>JAITYX010000147.1:0-542413 GCA_021018815.1 Talinum fruticosum | reverse complement strand
TATACCATCTCATGTAAATTTTAAAATTTACATATGGGTAATTTATAATCATTATTATGAGATTTTTATCGGGGCCACTTCGTCGCTCGAGTTGCATAACATGTATATAAAAGTAATTTAAATGTAAAATATCGAATTGAAGTGCACGCGCTCAATCATATAAATCTTGTAATTAATGAATTAATAAAATAAACAATGTGGTTTAGGGTCGGGTTGTTACTGATTTACAAACCAAAGGCTTTGAAATCTCATTATGTATCCGAATGGTTAGAGTTTAGAGTTTAGGATGATATTAAGTATCCGAATTGTTAGAGTAAAGGTATGAAAATCCTTTGTATATCTTTCTTAAAGATTACAATGGAGTAGCGAGGACACTCCCAAGAAGAATTTATCTAATATTACCAAGAACATGCGAGGTCCAACAATGATGAATAAGAAAAAGTTGTCACATAGCCAAGAAAATTCATTGATGCTAAGTAAGGTTTGGTTTGATGAGCATGGCAACCCCATTAGTGAAGGGAAAGCTCATTTCAACAGCTATGTTGTAGCGGCAACCCATACGCACATGCCGATCACATTCAATACTTAGGGAGAAGTACCATACTCGGGAAAAAAATGTTCGGATCGATATCTCGATATAAGTTTCTTAGTGTAATGCATCTTTGATTATGTTCATAGCCTATATTTTACTTGTATATTAATACTAAAGTACATTGTTCTTGTGTTTCGGAAAACATTTTATTGAGTAGTGAACAAGAAAGAGCTCCCGCTAGTGAAATCGAAGACCCTCCAAAGAGCTATGGAGCGATAGAGAGGCTTCAAGAGTAACCTATGCAAAATATGTATCTACAAAACAAACGAGACTAAGTTAGAAGGAAAGCCATAGTAATAAACCTGGTTTGGTTACGCCAATTAGAATCGTAGTAATAAGCCTCACATATTACTACGATAATTCTAGGAAACCATAGTAATAGAAATGGTTTGGTCAAGACTTTTACTACGTTATCTTGTATAATCGAAGTGATAGGCTAGCTTTGTCTACGGTTATTCATAACAACCGTTATAATATTCCTCACCTATTACTATGGTTATACAAGAGAAATGTTGTAATAAGTATAAGTAATCATTTACTTCGTTTATCTAGTAGAACCATTGTAATAGACTTGGTTTGGTTAGGCCTTTCACTATGATTTTCTAACATAACTGTAGTAATAAGCTAGCTTTTACTATGGTTATTCATAAGAACCATTGTAATAATCTTCACCTATTTACTACGGTTATACGAGTAGAACTGTTTTAATAAGTGATCTTTCACTACGGTTTACAATCGAGTCAAAGACATTGACTTACTACCATGCTCACTAAGACAACAGTTTGCAACCATAATAAAAAAATCATTTTTAACTATAGTAAAACATCATTCTTGTAGTAATGTTACTGAGGTCAATTTTAGACGAAGGGCACTCTTGGGAACCCAAATTTGAATAATCTTAGGCCTAGTATGATTCTAACCCTCCTTCGAGAACCGAGTCTCGGATATGTTAAAATATTTTCTTTTGTAAGAAATCCAGAGAGACCATTTCGAAAAACTTTTCTAGGCTCAATATTGAGTTGGAACTTGCTTAGATTCTCTAAAATTTATCTTTCGAGAATCCTTTTTAAAGACTGCTTTAGGAGTTATCCACCTGTTTAAAGTTGAAACTCAGGCCCTCTTTTCTAAAATAGACACTTCGAGAACCCAAAAGTAGATAAAGGTTTTTCTTACCTTAAGTAAAACCAAGTTCCGAGACTCTTCTAAATTTTTCTTCAAAAGCATAATTTTAGCTTTTAGGCTCTCGGACTTGGACTCATTGTCTTATGAACTGGTCTCGAGTACCTTTGTGTTAAGTCTTAGTCTTTTTAAATCATTTTTCAAAACCTTGTTCTCGGTTTCTAAAGATTCAACTTTTTCTAAAAACAGAGAAGAATCAAAATTAGACTTTTCCTCTAAAGTAGAGATATATTTAGCAAGATCTCTCTTTGAGAACGTAAGGAAATAGTTAATTACCTCTTGAGAATTAGTTTGCTAAGAATCGGATGAGTCTTATTCGACTTAGTTTCGCATCCGAGTCGGTCATGGCCATCATACACTTGGATTTATCCTCGGTGTCATCCTCATCATCCTCATCATCTTCACTTCATATAGCCACCATGGCTTTCTTCTTCCTACAATATTTCTTTCTCTTTGGGCAATCCTTGACTATATGTTCTTTGCTAGCACACTCAAAACATCCAGAATTTGTAGTGGAAGAAGGATTTGCAGAGAAAGAGCATTTACTTTTCTTGTGTTTTCGAAGACCTCATTCCTTGGCGTCTTTTTGCACTTCTTATTTTTCATCATTATTTTGAAGCCTCTTGCAAGAAGTATCATAGGCTCTTCCTTTGAAGCTGAACTCGCTTGGTCTTGGTTCAGCATCTTCCGACACTTTCAAGGAAACATTTCATTTTGTTCTAACCTTAGATTCTTCCTCTTGAAGATGGAGCTCTTTGATCATAAGTTTCCCAATGAACTCATCAAGTTGTAACTTGTTGAGAACCTAAGCTTCTTTAATGGTTGTTACCTTTGGACTCCACATCTTGGAAAGACATCTTAGAAGTTTTCTAACCACTTCTTTATTGGATATCTTCTTATCGAGAGATTGTAGGTTGTTTACTATCTCGGAAAAACTTACATACATCTCGGTGATCCATCTTGAATAGCTCGTACTTGTGGAGGTACTGACTGATTTTGGTCCGCCTTACTTGACCTGCTCCTTCATAGGTGGTCACCAAAGTGTCCCACACTTCTTTGACCATGTCACAGGATGAGACTCTGTTAACTTCATATGAGTCTAATGCACACATTAAGATATTCATAGCCCTATAGTTCTTCTTATGCTTTTCCTTCTCATCTATGGTAAACTCTGTCTTTAGTTTTGGCACTCGTTTCACCGCCACTTTGCTTCATTGGGACATAGTTTCCATTAGCAATGGTGTTCCATACTTCTTCATCTTGATCCGGTATGAAGCATTGCATCAATTTCTTCCATTGGGCAAGGTTGGGGCCTTTGAACTTTGGTGGCTTTGTAAAAGACCTTCCTTCATCAAGTTCTCATTTTTTTATGATCAATTATCATTAGACATTCAGAGTGTTAGATCCTTTGAGTGAAGGTCGGACTCGATACCAATTGAAAGTTCAATCGGAAAGAAAAATCAACCTAGAGGGGACAATCAGGTGTTGAAGGAATTTAGAGGAAATTTAAAGTTCAAAGCTGAATTGACTACTCGGAAAGACAAACTTAGTCTAGAGTGATCGAAATGAGAAGAAGTAAAAACAAGTAATTTTTACGAGGAAACCCTCTTGGGGCGGATAACCTCGGACAGCGCTAATCTAAGAACCAAGTCAAAATCCACTATTTGAATCCTCAAATACAAAGATTATGTCTATCCGGATTTATTCCCTTAGACAAATCTATTATAAGGTTTTCCTAGGCTCGAAGGTCCCTCATCCGACCTAATACTTCCAAGTTGAAATTCCCTTATTAACTTGGGAAAACCGAGTTGAAGTTACATTATAAACTCAGTCAAGGGAAGACTAGAAATTTTTTGAAGAGTAGATATAGATTACAAGACTTTTTCATAGGAGTTTACAACTTAGAAAATAAGATATTACAAGTGGGAGTTGCAAGATAGAAGTATTTATGATAATTTACGCTCAAAGTTCATCGGTGAGAGTCTTGTAGAAAGGCTTATATTTATAATATACTTTGATAGAAGGACGTTAAGTTTTCAGCTTGGAAGACCTAGGTCAACTAGCCATTCCAACGGATAGTCCGAGGACCGAGTTTCTAGATCATCTTTGAATTAGTCGTTAAGCCTAGGTCTAACTTCCAAAAGTTGTTTTACCAACTCTAAGAGTTTGAAAATGAGGTAGAAAAATCCTTAGACTCAAAAATAAGAAATTACCTAAAACGACATGAAACAAATGTGTCGACTTGGTCCGAGTTGTTCCGCATTTTTGGCTTTTGTGTTTACAGATCTCAACAGATAATGAGCCTTTGCTTTGCTTTTGTTTGGGATAATTCGTCTTTAGAAAACCTACAAAAACAAATTAGATAATGGTTCTCGGAGTATAAAAATACTTTGGTCCAAAAGTATATTAGGATTAGTATAAATAAAACATTTAAAGATCAGTTATCCTTAATCTCTTAATCTGGAATTTTTCAAGTCTAATATGCATATGTTCATGTTCCATATATTTATAAAATCATAATTAATAAGTATAACTCTAATTACATGATTTATTTAGACATTTTCCAGTTTTTCCAAGTTAACTAATTACAACGTAATGAATTTGGCTTAAGTAGAGTCAAGACAATTACTTTTAGTTCAATTCAAGAAGCATGCCGTATTCAAAATAATGTTTCAAATATGAAATTACTTTGGCAATCTTGATGTCCGAGTCATACTGAGTGGGTTAATTTCGAGAACTAAGTTGCTCGATCAAGCTCGGTTATTATAAGTAAGTCAATTTTTACTTTCGAAGTACAACTAAGTCTAAGACTTTTATAAGTATTCTTTTTAAGATCCTAGTCTTGGGTCGATCAGGTATAAATCATGTGACTTGAGGATTATTATTCCGGATGGCTTTATCTCGTGAATTTCTTTTATGATGCTTCTTGGCTAATCCTAAATTTAGATGAATATCTTGAATTCAAAATAAGTAAGGGGTCAATTAATCATACCTAAGTCTTCAATGGTGTAGGGATATTTGACATCTATAGTGGCAAAAATTTTTAAATGTGGCCTATCAATGACTTCCCAACCTATGGAATGTTATTTGGATGGAGTACACATGGTTTATTGGCATGTCCAATTCGTATGCATGAACAACATGCCTCACAATTATAATATGAGTGAAAAGCATCTCGGTTTGATTGTCATGGCATTCTTAGAGGAGTAATAAGTTGGCTGTTCTAAAAGGCGTAAGTGTTCGAGGAGGCACTCTTGAACGGGTTAATGGGGAAGACTTGTATGGTTTGTTGAAAAATTGTCCTAAAGTGACTAAATGTGGCAAATCCTGGATTTCAAGAGAATGAACATAATTGGACAAAACATAACATATTTTGGGAATTACCTTACTTGAGAGATCTTCGATTGCATCATAATGTAGATGTCATGCATATTCAAAAATTCTTCGATTGTGCCGTGGAAAATAAAAGATGATGTCAAAGCTCGTATGTAAAATTCATGAGAAGACATATAAGACAAGTGGTTTTATGAGGAAGCCCTCATGGCGAAAAAACCTCAAAAAGTGCTAATCCAAGCACTAAGTCACGATCCACAATTTGAGTCCTTAAATGCAAAGATTATAACTAGCTATATTTGTTCCCTTAGATAAATTTCATACAAATTTTACTAGGCCTAAAAATTCCTTTACCCGACCTAGTACTTATAAGTTGAAATTCATTTATCAACTTGGGACAACTAAGCTGAAGTTACATTATCAAATCACTCAAGGAATGACTAAAAAGTCTTTTAAGAATATAAAGGGATTAAGAGACTTTTCTCACTAAGTGTTACAACTTAAAAAAATGAGATTACAAAGTATGATTTGTAAGCTAGAAGTATATAATCAGTTAAACTCGTGTAATTTCCAACTTGTTCGTCCATGAGAATCTTGTACTAAGGCTTCTACATATAGTCTACATTGAGAGAAAGCTCGTGTATTTTCCAACATGTTCGTCTAGGTAGAAAAACTCATCGGACTCATAAATAAGAAATTACCCAAAATGGCAACAAACAAGCTTGTTAGTTTGGTCCGAGTTGTTATGGGTTTTCCGACTTTTCCGTCTCGCAGATCTTTAATGGTTATTAAGCCTTTGTGTTTTGCTCTTCTTTGTGATAATTCAGCTTCATAAACCCTTCAAAAACATATTAGATAATGGCTCTCAAAGTATATAATACTTTGGTCCATAATTAGATTAGGTTTAGTCTAAAGAAAATGTTTAATAACCAATTATCCTTAATCTATTTATCTGGAATTTTTCAAGTATAATATTCAATATGTTAAAGTTCTAGATAACCTAACTCATAAATAATAAGTTCAACCTCAATAGGCATATGAGTTATTTAGACATTTTCTAATTTTTTGTCGAGTTAAATAATTACACCGTAATGAATTTGACTTGAGTAGAATTAAAACAATTAATTCTAGTTCATTTCATGAGGATTTTCATATTCAAAGCGATGTAATAAATATGAAGATGCTTTGGCAATCTTAGTGTCTTACTTATACTAAGTGGGTCGGTTTCGAAAACGGAGTAGCTAAGTCAAGCTCGGTTAATATAACCGAGTCGGCTTCTACTTTCGAAGTAGAACCGAGTTTAAGACTATTGTAAGTATCCTTTTAAGATCTAAGTCTTGGATCAGTCATGTATAAGTCATGTAAAATTAATAATTGTTATATCAAATGACTTGTGAAATTTTTTTAGAATGCTTCTTGGTTAATCCTAAATTTAGATGAATGTTTTTTCAAAACAAGGGGTCAATTAATCATACCCGAGTCTTTAGTATGGACATGGCCGTACTTTGCAGTAGAGAGGAGTTAAACTTGGTAGATGGATGTTCTAAATGAAGAACCTAAAAGCCAAAAACAATGTTTGCATTTTCATTGGTTCTAAGAAGAGTTGTTTGTGAATGGCTCATGCAGGTTTAGTTCCCTAATGGTTAAAGCTCTAATGTGAAAAATTGGGTTGATCCATATAATACTAAGTTGCATAACATGAAAAGCCATTATCATCATGTTTTTTTAGAAAATCTTCTTCCAATGGATTTTTTTTTTTTTTTTTTTGCAATTCTAGAAGATATGTGGGCACCACTTGTTGAGTTAACTGAGTTCTTAAAGAACCTTTGTGCTAGTGAAGTTCGAGTTGACATGCTTTAAGAGATGAACAAAAATGAAAGTTCAAAAGGAGAAGTAAATCACCCTAGAGGGGAAGTGAATTGGGTGAAGGAAGATTTTGCGGAATTTAAAGTTCAAGTGCAACTAAGAACTCATAAAGTAAAGATGAGTTCTGAATTGAGCTTAGTTTCGGATAGAAGAACCGAGACTAGAATGACTTAGACATAAAGATAAAAAGAGACAAGGAAATTTTATGAGGAATCTTTCCTGGGCGTGAAAACATTGGACAATGCTAATTCAAGCACCAAGTGAAATCCACTAATCCTCAATTAAAATGAATAAGACTACCTAGATTTGTTCCTTAACAAATCGGTTACAATTTTCCAAGGCCTGAAGTTCCCTTATCCGACATAGTACTTCTAAGTTGAAGTTCCCTTATCAACTTAGGACCTCCGAGTTGAAGTTCCCTTATCAACTTGAGACAACCTTTCCTAGGCTCGGAAGATCCCTTATCCGATTTAGTACTTCCAAATTGAAATTATCTTATCAAATTGGGACAACCGAGTTGAAGTTACCTTATCTACTTAATCAAGTAGAAAGTGTATAAAAAGATGTACGAGGATTACAACATTTCGATCGAGTACAACTAAGAAAGATAAGAATATAAGGTAGGAGTTGTATGCTAGAGATGATATTCAGTTGAGTCTCTCTTTTCTTCCATTCATCGGTTGAAATCTTATGCTAAGGCTTCTCTAAATAATCTACCTTGAAGAGTTAGTCGTTGAGTCTTCAAACTCTTTCACTGGAGCTTTCGAGTCGGTTAGCCGTTGCAATTGGTAGAATAAGGACTCGGTTCTGGACCTTCTAGAAATAGTTGTTATGCCTCGGTCCTAGCTTCCAACAACTCTTTCAACAACTTTGGTAAACTGGAAAAAGTAGAGAAAAAGATCGTTGAACTCGAAATAAAATATTACTCAAAACAAGTAGTTAATATCGTTATCGAGTCACTAACACAGTTATCAGTCAATTCCGAGCAACTCCGAATTTTCGACTTTTCTGTCCGGTAGATTGTGCAGGCTTGTACCAAGGTAATTTTGGTACTCCTAACACTCAATTTTAGCTCACAATTTTGACTAATTTAGATTTCTTAGATATGTTTTTATGCTTTATTACGCAAGAGGTAAAGAAAGAAGAAACTAAGAGCTACTAAAGATTTAAGGAGCCAAAAGAAGGTTCGATGTTCGGGCTCAATGAAGCAAAATCAAAGAACGAAGAAACAAGCCAAACAAAACATGGCACTCCAATGCTAGTTCTTGACATAATAGTACTATCCGGCACTCTCGTGCTAGAATGTGGTAGTCTCAAATCAAAGTGGTTTTTCTTTTGAATTTTGAACAGTAGGGTGGCACGATCATGACCATGTCAAGTCGCACGACCGTGCCAATTTGGATCATGGGTTGTATAAATACGCTTTTTGGCCCCTAAAAGGGAGTTCGTCATTTTAGGTTTTTTAAAGGTTTTTCTTAGCAACTTTCTCTGTAAACTATCTTGTCGACCCAAGTTCAAATCGAGTGCAAGTTGAATTTTTTTTTATTTTCTTCGAATTCCTTAGTTAATGTTATAAAGTTTAATGTTATTTTTACCCATTTCCATTGATGCTTTGTTTTGATTTTTCCAAAAATTCACATCAAAACTCACTCCTATAGATGTGAGAGAGGGTAAAAGTGAATAAAGATTCACCTTTGATAAGGTTCGAGTCTTTTCCTTACTTTTGCATTCTCAAACACCACTTTGGTTCACAACATTGCTATCAATTTCTCTCTCCTTCCTTTTCTCTTTGGTTTTTCAATTTAGACCCATAAAAGTAGTGCCTTTAGATGGAGAAATTGGCTTGAAATTGAGAAGAGAAGTGGTCTTGGAAGTGCGGTAAGTAGGTAATTTTTCTCGACCTCTTTCTTTTTGTTTCTTTCTTAGTTGTGGCTATTTAGGATTGTTATTAGTTGTTTTATTGGTTGTGGCTATTTAGGATTGTTATTAGTTTCTAAATAATTGTGGATTGGGAGATATTTTGAGGATGAAGTTTGGTTTGATATGAGCCACATGCTTTCATCACCCTTAGATATGTTAGTAGTAGTGTGCTTGTTAGTTTTAATATTACTTGTTTGCTATTTTAGTAGTTTTTTGTGAACTTTATTCAATCAAAACATTAGTGGCGACTGCATTCCGTTCTTCAGGATGACACTTCCTAAACCCTTGAATTATAATGAAAACATATTCCAATGGTAATGAAGCCTTTTATTTTTGCATTTCTTTGAAGTAATTCACTTTTAGAAAACCTACAAAAACATATTAGAGAATGGTTCTCAAAGTATAAATACTTTGGTCTATAAATAGATTAGGATTATCTACACAAACTGTTTAATGACCAATTGTCCTTAATTTATTGATTTGGAAATTTTCAAGTCTAATATTTAATATGTTCAAGTTCCATGTATGCCAAAACTCATATATAAATCATTCAATCTTATTTAGACATTTTACAATTACCCAACGTGAAAAGGTAATAATGAATTAAAGCGATCAATTTCAAGTCAGTTTGTGATGTTTTTTATGATAAAATAGACATTCAAAGATGAAATATCTTAGACAAACATGATGACTGAGTATGGCTGAGTGGGTCGATCAACGAGAACCGAATGGGTCGGTTAGCTCGGCTTGGTGACTCGACTCAATTTCTACTTTCAAGTACAACCGAGCCTAAGACTTTGACAAGTATTCTTTTATAACTTAAATCTTGAGTCAATCTAGGTTCAGTCATATTGAGCTAGATGATTTTCATAACATATGACTTAGTTTAATGAATTTCTTTTAAGATGCATTTTGTTTAATCCTAAATTCATATGAATAACTTAAATTCAAAACATGTAAAGAGGAGTCAGTTATACCTAAGTATTCAAATAACATTGTTATAATTATTTGCAAGTTAGAAATAATATCCCCCTCCCCGGCTTCTGGAATGTTACAGAACATGAAAAATTCATTAGTAAGAAAATTAACATAGGCTTTGATTACTATGCAGAACATAAGGAATAAGATGAAGATGAAGAGGAGGTTGATCACAGTGATAACGACCACAAGGAGAATGAGTGGCAGGATTCTGAAGAAGACATTGATGTTAATGAAGGAGAGATGAGGTTACATAGTGATGACAATGATTACTAGGTTAACCTAATTTATGGAGTACTATCATTATTGTTGAATGTACCCTAATGTAATTTTTAATTTATCTCTAATAATTTGTGTTACATTGATTTCTTTTCTGTTGAATTTTCCTTTATGTGATATGCTTGATTATAATAATTTTTTATTATAGTATCTGCAATATCAAAATTTTTCTCTAATAATTTATGATGCATTAATTTCTTATTTGTTGTGTTTATAGATGTCTGGAACTGATAGCAGACGTAGGGGTTCATATCATGGTGGACATAGGAGACATGGGGGATGCCAAAATGAGCTTACGAACTCAGTAGCAGACGAGCATCTGAATATTTTCCAAAATATACTTAGAGCATGTTTAAAATTACATAAAAATCATCATTTATTTATGTTTTCTGTTCGTTTCTGTTTGAGGTCATTATTATTATTATTATTATTATTATTATTATTATTATTATTATTATTATTATTATTATTATTATTATTATTATCCGAACCATGACCGACTTGGGGATCACTTCTAGTTTCTTAGCTAGACTTATGGTTTGATGAGTTTAAGGTAATTTTTGTGAACTTTTTATTGCATACAATATATACAAGTACATTTTACCCTTTACCTAATTATGAAGATTTGAGGAAAGTTCTGACTTAAGGACATGCTTAATTATCAGAGAAGGGTCAAGAAAGGACCATCTTGGATACATGCCAATAACGGGAAGCTTTATGCAAACATTGGACAGAGTCTGAATCCTTTTAAAAGTTGAGTGAACATAACAGAAAATATTCGGCAGAGTGACCCCAAGGTCTTTGACCTTCAAAGAACGCATATGGCTCAATACCTATAAGTGAAAGGAGGAGGCACTCGATAAGTATCTTAAAATTCTGTACACAATTAATATATATATATATATATAAATATATATATATATATATATATATATATATATATATATATATATATATATATATATATATATATTCCTTAATTTTAACATTAGGAAATTTTATAGAGAAAGCCCACTAATAAGGAGATGTTTATGGATATGCCCTTTGATGCTAAATAGAAAGTTTTGTTAATAAGAAATCTCAAAATAGAATTGAAAGATTTTTGAAGTACTAGTTTTTCATTGTGATGATAGCAATTCTCTTGATCTAATTTAATTAATAATATTAGTATAATTTGTAAGAGGAGCATGAGAAGAATTGGCAGAATACCAAAGGGCTCAAGAAGAGTTCTGGGTCGAAGATAATCTCGATAAGAACAGTTGTGTGTAAGGTTTTGGGGTCGAAGGAGTGAAATTGAAGGCAGATACATGATTCCTACAACCAGTCCATTCTTCAGCTAAACACATTGATACTCAAGAACAAGTTCAACTTTTAAACCAGAGCGTTATCCAACAAATCTCTGAGATGGGAAATGAACGAAGAAAAACATGACACTATGATTTAAAATAGTTAGAAGTTCATGAAGGGATAATCAACAACTTCTTCTCGACATGTTGACTAGGGCTTTGAAGGTTATGAGTCTCAACGTGATCATGACGGCCCTCATGTTTTTGATGTTGATTAGCCTAATCTTTTGTTGTATTTCTTGTGTAACTTTATTGAGTGGAACTATTTCTTAACATAACACTTTAGAAAGCACTTAACTATCTTTGTATGATTTTAAGTTTTAAGAACTTCAGATATATTAGTATGTATTTAATATTAATATGTATCTATTATTTTCTAAAATTAAATACGTATTTGAGAATAAATATATTTTTAGATTCAAATTTTGATTGTTAGATAAGTCTATTTAGATGTTTGAAGGTCTTTGCCAAATAAAAAATAAATTGTCCGACCCCATTCAGCAGGTTTTCTAATGGAAAGGGGTTTTCCAGCAGGAATTTTTGTTGGAAAATCCGTCGAATACTTCCTTCCCAACTAAGCTGATTGTGCAAGAATGGTGGCACATTTATGGGATCACCCGTCAGAGTTCCTGTCAGATATGTCTGATGGGCTCATCGGAATATCCCTTATGATGATTATAAATGACATCCTCATTTCGTTGGAATACTCGTTGAAATGATTTGAAACCTCGTTGGAATTACTAGCTAAAGGAAGCATGGGAATTTCAATAGCACTAGCCCTACATGCAGTTAGTTCTGGTATTAGTGTATCCCCTGGGATGTGTAAGTTCCATAAGGCTTGAGGTTTTCGAAAAGTGGGGCTAGTTTGGAGCTCCCTGCTAATGGCTTTGGTCGGGTTTTTATATTCTGAAATTTGGAGGACTAACACTTGAGCTTTGGGAAAAAATGTAAATTTTATGAGGTTTGTTTATATTGGATTAAGCATTGTATTTATGGTTGGCTTGGACTGGAAGAACTAAGCTAAAAAGAAACAGCTCGTCTAATTTATTGTCTTCCTCATGCTAATATTTGTTGTGCCTTATTATAATTGATTTACATATCATATTAGACATTAGTAGCCTATTAGCTCAAAAGTAAAGCAACGTATGATGGTTCACAAAGATGTAGGTTTGAATCGTACATGGGTTAGTTATGAATTGATTAGATACATGATTAAATTGGGAATATTAGTCAGTCATAGATAACTAAATGTAGAATTCATTACTAAAGATTTACTGGTGTAGACACCTAAAAAGTATCTTCCCTTATCTCCTTTAATTTTGTATTTTATTATGTGGGCCCGATAATGAAATCACGAGTCTTGTTTGACAATTTGGATCACGAACCGTGTTTGATTGGTGTGACGGAAGCCGATAAACCACAAAAACTCCCAAGCACCACTTAAACAGACCTTTTTCCTTGGGTCGATCCAAAAATCCCTTTTTCTTTCGGATGATCCAAGACGAGGCCAAACCTTCGGGGACAACGGAGTCCAAGTGGTGTGTATCGGGAAATTCCAAGTTCATAATACCACATTTTACTTTTGTCAAAAGCAGACACGGAGTCGAAGACACGAAGACGGTGTTAAACATTGCATTTTATGATCATGACCATCAAAGTGTTGCGTTTAAGTTCTAAGACAGTCCGCCCGAGACTAGACTCCGCCCAAACAGGACCTCGAACCGAACGGATCAACTCTGAATGACTCGAAACCCAAACCGAACCGACATCCGAAACAGCTTGAACCGATTTTGACCCCAAAACCGAAATGAACCGACCCAAACCGAACCGACCCGAAATCTAATGAACCCGATTCCGATCCAAACCGAAATGACCCGAACCGAAATCGAACCGACCCGAACCGAATTAGATCCGAATTGATTTAACCTGGAATAAAAGTGACCCAACCCACATTTTTTTGTTGGATCTCTCAAGATGGACTTTTGTGTCTCGTAGTGGTACAATTTTTTGGTGGGTACAATTTTGAATCAATTTTGACCCAAAAAGTGATTCGATTACAACCCAAACTTGACCCGATCCAAAATTAACCCGAATCGAACCCGAACTCGACCCGAAAAGATTAACTCAAAATTGAACCGAACCAAAGTTGAACTGAACCGAAATCGAACGAACCCAAACGAGATCGACTCGAAGTTGACCCGAACCCGAAACTAAATCGGACCCGAACAAGATTGACCCAAAGTTAACCCGAACCGAACCCGAAATGAATGACCCGATTGCCAGGTATACCCGAGATTAGGAGCTCTTCCCTCAAAATGATGTTGTGGCCGGCGCCGCAACCCATGATATTTTAAGTGGAATGCTACATTTTGGCTTGGAGACTCCCTCTTAAGCACGCTAGGGCACGATTTTTCCGGTTCAATCTTAGGATTTTCCGGCCCGATTTTTCTATTATTTTGGACGGCAGGCCGAGAGCAACCCTCGGTTATTTGTGACCTAAGTCTCCGACAGGCCGCAAGCGCACGATGTATTGGTTGTAGCTAGTCAAGATCGATCCTACAAGGACTCAATTCTAGCAACGCAACAAACTAACCCTCTACTCAATTGCTAAGCAAATCGAGTTTTTAGAGTTTGTTCTTTCTAAACTAGTTCTAGCTATTAAAATCAAAAAAGTTATGTAGTCTTAAATCAATGCATAAAAACATTTGGGGATTTGCTTTCTAACAATGAGTTTGATTATTTAAACATAATTTGTGTAATCATTCTTTCAAGTGAATCAAGGATCGATAATCACAAAATTCTACCTCTCTTTTGAAGCTTAATAGAATTGCTCTAATTAACCTAACAAACAACTTTCGTATGCTTTCAAGTTAATCAAAGTTAAAGATTTCTAATTATGAACGTGATCCCCTAATTTACTATTTTTTTCTGAAATTTCATAAACTAGGTAGAGTGATTGGTTGTCGGATCATTCTATTTCACTTTTCAAGTACATGATAGATTAATCTCTAAAGACAAGTATTCTAGTCCTTCAAAACACTCATGAACATGATAAACACAATCTTCTATTGATCAAAATAAGAATTCAAGCACAAATTATAAAAGCCTAATCAAACTTCAATGTTTCGGATTACAAATCCCTAGAAAAATTAAAACTACTCACACATAATTATTGAAAGCTTAAATAAAATCCAATACATGGTAATCAAACCTTAAACAACAAAAATGAAGAAGTAGGATGATAGACTTGAAGAACTCCACTTGAATCTCTCGACTTCTTATGGAAAACCCTCAATTGCTTCTAACTTCTTCTTCAAAAGTGTCTCGGTTTGATGTGGGTGAATGAAGGTATGATAATGGAAGTGGATGGATATGGATGATGAACTATGGATGCATGGCTCAAAATCTAGCCGAAAATCGGCTTAAATAAGTCATTAAGAGGCAATCAAAGGCCGAAGCTGTCAAAATCGAAGCGTCTCGACGAAGTTACCGCCCATACGGGTTGTGTCCACCGACACGGGCTGCCCGTGTTGGGTGCTAGATCCATCAAAACTTGACGGAAACGTTGAAAACAGGTCGTGTCAATGGACACGGGTGGCCTGTGTTGGTTGCTTGGAAGTGCATACTTCAAGAATTCAAGGGGAATGGTCATTTTGATCGCAAAGCTGGACCATGTTGGTCTTCTTAATGCTTGAAACACTCAATAGTCTCGGGAATACTTGGTATTGGTGATCAAATCCGCATAATCATCTCAAAACACCAAAACAAAAGCGTAAAATCAAAAATAGAGCATAAACACACTCCAATTAACCGAATTTCCCAAAGAAAAGTATTAAAACCCCTAAGAAACTAATACATTTCATGCACCTATCAGTCTCTCCCCATAAATAGAGAGCTTGGCTCTTACTTCCAAAGGGCTTTCTCCTAGGCGTAATGCTGCTGAAAGCTAATCGGAGCATTCATACCTTAACGTTACTCGCTGAAAAGCATCCTTAAATACTCCTATTTTCTACATATCGTCGCTGAATCCTTGCAAAGAGCTAAAGAATATTCAACTATTCCGATCTCTCGGGCATTCATTCAGCTGATCTTTCCTATTCCTTATAAACTCGCCTTTTCAAAACTCATAAAAGAGCCATATCTTCTTCGATTCGCCGCAATCACATAAAAAATCAGGTGTGAAGATCCGGATCAGCACGTGGGACAACCCGAGGGCAAGGATTCGACCTTCGAACGGTTTACTTGTTTATTTTATGTTTTACTTATCACTTTCCGTATTGTGGATCAAAGTTATATTGCATTTTAATTCCTCCCAAGCACGATGTAATCCTTTTACTTTCGCGCTTTTACTTTATTTACCATTTCTTTATCGCTTTCTTTTACTATGTTTGGTTGCTTTAATTTCACTTAGCATGTTGTTGTATGCTTGTGTTTTTCACATTATGTAGATTCCCTACTCGAATTAGTAATGGTCATCTTCGGACGGGTGAAACGGAAGAGTTTACCCCTATGTTTTTTACCTTGGCCCTCAAATTCGATTCTCGGTTCAAAGACCGATGGAGTCAATCTTTTTAGCCTTTTTCGGTCTTAGTTTTCCCATACTAAGATCGAGAGAGTAATTTTTTTACTTTTATGTTTTTGTTAGTTTTCTCTCTTAAAAAACTAACTGGCGACTCCTCTTTTTGCTTTATTTCTATTTAAATTGCATCTCGACTTTTTCGATTGCAGGATAAAAAACGGGATCTGGATCTACCTGCTCGGCCGAGGCCGAGGTCGACTGTCTCAGCCAAGGCCCTTAGCCGGCGCCCACGACAGCCGAGTGCGGGTTCAGGTCCGGACCAATATCTTCACACCGATCTAGTCCTAAATCCTCACAGTAGAACCCTAATCCCCGATCTATTCTTCAATTAAGGAAATAGCATCTCGAGAATTTTGAAAATAATTGCTAAAATAAAATAATCAATAAAACGCCAATCAATTCAACTTGATTTATCTTTAATTCAACTTAATAAAATTCCTAAATCTTAATAAAAGATTAATCCCCACTTTCTAAAATTCATCTTCGAAACCCTAAATCATTCAAAACCATTTCAAAAACCCTCACACCAAGGAACGTGGGGAAGCTCGGCCCAGTCCCTTGGGGGCCCCAAGGTCGTGTTTCCTACAACCGGCTATTGTTACATGTCATATTGGGAACAAGGTGACTCGTTGTTGTTGCTTGATCAATTACCAATGTGTAAATCTCGAAAACATCTATAGCAACAACGACGTAATGATCTAGGCATCTTTGTATTTCAAATCATTCATTCACTCTTCTACGCAACATTTTGAGTAAACCAACAACACAATAATGATAGAAGGTAGTTGAGAAGAAGACCCGTAGCTAAATTGCATTTTCTAAATTCCCTACATAACGACCCTTACTTTTTTGTTTCTCTATCCTACGTCCCAAAAGAAATTAACTAAGAAAGAACGGGCAGAAGGCTAAACTCTTACCTCGAACGCACAAGCCCGACTTGGTAGTCTTCATTTTCTGGTAGTAGTGAAAACAAACGCTGCATGTCTCCTATTTCTCTGTATATAATTCTCAATCAACTATAATCTGTCTTTCTCTCACCAAACTCTCAAAATTTCCCTAGAAGACCCATAATATATACATTAAAATGAAAAAAATGATACTAAAGTGCATTTCATATATTTTTTTTTTTACAATGGTAAGTAAGCCCACCTAAAGCCCCATATCTCATAGGTAATACCTTAGATGAGGGAAGACGTGAAGGAGGGAGGGAAACAAGGGATAAGGAAAACTCTCAATGTCTCTAGTGGGATTTGAACCCACTCCTTCTTGTTGGAAGGTGGAGTTTTTCCCACTAGAGCACCCTGTGGTGGTTAAAGTGCATTTTATATGTACGACCTAATAATAATTTAAAGCATCATAATGTAAATAATTCGAAACATTAAAGTTTCAACTCAAGAGACGAGAAACCGCAAGCCATAGTAGACTACGCAGATTGCACAAATAGCGTACGTAGGATTCAAACCTACATCTACGTGTACTACCACACGTTGTACGACCTTTAATCTAATATCTTTCTTTTAAGAAAAAGCTCAAATCCGAGAAACTTACCACCATTACTTATCAAAACGCAACTAGACATATAATATGAGCTTGTTGAAACACAATAAAGTCATTGTTTGTTTTGTATGGGAAGACAAAAGCTCTCATATTCATCTAGTCAAGAGGTGTTGTCAAATAATTGAATAGATTGGTGCGATATGTATGGGAACAAATGAACATGTTTCATTTCTGTGCGAACACAGCAAATTGAAGATTTAGAAAGAATAGCTTGAAAAGGAGAGTTCTCCAAATTTGAGCTTATTAGAAAGAATATTTGTACATTTTGATTCAATAACTCAAGTACAAACCTAATAATAAAGTTATATCATACAAAGAGTGGCCTAATTAAGAGCAAAAACTCAAAACAACAGGAAGATTGCAGAGAAATCAACGAAAATGAAGCAATTACTTAGAGCACAAAATAACATAAGTTATCTTCCAAAGGCATGTTAACACAAGGCAACAAAAAGGTAACTACAACTTTCTTATTAATTCGTGAAGTTTTTGACTATTAATCAAGGCCAATTAGTTGCTAGTTACAATCAATCAAATTCAAATGCATAACTCAATTTTGCACCACAATTGAACCTCCAGGAGGGAAGGATTCACACTTGGTTGTAACAATATCGTAAATTCAAACTCAATAAATAAGATTAACCAAAAAAATTACCATCCGTAGTCGTCCTGAACATTTCCAAGTGATGAATAAAAGAGATTTTGAGGAAAGAGGAAGAAAGAGAAAATCTCGCCTGACTTTGGGAATTAATATATCAGTGCCAAATATAACCCAAATTCGTAAAACCAAACCCAGAAAATGACAAAAGAAATTTAGAAAATAATTATAAAAAACTACATTTGATTTTGTGGGAAGGGGAAAGAAAGAGACAACTTGACTTCTTGATGGAAATGTGCTCATCGTGTTGTTCGTAGGTTATTCAAGAGCTTAAGCCACCACCTATGGTGGTTAGAGGACCAGTAGCTGTGAATTTTACCAACGTTCAGGCTAAAGCATTTTTGCTAGTACAGAGAAAGGTAAAAAGGAAGAGGGACAGGAAAAGAGAAGGCAAGATTAGGAGAAGTCTTCTGGGAAAATTATTACCAGAATGTGGTCGAAGAGAAACAACACTAACAACCTGTTTAAGAGTGGAAGAGGGGGGTGGGGGCTGGGGGGCACAGAGAAAGAGAGAGAGAGAGAGAGAGATATTCAAGTCTAAAGTTATATTATACGACCGGGTAGACCTAGATTTATGTCCACCTGATTGCCACATCAATTAAGGTGACAATGGGAGGGGTCGAGGCCAAGGGCTGGCCTCCCCGCCCCTGACCTGCTGTCGAGGCTCCGCCTCGCCCCGTGTCCGTCCCCGCTTCAGTGCACGAATCCTCTCCTAGGCCCCGACTTCAATGAGGCTCGGATCCCCGGCAGAGAAAATTCCTCATACTCATAAATGCATGAAGTAAAAAAGCAATTTTAAACTCAACTAATTTACACATATCTAAAACTAAAAGCTAGAATCTTCTCTACCACCACCCTCTCAGCACCAGCACCAATCAAGTCCGGAACCGCCGCCGAGAACACCAGTGAGAGAGTTCACCACTAAGAACACTGCCGAGAGCACCCTATACTCGGATCTTTAAGGCTGGCTGAGAGTGTGAGACCGAGAGGATAGGGACTCATGAGAGGATAATGAGACCGAGAGGAGCAAGAGACCGAGAGGAGAGGGACTGAAAGGAGGGTGAGAGCGAGAGGAGAGAGAGAGAGGGTCTGAGAGCGAGAGGAGAGAAGAGAGAGAGCACGACTAATGGAGAAGGAGTTGTCAAGTTAATGACGACTATTATAGTTAAGGTTTGAGGGGTGATAAAATTTAAAAATACCCTTCGCAACAATCTACTAAAATTTATAAAAACCGGGGAATGAGGCAGGGAACAGGGCAAAATTTTCCCCTCTTCCCCTGTTCAGGGAAGCTATTGCTCCCCTTCCCTGTTCGGGGCGAGGATTTTTCTCGATTTGGGTCTCAACCCCATTAAGGACGGAAATCTCTGCCTCGTTGTCATCCCTAACTGCACGATTGTTGGTGAATGACATTTTTATATTTTATATTTATAAACACAGGTTCAATTCTTTTTGGATCATATTAATGTATTTCTTGGTTAGAATTATTTCTATAAAATTATTTGTTTATAAAAATTCAAAACATTTATTTCCCCGTACTAAAGCTCATGATATTTCTCATAAAATAAATTATTATATTTAGAAACTTTACAAAATTATTTCTTTACTTAGGATTGTTTCCATAAAATTATTCCTTTATATATAATACAAAAGATTTATTTATCAAAAAATATTAAAAGATTTATTCTCTCACACTGAAGATTCATTTCTTTGTCATAAAATAAATTACTATACAACATCATGAGTGTTTTCAAAATTTCGGATGGACTACTTGAGGATATCCAATCGCTAATGGTGCGGTTCTGTTGGGGGAAGTCGTGTGACACTCAGTGCAATGAATTGGAAATCATGGGATCAACTTTGCCTTCCCAAAACCATGGGTGGATTGGGATTCAAGGACCTCAAAACTTTCAATACAACCCTCCTAGCAAAGCAGATATGGTGATTACTTATGGAAGAAACGACCCTTGTCCACAAAGTACTAAAATCCCATTACTTTCCATATAAAACAATCAAAGAAGTAGCAAGAGGCTGGAATCCAAGCTACTCTTGGAGGTCTTTGTGGGGTGTAAAGTCCCTTCTCTTAGAGGGTCTCAGATGGAGAGTAGGGAATGGGAGAAGTATCAAGGATTGGGAGGACGCATGGTTGCCCCCAGCATCAGATTCTGGTATACCAAAACCACTCTGCCGCGCTAAGCCAGGCCTGACAGTGGCTGATTTGCTTGACCAGGAGACGACGAGGTGGAACAAGGAGCTAGTGACCAAAACTTTCAGCGAGGAGGATGCAAACCTTATTCTCATCCTTCCACTCAGTTTTCAAGCTCCATGGAACTCACTCTACTGGTGGCCTTGCAATGATGGGTGTTTCTCGGTAAAATCAGCATAGTGGCTTGGTGTTTTGGGACACAAACCTGCGGTATTCATTCATATTACTACAGCAAATCAAAAATGGTGGAAGACAATTTGGAGTGTCGGCACAATACCAAAAATGAAGCATTTTCTGTGGAGAATTTCATGGGAAATCCTAGGGGTCAATGCAGAGTTGAAAAATCGGCATATAAAAGATGATGATACTTTTCCGGTGTGTTTAGAAGAACCCGAGATGATTTTCCATGCGCTATTTGAATGTCGGCCTGTCAACAGCGTGTGGGAGAACTCAGGATTACAGCACCTAATTCGAGACACTCCTAAAACCACAATGAGGAACTTCCTTGAATAGATATTGAACCATGCTGATGCAGAACGTTTCACCCATATGCAGCCTTTGCATAGGTAATGTGGTTCGCATGAAATGAGGTCGTCTTCAACAGAGGGGTACCCAACCAAGAAGTAATAGCTCATGGTTTCCTCTACCTGGTACGTGCATCACAAATTTACAGAGAACAAATGGAAGTTGGCCTATTCCCGAGTGAAACCATTACCCTTCCCAGCTGGTCACCACCACCTATAGGATTGTAAAAATCAACATGGATGCTTATGTTCCTAAAAATGCACATATTGGTTTGGGGTTCGTGATCAAGGATGACGAAGGCAAATTTCTCTTGATGGGTACTCGGAAATCAGAGATGTACTGGAGCGTTGATGAAGCGGAGGCGGCAACAATTTTATTTGGAGTGTCCATAGACGTGGAGCATTCCGCAGATTGACACTTGAAAGCGACTCCTTTGGCTTAATATCCAAGCTCCATTCAGGCAAGAAGGGAAGAGATTCGCTTAGTCTTATATTAGATGACATTAGAAGTCTGGTCAGTTTCTTTGATGTTTTGCTTGCGTGCCATGTTCGAAGGGGAGGGGTAATACTGTAGCCCATTTAATTGGTAGGCTTTGTCCGAAGAATGGGTTCGATCAGTTGTATTTTACAAACTTTCCCCAGGGGACTTTATCCTTTGGAGGAACTTGATCTGATTTAATCAAAACCCACTATTTCCTTAAAAAAATAAATTACTATATTTAGAATCTTTTATATGTCATTTAGTCAAAATTTTTTACATTATTATAGTACTTTCTAAACAAGATTCATATGATATGCTTACTAACTAACTATAGAATATTTTTATTAAGCACATGTTACTAAGCTATACAATATTTTTAGTAAGCCGAATCTAGGTATAGAAAAGCATATGTTAATTATTTATGCAATATTTTTAGTTATTTATGCAATATTTTTAGCGAACTTAACTTTGGGCATACATGAGCATATATGTCATTGCGATATATAGTAATTTTAGTGAGTTATACGGCATTTTTAGTGAGTCAAACCTGGGCTTACAAAAGAAGATGTTGGTGAGCTATACAATATGTTTAGTGGGTAGATATTAGTGTGTTATGTAATATTTTAAGTGAATTAGGCAATACTTTTTTAGTGTGTTGAACGCAGGTGTACAGAAGTAGATGTCCGTGAGTTATATAGTAATTTTGGTGAGTTATACTATATTTGTAGTGAACCACTAGCTAGTTATACAATAATTTCAATAAGTAGATATTAGTGAGCTATGTAGCATTTTAAGTGAGCTACACCAATATTTTCAATGAGCCGAATCTGGGTGTACATGAGCATATGTTAGCAAGTAATACACTCTTTTTAATGAGCCGTATAACATTTTTAGTGAGCTATATAGAATTTTTAGTGAATCAAACCTAGGTATACAATAAATGTTAATTTGCTATATAGTATTTTTAATTATCTATATAATATTTTTAGTGATTAACCCAGGGATACATGAGCAAATGTTAGTGCTATATAATATTTTTAGTGAACCCTACAATATTTTTAGCTACCTATACTAATCTCTTATGGAAGAAAATAATTACGAAAAACTAAAAATTTTATATGGAAAAACTTTTAGAAAATCTAAATAGTAAAAATGTTAACAGGCTACAGCAATCATTGTAATTTATCATATAAAGAAACAACTCTCTTTTTTTAATCACCATAAGGAAATAATTCAAGCTATGGAAACAAATATCAAAAATTTAAAATTAAAACAATGAAATAATTTTTTTAAATTTTAAGTAGTAATAATCTCAATAAACAATAATAATATTTGTAATTCATTTTATAAAGAAATAAGTCAACCTATTGAAACACGTATTTTAGTAGTAAATTAAAATTCAAACTATAGAAACAATAATAAAAAGAAAAATCCAAAGTGTCTATGCCAAAATTTGAACTCAAAAGATTGATGGCCAATGCCCTCACCCGACCTAGCTATTCCATTTTTGTAATTTTGTTTCCGATGTATTGCATGTACAATCTCTTTCATTTAAGCCCTTAAATCTCGGGAAGGCAATAGAGTAGGGGTTTCCCATTTTTACTGTAGCCCTAAATCAAGATGGGGAAAAATTCCTGCCTTGAATGGGAAATAGGGCAGGATGGGGATTAAAAAATCTATTCCCTCCGATAACGGGGATAAATTTTGTACATGTTCCTTGCCCCGCTCCCCTATTTTTGGCTTTCGTACATTGATTATATACTTTTATACTTGGAAAGGGAATTCTGGTAATATTATCGCACCTTAAACCCTAGCCATATAAGCTAAATTATCACCCTCCCCCTCCATTCTCCAGGCGCCTATCTCTCTCTCTCTCTGCTTTGAGAACCCAGAACAGAGAACTCACATCTCTTATTCTTTCTCCTTCAAGATGTCTCACACCTGGCCAACTATCACCGCTTGTAGACTGCTCCCACTAGTAGAGCACAATTCACCGCCACCTAACGTCACATGTTGCTGGTGTCCCATAAGCATTAGAACTGGTTCTTTTTCTACACAATACTTTGTATGTCTCGGGTGCTTGAACAAAGGTAGCAGTAGAGGTTCTAAGCCCTCACCACCATCTCATGGCAGTGCCGCTTAATACCGTTGAAGATGAAGTCTGCTTTCATCTAACCCTAGTTCATTTTTCTTTTTTTTTCTTTTTTTTTCCTCATTTGTGAAAATTCAATTAGATATTGTCGACTTTTACCATAAAAGTGAAAAAGATTGATTTTTGTGGATTATGCAGAAAAGTGATTGACTTTTGAGGATTATGTGTTCATTTGAGCTTTTAGGTCTTCAATTTGTCAATTTTAAACTTGGTTTAAACTTGGTTTAACATTTTATGCACGGGGATCGGGGACCCATCCGGCTTAGCGATGGGGTTAAGCTTCCTCCCACGAAGTGGGGACGGGATGAAGGTAAGGCAGTGAGGATGAGGTGGGGAGGGTACTCCTCAGCCCCGACTTGCCCGTTGTCATCCCTATTTAAACCAACATGCACGCATTTAACATCTAGTCGCCGAGTTCTTATATCGTTCACCCAGGTGGATCATCTCATAATTGACTTCAGGTAGTCCTATAATGTATTGTACCTTTTGATTATATTTTAATAAATAATTGGGGAAAAAGAAAACATATTGGGAGGGTTTAGAGCTAAAAATAATTGTAATTCATGAAACTAAACTTGACAAAACTAACCTGATACCTAAATCCCAAACCGAACCATTAGGAGCCATAATGGACTCCTTACCTAAAACATGCTCGCTCGAAAGTAAACCCAAAATTAAATTGACCAAAACTATACCGAACTCGATCTCAAAACCAAATTGAACTTAATAGAAAATATTATTACCTCCAAACATGACTTAATTTAAAGTTAATTTAATCCATAATCAAAGTCAACAACCCATTTACCACATCTATATAAAACTAATTTATTAGATATTCAGCCGACTATAATGAAATTTTAAAGAATAAACATAAGACGGTGGTGGTTGTTGTTTCAAAAGCAGAATCCCGAAGCCCCATGCAATGCAACGTACCTTTGTCCATTTGGTCATCACCAAATTCCTACTTTACTTTGAATGGTACAAAGTCAACCAAATTTGGTCCTACTCCTCCCTTTTTCACTATCGCCTTTTATTCTTCTTCAAATTTAATTTGCACATTGATTTTCTCCTCCCGAAGATAGAGACTAGAGAGGGAGAGTCTATGTCTATCAATCATATGTGTGGTACTTAAAAAGGAATAATAAGTTTAAAATATATCAAAGTCTACCTAAATAAATGTCCCATCATTGAAAAAAATATCAATTAAATTAGCTGTTCTAGTGGAATTTAATTTGGTAATTTTGTACTCTTACATAGAATAAGCAATAAATGCCCCATCATTGAAAAAAATATCAATTAAATTAGTTTCATGTTCGCTAATTTTTAAATTTTCACAAAATAAAGCCGGCTAATGTTAGAATATACTATAGATTAATCTAAATAATTTTATTTGTAAGTGAAATTAATATTAACGATAATAAGTAATATAATATTGTAGTTTGTGAGCATAAATTAAGTAATAGAGAAGAGAAACATATTTACATATAAAACAAAGTACATTGAAATTTGACTAGTTTATTGTGATTAGTTCATTTTAACTTTTATTATTAAAATTTTTTTATTTTTATAATAATACTTTTTATTCAGTCGCACTACATCATGTTAGTGTATGTTTACTGTCTTTGTTTTTTAATTGTATCCAAGGCAACAAAGCAGTACATGACAAAATAAGAAATACTACAACACAAACACAGATGCTAAACTAAGTTACAAGTAGGAATAATAAGATTGGCAAATTTGTGAAGTTCCTGACTAGTTATTGTAGAGTAAGGTACATAGAATGGTTCAGTATGTACTACTATAATAATGACTTTTAATTATGGTCTTTTACAATGATTATGAAGAAATCTGCAGTAAAAAATGAGACGGTGATATTTTTGTAAATATTTAAAAAACCTTTTAACTACGATTCCTAGACAGAACCATAGTTAAAAGTCAAGGCTAGACTCGTTACTACGATTACGCCCGAGAACCGTAGTAATAGGTATGACTTTCCACTATGATTCCGTATAAGAACCGAAGTAATAGGTCCGAGTATTCCAAAAATTTACAACCTCTCTCGGGCTTTTGGGAAGACTTAACCTATTACTACGGTTTTTATGGGAACTGTAATAATAGGTCTTTTCCAAACATGAAGAAATGGAGAGACTTTAAGCCTTTTTTTCGCCCTTAAATCCTCAACTTGCTTGAAACCTTCCACTCTTTTCAAGTCCAAAATTATCTTCTTCACAAACTCATCCTTTTCTCATCACTTGTTCAAAACAAGGTTAATGCCCATTTTGAACAAGTGACTATAATCATCCAAGAAAAGGATAAGCTTGTGAAGAAGAACGAAATTCCGGACATAAAGAAAGTGGAAGCTTTGACACAAATTGAGAATTTAAAACAAGAAAAAGGTTTAAAGTCTTTTCCAAACATGAAGAAATTGATATGAATGCAGTGAATGCACATAAATTTTGCAAAAAGAGCGAGTTCTTACCCCACTCGTTAATATCGGACAAGATGTTCTCGAGTGGGTGGCTCGAAACATATTTGAATGCTTTACCTATTCTCTGGTTCACCAGATTTGTGGGTTGAACTGGTTGATCTTCGATATCTGATCCGATTGAGCTTGCTTATGTACTTGACCTTCGGCATTCCGAGTCGGTTCGGTTTGAGTCATGATGTTTTCAGCTGCCTTATTCGAGTCGCTTTCTTTTGACTTTGTCCGAGCTCAGCTTTAGCAAGATCATCTTTATCTCGACCGAGTTTCGGGTCCGAGAATGTTGACTCACTTGGTTTTCCCCGATCAATCTCATCAATCACATCGTGGATACTTTCTTCCACTTTGTTAGTTCTTTTATTGAAAATACGCTATGCTTTATTATGAGATGAATAACCCGGAAAGATACCTTCATCTCGACCGAGCATCAAACTTGGTCGAGTGATCCTTACCATTATTGTGAACATAGCACTTACATCCGAAGGGTTTAAAGTATGAGATGTTGGGTTTCTTTCCCTTATAGAGCTCATATGGAGTTTTCTTCAAAATGGGTCCGATGAGGCATCCGTTCAGGTGTGTAGTTTGTCTGTGTTGACTCGCCTCAGCCTGAAATAATAAGGTAGATCGTGTTCAATCATCATTGTCCTTCCTATTTCTTCAAGAGTTCGGTTCTTTCTCTCTACTACCCCGTTACGTTAAGGAGTTACGGGTGATGAGACGTTGTGAGAGATACCATTCTTGCGGAACTCTGCAAATTCCGAGTAATCGATCTCCCTTCCATGGTCCGTTCGAATTCTTCCGATCCGAGTCCGAGACTCTACTTGAATTTTCCTGCAAAGCTTGCTGAACTCTTTGAAAGCTTCATTTTTGTTCTTAAGAAAACAAACAGAGGTCAATCGTGAGTAATCATCAACAATCACAAGTACATAAGATTTACCTCCGAGACTCTTTCTTGGGATTTCACCACATAAGTCCATATGCAACATTTTAAGCACTTTGGATGTGGAAACAGTTTTGAGAGATTTGAAGGATGATCTGCCTATTTCCCTATTGTGCATGCTTTGCAAATTTTATCTTTCTTAAATGCACAGTTAGGTAAGCCCCTATCTAAACCATGAAATGCAAGTTTTTTGATAGTGTGCATGCTAACATGTCCAAGAATCATCATGCAATGATGCTTATAAACAAGATAAATTCTGACTTGGATCGAAAGAGGAATAGTATAAGTATTACCCGACCTTTTACCCGAGAGCTTAGTCTCTTTGGTGGTTGCATTAGAAATATAGCAATTTGTCCGAGTGAACCTTACCTCTTGACCTTTGTCACACAATTAAGAGATGCTAAGTAGATCGTATTTTAATCCCTTGACAAGATAGACTGGGCTGACCAAGTTATCTCCCTTCCCAATCTTGCCTATTCCAACTATCTTGCCCTTACTTGTCATCCCCAAAAGTGACTTTGCCTCCTTTGTAATCTTCCAACTCGGAAAATAGTCTTGAATCTCTTGACATGTGGTGTGAGCATCCACTGTCTAGGTAACAATGACCTTTTGTCCTTTTCTCGAGTTACCTGCAAGTCGAAACACACTAACCCTTCTCACTTCCTCTAACGAACCCAATAACTCCCTTTATTATGGTTCTTTTCTAAGAAAGAAGACTCTTCGAACCCAGATTTGAATAACTTTAGGTTTGGTATGATTTTGAGTCTTCTTTTTAGAAAACTGAGTTTGTGTCTCTTTCTTTTGAAAATCTTTTCTTTTATAAACAAGTGAAAAAGGTTTTCTCCTGAAACCGATCCGGGCTCAGTCCTCCTTTCATTTTTATGAATAGGACCATGCTCAGCCTTCCCGAACTTCACAGTTCTGGAATCCTTTTGAAAAGATTTGAGTAGGAATTAGATTCCTCCTCTTCGTTAAAACCAAGTCCTTTTTTCTTGAAGGAGATACATTGGGAGCCTAAAAGCATGTCAAGGTTTTTCCGACCTTGAGTAAATTTCAAAATGAGCTCTTGAGACTCATTGAGCTTTTGTTTCGGATGCTCATTTTCTCTTCCGAGTGACTCGGACTCAGTCTCATTAGCTTGAGTACTAGTCTTGAGTTCTCTTAGAGTAAGTCTCAATTTTTCCAATTCATTTTTCAAACCAATGCTCTCAAAAGTGAGAAACTCAAGTTGTTCTTTGAATTGAGAGGAATCGAATTGGACTTTTCTTACAAAGTATAAATATATATAGTTAAATCAACTTTGGAGAACTTGAGAAAGTATTCAATTACCTCCCGAGGATTTGTCTCCTTAGTGTCCGAATTGTCGGAGTCCGACTCGGATCCAGCTTCCGAGTTTGTTAGTGCCATTAGACACTTTGAGTCATCAGAATCTTCATCTTCTTCGGATAAGTCATCATCGCTCCATGTGGCCATCATAGATTTCTTATTTCTTCTTTCTGTCTTTCTTTATCTTCGAACAGTCTTTGACTATGTGATCTTTGCTGCCACATTTAAAACAATCGAGTTCTTAGTTAAAGATAACTTTGAAGAGGAGTGTTTACCTTTTCGATCCTTCTTATCTTTCTTGTAGAATTCTTCCCTTAGCCTCTTCTCCCATTTCTTGTGCTTCATCATTCTTTTGAAGCCTCAAGCAATGAGTGCCATGGGATCTTCTTTTGAATCCGAGGAACTCGGATTTTCTTCTTTGCCTTTTGAGGCTTTCAAGCACAATGTTCTTTTTGGTGCTGACCTTGGCATCCTCTTCTTCCGGATGGATTTCATGGGTAAGTAGCTTCCCAATCAGTTCGTCTAGCTTTAGTTAGGAGAGGTTCTGAGCTTCCTTGATGGTTGTCACCTTGGGACCCCATCTTCTCTTTGGTAAACTTAGAATTTTTCTACACATTCTTCATGGGAAATCATTCTACCCGGAGATTTGAGATTGTTTGTAATCTCAGTGAAGCGTATAAACATCCGAGTGATGTTCTCTTCTGGCTCCATCTTGAATAGCTCATATTTGTGAAGATATTGACTTATCTTCGCTTGTCTCACTTGGCTTGTTCCTTCATATGTGTTGACAAGACTGTCCCACATATCTTTAGTCGTGTCACAGTCGACACTCTATTGTATTCTTCCGAGCTGATGGCGTACTTCGAATGTTCATCGCTTTGAAGTTCTTTCTAAACTTTTCTAACTCTTCATTGGTGTACTCAAACTTCGCTTTAGGCACAGGTCTTGTATCTTCCATCTTCATTGGAATGTAATTGCTTTCTTATATGATGTTCCAAACATCTTCATCGTTGTCTAGCAGAAAGCATTCCATTAGCTTCTTCCAAGTGCACAAAATTTGATCCTTTGAACTTAGGTGGTCTGTTGGAAGATCTTCTTTCATTGAACTCACCGTTGTTCCGAGCCATCCGATCTTTAAACCTTAGGGTTGTTAGACCCTTTCGAAAGGCTAGGCTCGATACCAATTGAAGGTTTGCTCTTAGAGAGTCTTAGTCACCCTAGAGGTGGGTGAATAGGATGATGAGGAAATTTTAATAAACTTAGAAGATTTAAGCTTGAAACGAATGAACAAGACAATCCGAGTCTAGATTGGACTCAAAAAGTATAAACACAGAGATATGTGGAAACCCTCTTGGGGCGAGAAAACCATGGACAGTGCTAGTCCAAACACCAAGTCAAATCCACTATTTTGAATCCACAAAATACAACAGATCGACTCAACCGAATTGCTCCCTTAATCAATTCCTTACAAAGTTTTCCTAGACTCAAAAATTCCCTTATCCGATCTAGTACTTCCTAACCGAGGTAACCTTTATAGTTAGGGACAACTGAGCTGAGTTAATCCTTACAGCTCAGTCAAGAGACCTTACTCGGAAAGTAAAAAGAGTATGTAACTTATTACAAGACTTTACAACTCGGAAAGTATGAATTACAAGCTAGGAGTTCTAAATAGAAGATTGAGTATGAATACAATGACTTTTGCTTAAGTAATGTGTTTCGACAATAATTCCAGCAATCTTCAAGTCTTGAGAGGTGACTTCTATTTATAGATAACCAAGCGGAGTAGCCGTTGTGATCGATTTCCGAACAAAAGTCCTGCTTGACCATTATAACAGTTCTTCCGAGTCGCTCGTAAAAGATCCGTTGGAATGTGAACGTTGTGCAACTACTCTTGACTCCTAAAGGTGCTCCAAACAGCTGGTGATGTCCGAAAAGTAAGGTGGAAACCACCGTTGAGCTTACCATTGAAGTTTTCTAATTTTGGAAACAGACAACCCCGACACGGCGTCCGAGCCTTGTTCATAATTAGAAAAGCCTTGTCTGCTGGTGATTAACGACTTGAAGCTAGGTTACTTTTGTAATTCAAAAATGAGATAGCCTCGTTTGAATAACCTACAAAAGTAAACAATTTTGGTTCTCAAAGTATAAAATACTTTGGTCCAAGATTAGGCACGAGATAATAATTTAATTAAGATAATTAAGTGCATAATTATCTCGGGCCTAGAAGAGTGGAATTTTCCGAGTCTAATATTCATTATCCTCAAATTCCATCGAGTCAATCCTAAGAAAGATCAAGTTATAAAAGTGAAAACATCGAGTATAAGGACTTGATCCGGACAAATAATTCTCAAATAAACATACTAACTTAGAAAGGTGAATTAACCCCGTAATTCACTCGCTTCGAAATATGCAGTCATAACTCATATAAGGAGTGTTAGAGAGATTATTTGAACATGCGATAGATCCGAGTGATGTCCGAGTGACTCGAAACATTAAAGTGATTAGATAAACAAGAATGTGTTTTACGAGTCGGTTAGAATCGAATGAAAACTTATGCAGGAGTTTCTATAACACTCGGAATGACTTGTAATCAAAACTTAGCAAGGATGAGGTTTGTACTTGAGTCTTTATATAGTACTCAGAATGATCTAGTTTCGTAGTCCGAGTCTTCAAACGTCTCTCGGTTGCCTCTCTCTCTCTCTCTCTTTCTTTTTTTTTCTTTGAATTATTTGTAAAAATTGAGGTTTATTTCTTCTTGAGATTTGTTTATAGAATGTATTGGGTTGTTTAAGTTTGAGATTTATGGGCAAGGCATTGATTTCGTGTATGATTACATTGTGGGTGAAATATTATTGAAATGGGAAGAATATATGGGATGTGAAGTTTGCAAATGACATGCTTACTTGTGTATTTTGTGCTTATTTTGCTCACCAATGTATCCGTTCATAATTATTTTATGCATTTCATGTCATACTATTTGGCATAATGTTGACTTTGGAATTATATATATGAGGTGAATTGTTTTTGTGCTAAGGGCTGAACTATAGATCAAACGTGCATTTATTGTGATCGACGGACCATAGAATATCGGGATGGTGTTAACAAGTTTATCGAGACCGCCATTGATCATGCTGCCAAATCAAATGATGAGTTGATTGTCTCGTCCATGTGGAAGGTGGAAGATGTTTGAACTCTTCAAAATTGAGGCCTAATGTTGTAAAAGGTAACCTATTTCAAGCATAACTTTGACGCATCTTACAAGTTATGGATATGGCATGGGCAAGAAGAGTCTTTGAATTATAACTTAGAAGAAGATAAAGGGTATGATGAGTATGAAACTACTATGGAAAAAGAAGATCGAGCTAATGATATGCTTCGTGACATGGAAGGCTATTTAGTTGATAAACCGCATGTATTGGAGCAATTGTTAGATGATTCGGAGAAGCCTCGTATTCTGGCTGTAAAAACCTTACCCGTTTATCAGCTGGGTTACGGTTGTTCAACCCGAAAGCAACTAATCGTTGGAGTGACAAAAGTTTTACGATCTTCCTCAATGTGTTGAAAGATATACTTCCAGAAGGCAATGTACTTCCTAGCCGTACGTATGAGGCAAAGAGGATGTTATGTCCTATGGGCACAGAGTTATAAGAAGAAACATACATGTCCCGAGTGATTGCATATTGTACCGCAAAGAACATGTGGATAGACATGAATGTCCAGATGTGGTATACCTCGTTACAAAATTTTAAAAAAAACATCGATGGAGAGAGTATAAAGGGACCACCCGCAAAAGTGTTATGGTACTCGACCGATAATATCAAGGCTTAAGCACTTGTTTTCAAGTGCAAATGATGCCAAATATTTGGTGTGGCATGTCGATGGAAGAACCCGATGACAAGCTACATCACCCCGTGAATTCTCATCAATAGAAGAAGATAGATTCTATGTTCCAGTAAATTTTGCAGGGAGGCAAGGAATGCGGGTCTCAATCTCCGTATAGATGGAATCGACTCGCATGATGACCTTAGTAGCAAACACAACACTTGGCTAGTTTTGTTTGTTATCTACAACCTACTCGTCCTTGTTGTTTATGAAGCATAAGTGCATTATGATGTTAATGTTGATTTCGGACCCTAAATAGCCAGTTTTGTTTGGCGCCTTTTATTTATCATTGACGACTCTGTTTTTGATGTACACGCTTGAGAGCAATTGAGATTGTGAGGTATGATTTTCACAAAAATTCGTAGAGAATGTGTTTCCTCTTGCCAACTTAAGCATCAGCAAGAGATGACCTATCTCGGAAATCGAAGGTTTCTTCTTTTGTCTCATCATTATCGTAAGAAAAATAAGGCATTCGATGGTCAACCCGATATGGATTCTACTCCAACTCCATTTGTCTCATCATTATTGTAAGAAAAATAAGGCATTCGACAGTCAACCCGATATGGATTCTACTCCAACTCCATTAACAGGACGATTAATTTGTGAACAACGAAGGACATTGATGTGAAGTTCAGCGAAGCCATACCAATTCAAATATAAAAGGAGTGCATGGAAGAAGAGATTAATATTTTTTAATCTTCCATATTGGAAAGAATTATATGTGAGACATAGTCTTGATGTAATGCATGCATAAAAAACATATGTGAAAGTCTTAGTGGTACTCTTTTGAACATACCGAGGAAGACCAAGGACGGAGAGAAAGTAAGACTCAAATTACGTGAAATGGGAACACGTGAGGAATTGGCACCACAACCAAAGGGGAACAAAATGTTTTTGCCTTCGACTTCTTACACATTAGGCAGAAGTGAAAAAAGACGTTTGTATCATAACTTAAAGAAACTCGTAGTCCCACAAAGATATTCCTCAAACAATAGTAGACTCGTTTCGATGTCCGATTATAGACGGATTGAGTTAAAATCTCATGATTGTCATGCTTTGATACAACAATTGCTACAAGTGAAAATTTGATCGGTGATGCCGAAACATGTGAGACTTTTTATAACAAGACTTTACTCCTCGTTCAATGCCATTTGTAGCAAAGTCACCGATTTGGAGAAATTGGATGATTTTGATAGTATCATTATCGTAACATTGTGCCAACTTAAGATGTACTTCCCATCTTCTTCTTTCGATATCATAGTTCACCTAGTGATCCATTTAATGAAAGAAGTGTAGTTTTGTGGTCCGGCTTTTAATCAAAAGATGCATCCGTTTGAACGGTTTATGAAAATTCTCAAAGGGTATTTTAGAAATCATATCAATTGAAAAGGTATATCGTTGAGGAATTCATAGCTGAGGAGTGTGTTGAGTTCTACTTTGAATACTATTCCCAAATAAAAGTTATTAGTATTTAAACATTAGCATATGGGGAAGTTCGATGAGAAGGGGAAACCGGGGCGAACATACAAACAATAAGTCATGAAATAAGGGATCAAGTACACCTTTATGTCCTTCAAAACACCGATGAAGTGCAACCTTACATTGAGGAGCACAAGTCTTTTATAAGGAAACAATATTGAGGAAGAAATGAGGCATCGATACTAGCTCAACATAATCGCTCATTTGTCAATTAGTTTAGAGAGCGAATCACTATCCAATGGGGAGAATCACAAGAAGATGTCCCGCACACTTTACTTAGTTTGGCTAGAGGGTAAGGGTTGGAAGTCATTTCTTATAGTGGGTATGACATCAATGGATTCTCTTTTTATGCAAAGATTCAAGACATTAGGAGCACCGTGCAAAATAATGGGATTACATTCAAGGCTCATGCACTTCATGTTTCAAGCTCCAAACGTAGACATCCCATTGTAGCAAAAATGTCGTATTATATAGTCATTGAGGATATATAGGAGCTAGACTAGATTGATTTCTAAGAGCCTTATTTTATGGAAATGGATTGAGAATAACAATGGTGTTCGAGTTGATGAGCTGGGATTCACGATGGTCAATTTTACAAGAGAAGGTCATAAAGGAGATCAATTCATTATGGCATCCCAAGCAAGACAAGTGTCCTATATTGAATACTTGACCAGTGATAAGTGGTCTATTTTTCTTCAAGGAAAGAAGCACATTGCAGTTGGGGATAGTGAAGATGTGAGCAAGTTTATTGAGGGAGACCCCACCTTTCTCCCCGGGATCGAAAATGAGGATGCACATTTTGAAGAAGTGTATTTAAGAGTTAATCATCGGAAAGCATATATATTGAAGATCGGTCTAGAGGAGGGAAAAAAGGATTGGCGGTGGTGTTTAAATAATGACATTGTTGCATTATTGTTAAAACTTCATAATTTGTTCAAATTATGTCATTGTTAGTGGTGTTAATAACTATATATATAAAGACTTCGTTTGTTGGAAACACTTCAGTTTGTTGTTGGTTAAGAACACATGTAAATAGACTTTTTGTTTGTTGCAAATTGACTATATATATTCACAAGGCACATAAAAATACAAAAACATTAGTTTTTACGAACAAACCGACATATTACTACAGTTTATATGAATCATTATAATAAGTCACCTATACAAAAAAAAAAAAATTATTTAAGCCTCTAGCAAAGGGCACTTATTACTACGATTCTCGCTAGTTGCGCGCTATCTTAGGAACATCTCTCAAGCTCGCTCTCTACTCGCCTCACGTAAACACACTCCTCTCACAAACATTGTCCTCTCTCTCATCCAGTGCTACCGCTACCATCGTCCTTCGACCCTACTCGTCGTGGTCCCTTTCCACCTGCCATTTTTAGTTGTCTTTCTCTCTCTCTCTCTCTCTCTCTCTCTCTCTCTCTATCTCTCTCTCTCTCATTTGTTTCTTATAGGCATGCAACTTCTCTCTCTCTCTTTATTTTCTCTATGGATTCTTGGAACGTTTGAGATTTTGAGAAATAGGTTTGGAAAATGATGATAAATAGTGAAGGAAATAATTATGTTTAGGGATTAGGTTGAGCAACAACGAAACTTCTCTCTATTTTTTTTTTTTTTTTTGCTTTAAATTATTGAATTGTTTGATATTTTGAGAAATGGGTTCAAGAAAGATAACAAAAGGTGAAGGAAAGAATTATGGTTTAGGGTTTATGGTTTACGGTTGAGATTTTAGGGTGAGCGACGATGAAATTATCAAATGATTTTAGTTCTCCTTTTTACAGGTTGTAAATGGTACAAGGTACTCCTAATACTACAAGGAATACGAGAGGTCGAACAACGATGAACAAGGAGAAGTTGGCACATAGCAAAAAGATCCAACTGTCCTCACTAAGGTCCACTTCGATCGAGCATGGCAATCCAGTTGGTGCAAGGAAAGTTTGCCTTAGGAGCTTTGTTGGAGCTGTTACCCATACCCAAATCAAGATCATCATCTATACTTGGCACGAAATACTAGACTCGGTGAAAGAATACGTTTGGTCTAAAATCTCGATTTAAGGTTATTACTATAGTGCCTCTTTCATTAGTTTTCATAGCCTATATTATTGTAGACACGGAAAACGTTTCGTCCTTATCTCTTTTATTTTGGTTATTTACTTTTGTTGGCTTGGTGATGAAATCGCAGTCGTGTTTGCGAACTTGGATCATGATCGGCGTCCGATCGGCGTGACGCAAACCGAGTAAATCACAAAAAAACCCGTTAACACCATAAAAATGAGCTTCTTGCTTGGGTCGGCCCACAAACCCATTTTCCTCTGCCGAACCAGGAAACCCAAAATGGCACCGCCTTTTGCTCAGGTCTATGCATCAAACATATCGTTTTCTTCCCGGATGGCAAGCATGGCATGAAACTCATACGTCTATACGACGTTGTTCAAACCGACGTCGCATTTTAAAGCTTAAACTGTAAAAATGTGACATTTTGTCCTTACGACCAACAAAGACACGCAACTCAAGATGACCATATGACGTTGTTTTGAAACCGGTGTCGCGTTCCTCGGCTCCCAGTGTGGAATCCTCCCGTCCGGGGATTTGTCCGATTCATTCCCTTTATCCTCGCCAGCAAATCCAGGCCGGATTCAGTCGATTCTAAAGGTCGAAGGTCAAGTAATGTTTAGGCTGATTTTTGTGACCTAAAAACTCTATAAATAGAGGGCTTCCCCCTCATTTTGAGTGCACCATTTCTCGGCTATCAAACACCCCTAAGTTGAAAATACTTCCTATCATTCTCTCCCACTCTCTACTCTTCCAATTTCATCACACCGTCACTTATTCCTCTATTTCTTAAATTCCACAAACAACCTTTTTGTTCTCCATTTGAGCTTGTCACTCTATCGTTACACTCGCAAAATTTTGTTCGTGATCCAAGTACAGCAAGTGGGACAACCGGAGGGCATCGGATCCCCTTTCAAACTCTCTCTCGAGGTTTATTTGTTTGCATCATTTACTTGTTTTCCATATTGTGGATTAATGATGTAATCGTTTTAATTCCTCCCGACCTCTCGTAACTTTTAATTTCTTTTCGCTTTCTTTACTACTTTTCTATTTGCTTGTTTATCACTTTCCTAACATGCCTTGTTTGCTTTCATTTTAGTATATCGCATGTTGTATGCTTGATTGTTAAATACAACTTTGAAACTCACAATTTAAATTAGGAAAGGTCGTCTGTTGACGAGCGGAATGAAAAGCATCCCTCTTCGTTTCTTACCTTCACCCCCAAACATTGGATTCTCTGTTTAAGACCAATGGAGTCTCTTTCAAAACCTTTTTCAAGCTTAGTTTGTTTCATATTAAGATTGGAAGAATGTTTTCTTTATTTTTGTTACCTTTTGCTTTCTAAAACTAATTGGAGACTCTATAAATTTGCTTTTTTTCTCCCATTTGGTTATCGGCATTTCAGGTTGAAAATGGATTAATGTAAGTTATTTTTTGACAAGTAAGAGCTTGAGGATCGAGACCGATTTCACGAGTCACAACCCTATAGTCGGCGCCAGCTATCAGTCAATAATTGCACTTGATGTAAAATTAATTTCATAACATTGGCAGCGAGTATTTTCGTAAAAACATGTTCACCATCTCTTATACAAAAATCCACAATAGATTAGCTCCGCGAAGGATGGGCGCAGTTTGTGTATGAACTTGTAAACAAATTAGTGAATTTGTCATTGTAGTTATACTGTATAGTTGTCTATATATTTTTTTAGTTGTTTGTGTATGTTTCCACACTCGAATGGAAATTTGTGATTGCAAATAATTTTATTTATTGAAAATGAATGATATTGGATGGTATTGTGAGTTGTCTTGTAAAGTCCTATTTGTTGTTGCTTCAGAACAAAAATTGTATACATATGAAAGAAGCTGATAAAAAAATATATTATTTTTTTGAAAGAAAACCTTTTATTGGTGTTCCCATGTAAAACCGTAGTGAAAAGGTTTGGTTTTCAGTGTCTATTATTGTAGTTCCACAATAAAACCGTAGTAATATGTGAGGCCTATTAATACCATTCTAATTGATAACTCGTAGTAATAGCCTATCGTGATCAAGATTTCACTACATTTTTGGGCAAACCGTAGTAATAGGTCACACCTATTACTACAGTTCTCGTTAAAAACCGTAGGAATAGGTCTAGTTTGGCCGGATGTATAACAATGGTTTACCTGATTCAAGCTGTTTCAATAGGAAGCAAACCAGGCCTTTCACTATAGGTTTTTTTTTTTTTTTTGGTGGAAACCATAGGAAGAGTCCTCACTTATTATTATGGTTATCTAGGAGAAGCTGTTGTAATAGGTCATCTTTTACTACGGTTGACAACAACAGTCTAAGATACCAACTTACTAATACGTTCACTTATACCACGCCTCGCAACCATAGTAAAAAGTCATTTTTAACCGTAATGAAAGACTGTTCTTGTAATAGATTATGTCATTGATTTTAACCTAGTCAATTTGGATTCAGACGAGTGAAAACATACACAAAGAGACTATGAAACCACTAAATATCAACTTGAACAACTTTTAAAGTCAACGAAAAAGAACACATATATAATTACATTTATTTTATGTAACATGATCTTACTAAAGAATTTAAGCGAAAAAAATTATAAATTAAAGGTTGTTTAACAGAAAAAGTTTAGGTAAGTGATAAAAAACTCAGGAAAGATTTCTATACTCCAACGAAGTTCCTCAATTATAGATTGAAAGTTGTTCAATAACTATATCACAGAAAAAGTTTAAGTAGGTGATAGAAAACTCATGAACGATTTGTATACTCCAACATAGTTCCTCTAATAGATGCTCTTTGAAATTCTATAAATTTACAGGCTCTGCTTACCGTTGCCAAATAATCTCATATGAAAGCTTCTTAAAATTTGAACTTGAAACTCTGGTTTAAAATAGTTCTAAAATTATGTTTAATAATTACCTTAATTATAAATTTAAATTGATAATTAAAGATTTAGAAAAAAAAAAAGCTTTTATTCTCAAGTAAAAATTAAATTTATGTATAGAATATTATTGTTTTTCTAACTTTCCAATTAAAATTCAAACTCATGACTCCTTTTTATTTTTTTATTTTTTGGTACTAACTTTGGAGTACTTTACTCCCTTCGTTTCACAATGACGGTCAAAATTAATTTTAATTTTGTTAATATTAATGAAATTTGACTATAAATTTAAAAATGTAGTTTGACATTTTGATAAATTGTGACTTAAAGTATTACTTCTAAAGTTTATGGCTATAACTAAGTTGATATATGTCGAGCACAACAAATCAAATTATAGCATACAGAGGGAGTATACTGTAATTTTCTAAACTACTTTGTAAAATGATTCAAACATCCAAACTGATATAACATTACAAAAACAAAATTAGCTAAACATTAATTTAGAGATTCAAGGACAAATTGAAAATAATAATATAACACCATACATACTCTATAAATTAAATTTTGGAATGTGGGAATATCCAACCAAAACCCGTCAATCTCATTGACATTTATGCACGTACCTCAAAAGTAATTGACATCGTTGAAAGCATTTTAAATTGCCCCTAAAAGTAAAGGTGCCATTTCTTTACAACTTAGGCAAAATTCCTCATGAGAGTTGGACTTTTTCCCCACGACTTCTTTCCAACTTTTTGTATTATTGTAGCATTATCAAGTTATTTAAATCATTGTCACGATAAAAAGTCATAAATAAACATTAATTAGGAAGAGAATGTGTGAGACTTTGTCATATGTTCTAAGGGAGATAACAATTGTGGCTAACAATTGCCATACCATTATTGTGGTACTTCCATATGCCAATGGCATAAAGTTTTGCGCATTTAGTGAAAAAATAAAATAAAATAAAAAATATATGCACAGGATTTTGGGTTGGTAAAATTTTGTTTGACCTAAATATCCGAATGTATCCGACTCATAGAAAGTTAAGTATGGTCATAATTTTTTTATCTAGAATTTAAATCTTGATATAAAATCATTACTAATTTTATTGTCCGAACCTAAATTTAATATGAATTCAGATTTATCTAATTTGTTCAACCTAAAACAAAAAGAGAATGGACTGGCGAATATGGACAAAATATTTCATCCAAATTTAAACCTTGTCTAATTGGACCTATCTAAAAAGAAAAAAAAAAACAAGAAAGAAATTTTTGTTACCGTCCCTTGTCTTCAAAAAGATTATGTAAGGAATTATAGAAAGATAATTATCTTCAAATAATGCTACAAGTTTGAAATTTTTTTATAAAGACGTGACTTTTCCTCAGGAGTTAAATGCAATTACATCAAATGACATGTTGAATAATTAGTTTGTTTATGTATTATCAATAAACTCCTATTAAAAATAATAAAAAAGGTGAAGAAAAGGAAACTGTAATTAAAGTTAGAATTATGAGTACGTGTATGAGAAGATCAAAGGACGTGGAAAATAGTTGTAAAGATTTGAAGGAATTGTGTTAAACTAGCTAGAGAAATTATCTAGACCATTAAGGCTGAAGTGATAGGTGACCGTGTGATATCATGTAGAAGATGTTATAAGAATCATATATATTGGATCTGCTACGTTCAATTTATAATTGGAAGACAATTGAATGGGCATAATTAGTTACTCGCTCCATCATTGAACCAACCAGCCAATAATTCAATCGATCACTTTTGTCAATTAATCTTTGATGGAACGGTTCACAATCTCTAAAGTTTCATTATAATCCAACATCAAAGAATTAGAATTCATTTTAAATGATGAAAACCAAAAATGTCTTTCTAGGAGAAATACAATCCTCCTAGCCTTACTTATTTGACCGAGATCATGGGAAAAGTATCTCATTCCAGATAAATTTACAAACCATGAAGAAATATACGACAAGAAGGATATAGGACAGGAAAAATGAGGATTCCAGTGACAAATAACCACAGAGGTGGAGGAGAGGTTGGGCAGGGAAAAATAACTTATTAATTAGATAAAATCAAGAAAAATAGAAGAGGAGCAAGAAAAAATTAGGGGTGAGAAAAGTCATTAAAAAGAAAAGACATTTTTATATAATTTATTTGCTTGAAAGTATCTATACCTTTTTTTAAAAATAAAAAAATAAAAATAAAGAGTGTTGCATTTGCCATTTCAATGTAACTCTTCAAATCAGCGTCGTAAGATTTTGAAAGCATGTTGCATCAAGTTATTGCAATAATATGAGTCTAAATAGTATTAATTTTATAAATGTAAATCTTAAAATGAATGCAATATTTTATAGTGCTAATAAAACACTTGTAGAGTATATTAGTATAAGCTTATTTAACGAAAGTGGTGTTCAGTTCTTATGGCTAATATATAAGGGTCCTATAGATACTATGCCGTAATATATTAATTAGAATTCCTTAAAATAATTTTATTTCTATATATTGACCAAAATATAATTATGTAAACCCACTTGCTTTAAAAAATTGTCACATCACATATATAATATGCTTAGCGTTGAAATTGTTGACTAATCCTTCCTATTTTGGGTTTTCCGGCATGTCCATGCAGATTGGCTGGTCCTTCTCTCTCTCTCTCTCTCTCTCTCTCAGTAACACTTCTTAAATTCAAGATGGTTTTTTCAAAGGGGATTTTTGCCAAAAGTAACAGAAAAATGATATGCCACTTTAGAATGTTTGGTATGTCTTCACGTGCGGTAGATAAATCGTAGTATATGCAAGGCTGTAACGTCAGACATTCCATATGAAAATGTACTACAAAAATAAATTAACCTACACATGTTGAATAATTGAATTTATAGTTATACCTAATTTTAATGTTAGTGAGTAATTATCCTAAATCAGTTATATATATATATATATATATATATATATATATATATATATATATATATATATATATATATATATATATTTCACTGATTTAATATGTAATTAAATTCAAAGTACATATTAATTAAAAAATTCAATAAATCTATTAGAAAGTAAAATATTCAAAGATTAATTTTTTAAAATTACATCTAAGAGAAGTTTTAATTTAAATATTATCTTTGCATTTTTTTTAAAAAAGGAGAAGTACAATAGCAACATAGTAGGTAGCCCTTGTTTGAAGAGATATGCTTATTATCTTTCGAAAAGATGTTAAGAAATTTAAAAAAATTTATTTGCCCCATTCGAGGTTCGGGTAAATGTTTATTTTACCATTGAATTTTAATAGATGATAAAGGTTAATAATGTATTTTCATGGTAAAAATAAATCCTATAAAAGTAGCGTCGGGGCTCTTAGATTGGGTAAGTCAAACAAATTTATTTTCTTCACATGTTATCGGAGCAAGTGATCCCGAAATTAAAAAATACTTATTCAAAAAAATCCCTCAAAACCCTAATTTTCTCACCAGCCGTTCCGCATGGCCGCCACCGCGGCGCCGACTCCTCCTTCGGCACACACCCCGGTCGTCTCCGAGAACCAACTTTCGTCACCTATATCCGTTGAGGAGTCAATGCTCGCTGGCCCACCAGGGTTCACTGTTAGTTCCTTTCTTCCACCGCCCAACGCAACTCAACCCATTCTTATATCTCGATTTGTGCTGCTCGACATTCTTTTCTCTTCGTCGTTTCCGACCAACCACGACCCAACTATTAAGCAACTACCGCCCAGCCTACTTGAGGTTTTATGGTTATTTTTCCATTCTCATCATTTTCAATAACATTTTTCTTGTTATTATTAATTTTTTTGTTTGATTGGAGAAACTACTAATCCAAGATCTATCAACTTTTATTTCTTGTGGATTTGATTTAATTCTTTGGATAATTTGCTTAGAGGTAGGACACTCAAACTTCTTGGCCTCTATCATAGCTACCTTAGTTTTTGGGCCAATACTATTATCCAATATATAGATGATTTTTCATAATATTCTCAAAGGATGACCACCTTTTTGCATGTCTGTTCCGACTATTTTTATTGAAAGAGATAGAAAATTCTTAGAAATTTCATCCTTTAGGCTTACATAATATTCAGATTGGCAATTAAAACCAACAAAATTATTACATAAGTTTGTCTTTATTCCTCTTATTATTTAATTATTAAACTTGGTGTGCCTAATATCATAGATTAAGGTCACGCTCCATTTAGTTTTAATGAACTGTAAGGTTGTAAGGAGTTGTAAGGAAAGTTGTAAGGAGGTGTAAAGAGTTGTAAGTAGCTATAAAAAGTTGTAAGGCATTATAAGCAGTTGTAAGAAGATGTAAAGAAACGTAAGACTGTAAATTAAAGTTAAATGGAACAAGGCCTAAAGCATAGAGGTCAATATCTTTACCATAATATTGTAATGGTGTGATATACACGTGAACACTCCCTACATGAATATATTTATATTTTTTATCCTTATCATACTTAAGTATATTATCCCAATTAATGAGATTAACTTCATAATTTAACACACATATTTGTTCTTAAGTTGAAATAAGGATTTCTTGTATATCATATATTTGGAGATAATTGGAATCACTCAATCTCCTTTAACTTCATTTTCATTTTCATTATCTAGCACGCATTCTTCACCATGCAAATCTCCCGGGAGTGATTTTAATACTTTCCATCATGAAACTATTTTCCTCACATTCACTGTCTACATATTCATCTTACATGACAATTTCAATGATTCCTTTATTGTTCTTTAATGCAAGGTCGAGCTCTTCATCTTTGCTAAGTTTAACATAATATAAGCTTCCTAATGTTTCGATGCGCTGGTTGTTCTTTCTATATTTACATTCGTTGACACAGTGCCTATTTCTCGACGTGCCCAACACTTACAACTATTTTTTTCTCGTCGGACAACAAGCGGTCTTTCTAAAAACCTTCTTGGTTTGGGATTTTTAGCAATTTTTTTATAATAATTTGATTGTATTTTTCAACTCTTTGTTTATTAAAGCTCTTTTTCTTATAGAACTTTTGTTTTGTTCTTCTTTTAGGCTCTTTTCCGATGATATATATAGGGGAGGGTTCAAGTGAGCCCTCCCTTTTAGGTGAGCTCACATTTTAGGTGAGCACTTTTAATCTGGACCATTCAATGTTAATCCAATGCTTGAGATTAAAAAGAAAAAATTTTGTTTAAAAGAAAAAGAAAATTATTTTTTTGGCTCGGGGGCACTGGAATATCTCTTCACTTGCTCACTTTGTTATTCTCGCTCATCGACATCTCGCTCTTTGGCCTATCTCTCGTGGTTCTCGCCTTGTCCAGTGGTCGGCCTCACCAGCCATGCCGCCGGGCTCTCTCTCCGCCGTCTTTCAGTCTTCCACCCCTTCCCACATTGCTCTTTCGCTCTTCTTCTCTTCTAGCTCTCTCGCTTCTCGCTACTCTCACTGTGGTTCTCACCGGAATCTTTCTCTTACCGCTCTATCTCTCTGCTGTTGGGTTCTCTCCCGGATGTTCTCAGCCACCGACGGCATCCTACCCCTTCCCTATGACTGCGTCATCTCCGCCTCCCGCTCTATTAAGCTTCAAACCCTAGGTATGGTAATTATATTTCCAAAGATGTGAACTTGTGTTAGGAGATACATCTCGTGTGCTTCGTTATGGCGATTATATCTCATCCCTAAAGCTATTTCGAGTTGCTTCTATTAAATTTTGCAAGTGGCTTTCAAGTCTAGGGAAGACCATTGAAAACTACTTCAATTGGAGGAAGCTCAAAAAGATGGGCTTGCACCAATTGAAGTAGATGAAGATCTCTGTTTATCGATCCTCTCTCTGTCTCTAACCACACCAAATTATTTTTATTTTCTAGGTATGCGTTTATTGCTCATGTTGTTTCTCTTTTGTCTTCATGTTGTGGATTAGAATGATTTTAATTTTTTCGAATATGGGGCTTGTGGATGTTGGGTATTTTTTTGATTAAAATGGTTATAGTTATTCCTTAGAATGAAAATGCAACAAAAATTTCTGAATTTTAGGCAAGATGAATGAATTTTGTTTTGTCTTCATTGTTTAGATTTGAGTTTCGCAATGATTTCGATTGCACTCGAATTGTGTTTGCCTCGAAACTGTTGGTTGGCATTAATGAACTCCTTATGAAACTGTTGGTTGAGGTGGAATTTGGCAAACTGCATGAGTATTACAACTCTATAAGTGTAATTATCATTTGGCAAATATGAGTAATGATAATCAATTGAGTTTAGAATTTGGCAAACCAAGAGTTATGATGCATAAGTTGGCTTTGAACATTAATCTCTGTTCTCCTTTCCATATGGATGATTCAATTTCTTCACATATTATATCAACCTATTAGCTCAAATGGAAGAGTGCTTGTGTCTCACAAAAGGTGTAGGTTCGATTCCTACATAGGCAATGTTCGATCCCTCTTATTGTTGTATTTGTCCGACTATGATTTATGACCGATAGCTTTGCTAACCCAAATCAAAAATACGAGTAGAGATGGTCATCCGTAATTATGCTATCTCGACTTTAGGACAATGCATATAACTTATGCCTATCTAGCAGTAATATAATGGGAAGATATACTAATGCAAAACAATTTAAGGAAAATCATAGCAGCTTTCGATCCTTCCCATTCATGAGCACCAATTCAGCTCAAGATCATATTCTGTCATCACGAATTTCAATGCTTGGTGATGTATCTCTCAGGGAGTTTAGGCCAATGATAACCAATGAAGGATGACAGGGTGGTGGATTGAGATAATAGCTACAAATAAAAAAAAGAACAAATACTTCGATGTATACTTCGGTGTACCTGAACTTATTTTGTGAAGTCAAACGTATGTTGCTCGAACACTAATTGAAAGCTTGTTTCATGGAACAAGTAATATTTTTCCAAGTATGTTGGCTACTCTTCATAAGCTTGTGGGTTTCAGCTGGCTCCGACAAAGTATTTGTGGACAATGGGCTTCACCTTGTCCGCTCCGATTGCAGCCACACATTCTTCTACACCTTCTTCACTATGACCACTTTATTCTCGGGGATTCTGTTTCACAAACCAGCCGCTGCACATCGATAAAATGACAAGACTAACTTATGTTTGGCATTTTCTAGTGAACACCCTTTTATGAGCCCCGTATCTTGCATTTTCTCAACCTCGCATGAGATTTTAATAGATAAGTTCAGGACCTAAATAAAAAGGGGGAAGGGGATATGGCTATGATAGTCGAAAACCCGAGCTAGGAACCCAGGCCCTAAAAACAATATGTGGGTAGACTACTCATAAGGACAAAAACCGTGTATGTTTCATGAATTGCGACAGGGGACACGGTCAACATACGTAAGCTATCAAGACAAAGAAATCTAAGTTAAAAAATGCCAATGAGCATATTGGCTTCCTATAATGAACAGGTTAAATAGGGCCTGGGAGAATCACAACTGTTCCAATACAATCGTCAAAAGGCAAATTACCATCGTAACGATGATGTCTAATAGAAATCCACGATCCTTGAAGCATAAGCAAGAAATGAACAAGTTTGCAGATACCGATTGCACAAATAGCCTTACAAGTAGCCTATATGGGATTCAAACCCATATCTTCGTGTACAATTACACGTTGCTCTATCTTTGAGCTAATAGGCTAGAAAAAAAAAAAAGGATTGGAACACAAAGAGAATAGAAACACAGAAATACCAATAGCTTGATATAATAACATAGGCTATTTGTGCAATTCTAAACCTCGTTTTGGGACATTCATATGACATAATAAGTCCCATCCAACTTGGTTTAATACAACCATTATTCCAAATTCTTAGCCAATACTTAAATTCACAAACTCCATTAACTACATTGTCATTGTAATTAAATCCTTTATCCCAAATGAAACTCACATTTCCAAAAAAATCCACATTGACAAGCACATAACATTCGAGAGAAAAGCTCGGATATCCTCAATAAGCCAAAACATCACAAAAAAACCCAAATTCATGCCTACAAATTCAAAATATTCAGCCCACGATCATTAAAAAAAATCAAAAAATGACTCCAAAATTAGGCACTTTTCAGCATACCCGATGAAAAAATCAAAAGCGAAGACAAAGATGAATTCCTTGAGCATGTATCGCCTAACACAATTTCAGCAAGCATTCGCTTCCAGACAGAGAGAGACACAATTTCAACGATGTACTAGAGAGATTCAGCCAAACAAACTCAAACTAGCAAAATTTCAGCAAGAATTTTGAAGCATATTCGACTAAGAGAGCATGAATTATACAAAACCAAACTAATTGTCCCAAATTAGCGCAAACAAACCCATCAAACGGAAAGAACAAATTAAGCATGAATTATATAAAATCGTATATCCGATTTTTAGGGAGTGTGAAGAAAGAGAGAACAAACCTAACTAAATGTGATTCTCACCGGCAGCTGGGTGCTTGGATCGGGATTACAGCACACGTCGACGTGTTTCGGCAAGTCGAGTGGCAGAGGGAGAGGGAATGTCATGGAGTCGTGTGCGAGAGCGAGAGAGAAGAACGAGAGGAACCAGAAAGCAGTAGGGATTCAGCCGAGACAGATACCGATGAGAGCGATTCAAGCGCGAGGAAGGAAGACGCCACAGAGAGGATAGAGAGATAAGAGAGGATAGGGCAACGAGAGAGACGAAACGGCCGGAGGTAGACGCCGGTGGGAGGAAATTTGCAAACGAGAGAGAGAGAGAGCAAGAGTTAGAGAAAAGAGAGAGAGCTTGGGAGGGCTGGAAAGAGGATGGGAAATGATGATGATTTTCCAGTCCTCCCCTCTCCCGAAAAAAAAAAAAACAATATTTTTTAAAAAAATTAAAATTTTCTCTTTTAATCTCAGCCATTGAATCAAAATTTAATGGTTGAGATTAAAAGTGCTCACCTAAAGTTGGGGCTCACCTAAAGAGGAGGGCTCACTTGAATATATATATATATATATATATTTCGGCTTTTTGTTGAAACAATAACAAACTAAAAGTACTATCAAATATCATTTTATTTTGTTTTTTAAATAAAAGTTCACAAATACACTTGAGCAATTGACTTACACCGAAAGGTGAGGTTGATTTGCTAGTGCACCGACCATCTCAATTTGCTAGATTAAGTTAGGTAGGTTAGGGGCTTGTCTTGCTTAATTAACTCGTTGATTGGTAAAATCATAACCGAATCACCTTTTTAACTTTCTCCAATTTAGATTTTATTATTTAATTGTCCCACATATTTGATTTGGCCTAACTTGAGCCGCTTGAATTAGGCTTTAGTACTTAAAACGCTACTCCTCGTAGTTCGACACTCTCGAATACTCACTCAAGGTCACTTTTATATGTGAGCCCTAGAAATTGCGATGAACAGAAAGTAAGAAAAAAATAATTTAAATAAACCGTAATCGGGATTGAGAATGAAATGTGCACCCTCGGGTTGTCCCACTTGCTGACCTTAAATCACGAACGGATCTAGAAACGTGACGATGGATAAACAAAATTGAAGAAGGCTTTTTGTGGAATTTGCGGCGATGAGAGTAGAGTAGGAGAATGATGAGATGTTTGATGGAGTAATGATTAGCTAAAAATGAGCCAAGAGATCAAAATACTAACATAGCATTCAATTACTCTTAGCCTAATTTCACCAACGATGTAGCTAGGTTAATGACCTCTACCAAAGTAAGGGGTTAGGGCTTCTATTTATAGAGGAAAGCTAGGTCACAAAAATGACCTAAAAGTTTAATCAAGCAGTCGTCCAACACAGCTAAACCGGACTGGTCCATGGCGGGGATCAAGGAAAAACCGAACAAAATTCCACTAAATCGGGGAATCCCGCATAGGGAGGTGAGAAGCGCGATGCCGGTTACCAATGACATCGTATGTGCGTTTCTTGGGTTTCGTGCTTCAAATGACCTCTGCGAACAAAACGCATCGTTTTGGCAAGTTAAGCTTGAAAACACGGTGCCTGTCACAAACGGTGTCGTTCGATGAAGTTTGACTTCCTTGTCCGAGTTGGACACTTGAAACAGGTGAAACGCTGCATTTTTGCCCAAAATAGAGGAGATCGACGCCAGTCAAGCAGCTTTCCGTTTTTTAAACTTTCTATTTTGGGAAAGTTTCTATTTTTGGCAAGTTTTATTTATGGTGCCGGTTTGGGTTTCCTAGTTGGGAGTCCGACTCGGGCTTGGTCCGACCAAAAGAAAATAGGTTCGTGGGCTGACCCAAAGCAAAGAAAATTGATTTTTGTGGTGCTAATGGTTTCTTTGTGATTTATCGGCTTCCGTTACACCAATCAAACTCCGACCGTGATCCGAATGCGCAAAAGGACTCGGGATTTCATCATCGGGATAACAAAATAAATAAATAGAGAAAGGATGACACTTTGTAGGTGTCTATATGGCTACATAAGAATTAGCATAACAATTACAAACGAGCATGACACGATGTTATCCGCAAGAACAAAAACAAATAACATCAATTAACACGATTGTCATTTATTTAGAAAAGAGAAAACATAAACTTCGAAGAATTACGCAGAAAAATTAACATCGTTTCCCTTAAAAAGTCAATATTTTCCCGGGATAACGGCTCTTATCCTAAAAAGACATACAATTATTATATGGCCACTCAACGACCACATGTCGGAGTTCCAAATCAAGTATTCATTGGCCCTATTTGGTTACAACAGTTGTTTGAGAAAAAAGAGTCGTTTGGGGGTTTAGTCAAAACAGGTAAAGTAGTGTTTGGTTAGACAGTTTTTTTGAAAGAACAATTTGGCCACAAACATCTCTTCCCATTAACCTTTTAGGAAGAACTGTTTGTGAAAATGACACATTTACCCAAAAGTTTGGAGAAATTACGTCATATGTCACCAAACCTTATTATTATTATTATTATTATTATTATTATTATTATTATTATTATTATTATTATTATTACTATTGTTATTATATCACTACTACTACTACTATTATTATTATTATTATTATTATTATTATTATTATTATTATTATTATTATTATTATTATTATTATTATTATTATTACTACTACTACTACTAGTGGCGTAGTTATTTATTGTTTAAGGGTGTCCCGAGACACCCTTGGCTAAAAAATTGTTAAAATTTATGTTTAAAATTCAGAAAAATTCATAAAATTACTAAAGAGACATCCATAAAAAAATAACAATATTTATAAAATTAAAAAATATTAAGAATGGGATACCCTTAAATATATTTGCTAGCTCTAGCAACTACAAGTACCTGATATTATTTTTTATTTAAATTAAATATAATAAATATTATATTAGGTAGAAAATGAATATAAATTTTGTAAAGTAAGAAAATAAAGTTTTATAAATGAAGATGATTTGTATACACAACACAATGTAATTATATTTGAAAAAAATAAAATAATCAATAATATATATATATATATATATATATATATATATATATATATATATATATATATATATATATATATATATACACACACACACACACACACACACACTTAAAAGACAACTTAGACGTAAAGATATAAATGAAATTTCACCAAATATCTTTTCCTTAAACAGACTAATTTTACGAAACACCTTTTCAAGAAACAACTAATTCAAATAGCTAATGTAAACAACTAATTCAAACAATTGATACAAACAGACTATCAGCTAACAGTTAAAAGCTATTTGCCAAACAAGGCTATTCAAAGTTAAACCTTATTGAAAAGCATGCATTAGATAGAAAATCATACCTTGTTTGTTGATTTGAAAACATCGTCAGGTAAGCTTGGGTTCCGCTCGCCGACTTATGTGTCTGTGGGTTCACCCTTATGTAGGGCTTCGAAGTTGGGTGGCTGCATGCCCATCTTGGATAAGTACTCCACACCAGTTGTTGTCACCTTGAACATCACTTACTATCAAATGTCAGCCGCCATTTGGTCTCTCCATTCGGAAAACAAGGCCTGGACATTGAGCGAGGTGGAACCGGTGATGCGCTTCTTTCTAGCCTCAAAGTGTTGAACAATACCCACGTAGCCCCCACAACTCGAACCCAACCGAGATGCTCATCTCTTTCTAGAGCCAAGGCTAGCTTTTCTTTCCTCTCGGTGCTGACAAATTCGAAGTCGATTGTAGTGGAAACGACTCATGTCGGAAGAAAAGAAATTGTCGTTAGATATTTCGTACTAACCATTAAGTGCATAAACGTAATTAATTAGTGACACTCACAAGCCGCTGAACAACAAATTTGGTTTCCGATGTAATGAAGGTCTCATCTTTCCTCTTTCTTTCTTTTACTCATGACTCATCCCTATCGATAGTAATCTGCGAAGGGTCTACGATGGCACCTTCACCGACTTCATTTTGAAGTTGTTCAAGCTTCCGGTTGAAAACTTCTTGTTCACTAGTGCCTATCCCCCATGGGACATGACGTGGGATACACATTAGACTTGATCCTCTTTTTGTTGGCTTCACTTAGGGCCCGAGAAGTACACGTTTATAGATTACAACAATGCTTCAATAAAAAGTAATACAACGAATGCTAAATCAACCGTAAATGTTTTTAAAATAGAACAATAAATGGAAAATAAAAACAGAGAATGAATGTTGAGTTACCCGGAAGTCGTTAGTGTTGAACCGTTCTTCGAATGTCTTCCATTTCTTCCTTGATGAAGTTGTAAGCCTCCAATAGTTCGCCTTTTAACTTGGTCGGCCTTGTTTTGTACATATACATTTGGCGTAGGTTAATCTTAAACAATCTCCAGTGCTTCGTAGCTCAAGAAAGCGTCTTTAACTTCACCAACGAAGGAGCTTGTCATCCGCTGCTAACCAAAACTCTTTCGAAACACGAGAACCACTTGCATTAGTATTAATATGTGTACACTAATTAGATAGGCATTAGTATAAGAAACTTATATCGAGATATCAGCCCAAACTTTTTCTTTTGATCGAGTCCGCTACATCTCGCCAATGATCAAGGGTGATCGGCATATGCATATGGGCCACGATACCTACATAGCTATTGAAATGAACTCTCTCCTGGCCAATGGCTTTGCCGATGTGATCGAATAACTTAGCATCAAACAATTTTCATAACTAAATGCCAACTTCGCTTGTTCATCGTAGTTCGGTCTCTCGTCTTTTCGTAGTAGTAGATAAAGATGTAGATGCGAGTGCCACTGCTACTCTATTGTAACTCGAAGAAGGATAAATAAAAGATTTTTAGTCCTTTTACTCTAACGATTCATATACTTAGGAGCACCCTACAATCCAAACTCTAACAATTTCAAACATATTTCAAAACTTCTTAAAATCGTAATGCTTTCTATAAACCCTAAACCGTAAACCCTAAAAATGAAATGTTTCTTGCACCGTTTGTCATCATTTACCAAACCCACTTCTGAAAATGACTAACATTTCAATAACTCAAAATGAATAAACAAAAACAGAGACAAGTGTAGTCATTACTCAAAGTGAACCCTAAACCCTAAAAATTTTTTTTTTCCTTCTACTATTTCTCACAATTTACCAAACCCATATCTTCAAATGTCTAACATGTGAATAATTCAAAGTGTTAAGAAGAAAGAAAGAGAGACAAGTTCAATACCTAGAAGAACGATAGAGAGAGATAGCTGAGCGATAATGAAAGAGACGCAAGTGAAGACACGGCTAGATGGGGACAACGACGGCGGTGGCTGATGACAACAATAGTGGCGGTGGAAACGACCTCGTCGTCAATCCTGGGTTAGAGAGGATATATGAGTGAGAACTAAAGAGATGAGTGTTTGTTAGAGGAGAAAGCAGAGAGTGAGCAAAATGTCCCGAGAAAGTGGGGAACAACAATTCATTTTAAAATAAACTTATGACAACAATTCATACAAATAAACGTTGTTATAAGTCACACATATGACAACGATTTATACTAACAACCGTTGTTATAAGTCACACATATGACAACAGTTTCCTAAAACAAATGTTGTCATAGAGTCTCGTCCCATGGGCTGGGCACCCTATGGTGGGAGGCAGCAACTACAAAAGGTGATCTGATGTTCCACACTTATAACAACGATTTGTTTGAGGAACTATTGTTATAAGTCACACATATGGCAATGGTTTATTGAAAAACTGTTGCCATAAGTTCACTATGATAGCAGTTTAGACAAGAAATTATCGTCATAAGTGAAAAATTATAAAAACTATCTTAATCACACTTATTACAACGATTTCTACCATAAACCGTTGTTAAAAGTCTCCCCATTGCCAGGAGTGAAATTCCTAACTGTATTCATTGAGTTTCTAGATCTTCAAAATCCTAACCGTATTCATTGAATTTCTGGATTTTGACAAAGTGGTATAAAAACAATTTACACTTTTTAACAATCTGTTCCTTGACAACAACTATTATCATAGGATGTTGACAACATTTACTTCATATTAACCATTGTCATTTGACTTTAACATCGGTTCATTGATAAGAACCATTGTCATAGGACTTTCTTGAAATGCACCTATGACAATGGTTCTTATATACAACCGTTGTTGAAAGTCTAGCTTTTTATAAATAGATGAGTTCTGCCATCTCTTTCAAGCATCTCATCTTTTAACCCTACGCCGCCTTCATCCACCACTTTCTCTTTTATTGTTTCCTCAGTAACAATCTATATCTATACCACTTTGTTTAGAATCCAGAAACTCAATTAATGGAGTTAGCAAACATGGAATTGACCTGCACCCCATGGAACATTACTTTTAAGGGGGAGAGAGAGAGAGAGAGTACCATTACGATCGTAGAAAGAAACATGATGGAAGACATTGTTGCCATCAGCTTTCTCTCTCTTCACTCCTCACAAGTTTGATTTCCCAAAACATTCTCTCTCTTCCTGTCTATAAGTTCTCGCAATAATTATCTTTCTATACCTTCAAAGTTATGGTCTACGAAATTATGTATTTAGATGATTTGATGTATTTAGATTATTTTATTAACTTCGGTTGTCTCGTTTATGATATATTTATAAATGCATTGATTACGGAAGAAAAAGCTTTGTCAAGGACTAATCCATAGAAGAATTGGAAAACAACCATGAACCCTTAAAGAATATATAAACCATGAATGCTTTGATCTATTTAGATGGATGTATTTTTCTATAAATAAAGCTTGCTTATATCTTCTAATTTTTTTCTGCCCTTAAATCCTCAATTTGCTTCAAATCTTTATCTTCATGTCTTCGATGAAGGTATCTAGACAAGCATGGTAATCATCAAAATTATTTATTTATGAGTGCTTGAGAATTCTGTACTTCTTACAAGTGTCGCAATTTGCTTGAAAACGTTAACTCTTTGTTTCTTCTATCATTGCTCTAGATTTTAGAAGATGTAAAAGACAAAGAGTTAACAAAGAGTTATCGTTGTGATGTCCTTTACATCTCAAAGTATGGCACTCATAAGATATGCAGAATTCCACTCATAAGTACAGAATTTTGATGACTACCACACTTGTATAAGTACCTTCATGAAAACATGGAGATTGGAATTTTTAAGCAAATTGATGCACTAAGGTAGAAAAAGGTTACCTATAACAATAGTTCTTAGCAACGATCCATAGTCATATGACTTCTTTTGACAATGGTTCCTTCAGAAAAATTGTAATCATAGTATTTTCACAACAATTCCTTAAAAAGAACCGTAGTCATAGACTTTTGACAATGATTCATTTACAAGAAACATAGTCATAAGTCTTTTCCTTGATAAGTCTTTTGACCATGGTTCCTTGATAAAAACTATTGTCATATGTCCAAGTAAGTATTTTTTTATTACAACTCTACCCAATTCATGATCAAACCTGATCCAGTAAGTTCCAGGTTTGCCACCACCTTATTTTTAGGGTTTTCGCCCTTATATATAAGTGAAGGTTGTTGTTATAATTTCCATCGCCTCACCTTTCACTGTCTATCTCCCACTTTTAGTTCGTGTGCTTTAATAATATGCACTTCGATTGCGGAAGAGCAAGCGCTGATAGGAAGTGTTCCATAAAATAATTGGAGAACAACCATGAATGAAAAATATTTTAGTTACCGAACCTTGATCCTTCTTCTAATATCTCTTTTGAGGAGATTAAAAGAGAGTTAGATACATAAGTTCGAGGCTTGTATCTCGAATCTTCCTGTAGAAAAGGTTATTGTTCGAGTCAAAGCCACATTGAAAAACTTTATCCTTCGAAGTATTCGAGAAATACGTACTAGCCTCGAGTTGTCCGTAAAACTAATGTTGATTCTCTTCAAGAGAGACCCTTGGAGAAGGATTAAGTTTCGATAACTAAAATCTACTACAACCATTCATGTTTGTTCTCTAGTTCTTTGGTGGAACACTCCCTATTAAGGCTTTCTCCTCCTTAATCAAAGTGTATTGAACCTATGACAACAGTTCCTATAAAAAGAACCGAAGTCATAGGCTAAGCTGGACCTATGACAACGGTTCATATAAAAGAACCGTAATCAATATCCCGACATATGACAATGATTCATATAAAGAACTATAGTCATCGGCCTAAACATGACTTTTAACAATGATTTTTCCCAGAACCATTGTCAAAAGTCAGTTCTTTTAAGAGATTATTACAAAAAATGTCACTGCATCATGTTTTCTAACGGTTTTCTATATAACAGTTGTTAAAGACTCATTGTTAAAAGTCGTTTTTGTAGTAGTGCTTGTGATATTGACTGTGATTTTTTATAGGAACCATTGTCATTGGTCTAGTGTCTCAACCTCTTGGCCTATTACGAAAGTTTTAATAGGAACCGTTGTCATTAGGTCTTGATGACATGGGATATTGACAATGGTCCTTTATAAGAACCGTTGTCATAGATCATAGTACTATAATTAGTACTGGAAAAATTCGGGCTCAAATCAAAATTGAGTTGGAAAAATCGGTCATCGAGACAAAATGTTTTGTCTAATACCTGTAATTTTCGGGTCTAACACGCCTAAATTCGGGTTAAAATCGGATTCGGAACACGAAATAGGAAAATCTTATTTCCAAATTTAAAATTCGGACAAAAGAATAATGACTAGAGCAATTTTTTTAGGTTGGACAAATTTGGCTAATCATGTCGGACGATATTTTACCGAGCGCTAACTATGGCGTGCAGGATTTTACCACTTTTGGCTCATTGTTTGAATTTTTGTGACTGCATGGATGGTTCAAAATTCCTAAAATTTTTACTGCAAATTCATATGAATTTATGGTAATTTTCTATATTTTTTGGTGAATTTTAGATGAGCAAATTATATTTTATGAATTTTTGAAGAAAATTGTTCTGTTTTGGAAGAAGAAAGTTTTGTTTAGAGGGGTGAGACCTATTACTACGGTTAGGTTGACCAACCATAGTCATAGGTCACCTAAAACTATGGTTCTTTCAAGGAACCACTGTCATAGGTCGTATTACTACGTGCGCATGTTTTTTCCCTTTTTGCTCATTGTTTGAATTTTTGTAACTCCATGGAGGTTTAAAATTTCGACGTTTTTACTGCAATTTTATATAAATTTATGGTCATTTTTTGTACTTGTTAGTGAATTTTGGGTAAGTAGATTCTATGTATGAATTTTTGAAGGAAATTGTTATGTTTTGTAAGCGTAAAGTTCTATTTAGGTCCGAACATGATCTATAACAACGGTTGGATTGATCAACCATAGTCATAGGTCACCTATGACTTTGATTCTTTAGGGAAACCATTGTCATAGGTTCTACTACTACGGTGTGCAAATTTTTCTCCTTTTTGCTCACTCTTTGAACTTTTGTGACTTCATGGAGAGTTCAAAAGTTCTCAAATTTTACCGAAAATGCATATAAATTTATGGCGATTTCTGTATTTTTTTGGTGAATTTTGGTTGAGTAGATTTTGTGTTATGAATTTTTAAAGGAAATTATTCTATTATGAAAGTAGAAAGTTCTATTTAGGTCTAGACATGACCTATAACAACGAGTTGGCTTGATCAACCGTAGTCATAGATCACCTATGACTGTGGGTTTTTAGAGGAATCATTGTCATAGCCTCTTTCATAAGTTGTTTCACATCTATAAAATTCATTCTTCTTCATTTTGTTTATGTTTTGCTTTTATTTTTAGATATGTGAAATTAGATCTCTTGTTTATGATCTAGCTTGTTAGCGGCATTAGCATCGGTATTGAGGCATGCATTTTAGGGTTCAAGTGAGGATTTTAAAGAGGAAAAGACAAATGGCAAGAATAAGACAGAGAGTAGACGACGAGAAGGAGACGAAGAGCGAGATAAGGAGAAGCATCAAGTTCTAAGTGTTAGGTTTCACCTTCTTCTTCAAATTTTCAGTTCTAGATTTCGATTTAATGTAATTTGATTTCTTTTTAAATGAATAAAAATTCAGAATATGTAAGTTTGACTTTATGTGCAGATTTTTCCCTATTTTTGGTCACTATTTGAATTTTCGTGACTACATGAATGAGCCAAAATTTTTGAAATTTTTACTGCAAATTCATATAAATTTATAATTTCTTCTATTTTTTGGTAAATTTTAGATGAACCATTGTAATAGTTACGGTTTGGTCGAGTCTTGAACTACGATTATTTATTAGAATCGTTGTCATAATCCTCACCTATGACAACAGTTGTACAATAGAACCGTTGTTATAAGTGATCTTTGACAACAGTTGTAAAATTGTTGTCAAAGATACTAATTTACAACAATGCTCAATTCGACAATGGTTGTCGCCCGTAGTTAAAAGTCATTTTTAACCGTAGTTAAAAACCGTTCTTGTAGTAGTGAGTTGAGGTTAAATTGCCACCGGTGAACCTTTGATGACCACCATCGAGGTTTTGTATGAATTCATCTTCATTTTTATACAACGGGTTTATTAGAAATGAAAAAGAAAAAAATTGAAAAAAAGGGACATTGTAAAATACATTTGGTGTCTACTTCGACGCACTAACTTTTGGAGCACATAGAGCAACCGTTGATAACATAGTTTATTGAACTGACTAATTAATTTTGGAATGAAATCTCATTTAAAATTATATAAAATTATTAACTCCTAATTAACACAAATCTTTAAATTACAAATGTTCTTTTAATTGAAAAGTAGAGATGCTTGAGGTGAGGTGTAGGGAATAATTTAATTTGTAATAGTTGTGCTCCCTCGGCTTCCGCTTGATGTTGATGATCCTCCTCGTTTTAGATAAGTCCCGTGTCCTTTTTTAAGACCATACATCCACATCGTATTAATAACAATTAATTATTGCCCTAAGAATTGTATATATATATTTTCTACTAGAAATTGGCAAGTAATTGAGAGTTTAATTAGGTAAGAGAATGGTAAAGTCACACCTAATTCATTGTCCTCTTCTTTGAACAGGATTGTCCTCTTCTTCATGGATTTGTCCACCCATGGGGCCTAAAAGTGCCTAAAAAGGAAAATGACTCTATGTGGAGACTTCTAATGCTTTTCACTTGGCTAAGAAAAGGTTATAAATTAAAAAATCTTTTTTAGGTAAGATACAAAATCTAAGAGACTTTTATATTTAGATTTTTTTTTTTGAGGTTGTAATCGGAAATAATGACGTGTTCGGTGAAATTAGATTGTTTTATTAGTAATTTGTTGTTTTAGTAGTTTATACTTTTCTATTGAAGAGCAATTTAAATTTATTTCTAAATTTAACTATTACCCCAAACATTTAGTTAAATTGGATTATTTATTATCGTACAATGCATTCCTTTTCAATACAAATAAGTGATCTTTTTGGATAAAAACTCAACAGTCAAATTATGCAATATAGTTGTAAATAGTGTAGGAGGAGCACTATTTGCACTTGAAGCTTAATAAAGAGCATTTTGTATTTGAAAATTTTGTCAAAACTGTAATATGAATTTGTGCATCTCCATATTTGTTTGGCTTTTTCGTTTCAATTGGTATTCCTTTAATGTATCAGAGGAAAATAACAAACACTTCTCTTCCGCCCCCCTCCCCCAACAAGAAGGAAAAACAAGAATCATACATATGTACTTGTTTGTGATAAAGAAAATAGAGATATATATTGACTTTTTAATAATAAATTTTCAACCCGAAATTAAAATATAAAAATTGTATATGATATCTATTAATAAATTTAATGGATATGCGTAACATTTTTGCAGCCTGTTACATTTGCTAGATTTAGGCTGGCAGCTATATGATGTGGTTTGGAGTTATAAAACTGACAAATTATTATTATTATTATTTATTTTATTATTATTATTATTTATTTTTATTTGTTTCATATTATTTCTATTTATTTTTTATTTATTTTATGTGCCTTTTCGAAGATGTCCTTAAACAACTATTATATTTTTCACAAAAGCAGTTGGCCAGTGGATGAAATGACTCATATGAGTCATTCAACTTATCAGGTTTTAATGTGTTATAGTGTTAGCCTCGTATTTCCCTCAATAATAATAAAAATTTACTTTGGTCGATCTTATTTCTCACATGAAAGGAATTCTTTTCATAAAATGATGTATTAACCGCTTTTTAAAAAACAAATAAAATCACAAAGGCAAAAGGCAATTGTGCCCTCTAGGCGTCTAATAGTATAAATTTTGTCCACAAGTAAAATAAGAATTTAGTGTGACGAAAATTTTAATCTCTTTTATAGTTCCCCACTGCCTTTGTATTTTTCGTGCTAGGCCTCTGCTCTCTCTCTCTCTCTCTATCTACACTTTTGGCTGCATAGTTGACCTTCTCCCACATATAAAGAAATTAAAAAAAAAAAAGGGGTAGTACATAGAGATAAATCTACAGAATGACGTGAAAGGAATAGATTAGGTATTAGTCCAAGACAAGATAGGCTAGCTATTGCCTAGGGTTTTTGACCAGTTCGTCATTCTCTCTCTTCCTCTTTCTTGTTGGAGAGAGAATGTGAGAGAAGAATGTGCAAGCAAAAGGAATAAAGGAAAAGGGAGAATTCAGGGATGTATGTGTGTTATGTTTAGAGTGTGTGTGTACTGGGAATTTATATTCTGCGTGCCACCCTATATATTCTATTTAATACTGCTTTCAGGAGTAGACCTCACCCTCCCCCTCCTCTCAAATTACCCTTTTTGTTTACCTTTTTATTTTTAATTTCATTTCCAGCACGGGATTCTAGTACACTCTCCCACGCGCCACCTTATACACAGTGAGACACGCTATCATGTTATATTTTCTTTTATTTAATTCACTATTTCACCCAATTAATTCGCTCTTTCATGTATTATTATGCAGTCCCCATTATGCAGTCCCTCTAGAGAGAGAAAACGCCCCTCTAGAGAGATGCTCTGATGTTCCCCTCCCAATCCTAATGAATCCTCATATTTTTCTCATACTTTTCACCCCTCCTCTCTCTCTCCCCTATGGTCCTCTCTCGGATCCACTCGACCTAGTGAGTGTTATTCTTGATTCTTCTTGAATCCTCGCTTTGACAATGATTTTCATAGTTATTTTGCCGTTTTGGAGGATGTCCGGGCTGATCTAGCGATCTCGATTACTAGTGAATAGTGGGTTCACACATGTAAGCATGTGAAGCTAAAAGTTACCGATGATGTCAAGTGGTACTCGTTGCACTATTTGGACTACTTGTTTTAGCCATGGCCGCCCTTTGTTTGCACCTTTCCGAGGTATTTACTAATTGGTCTCGGATCGATTTTCTGCTGGAGTCTCCACTCGAAGACTCGATTTGGATTTTTCAAGCGATATTCTAGATCCTTCCGCGAGATCAAACCCATTAGTGGTTACCGGCCGGGAAGTATGATTTATCCTTTAATTTCGGGTCCGGAAGAGGTTCTCAAATCTTCTTGTTGAGTTCATGAGAGATGGATCCGGTCGGGCCTATCTCGCGATTGTGCTCTCTCGAATGGTTTTGTTTAGGTTTTTTACTATTTCTATCACGGTTGATTACTGTACCTTGTTGGGTAGCCGGGGAGTGGATGCGTTTCTTCACCTCGCCTTGATCTTCATCCAGTCCTATTTATGTGCCGATTGTGTCTCTCTTTGCTTAGTGAGCTGTCTTGATTTCCTCCGCACTTTCCTCTACTCCCGAATGTCCGATTCCCCCTTGCAAAACCTTCCCAACTCGATGCCTTCCCACACAATTCACACCGAATCCCTCTTCTAGTGATGCTTCCAAACTTCCGACTTCAAATTTGCTCGGTTGAACGCGAGCATTTACATCGAGCAACCCTTCTCGGACCTCCTTGCCTTCTTTCGCCGACAAGATTAAGTTCAATTTGGAGGGTAAACATGATGTTCGATCTACCTCAAGTGAGTCGGAACCTAGTATTCGTTTCCGAGGAACTGGAAATGATTACTGAATTCGTTAAAGCCTAATCTATCTATACCGACTTCGGCTTTATGTAGGGTAGGGAGGTGTCCGATAAAGCTTCTATCGACTCTTTCATCGAAAACTTAAGAGCCTTATGTCTGCTTGGGTAAACCATGGGGAGATGTTCTCCCAATGTCGAGTCATCGAAACAAAACTAAACTTGATCGGAAGTATGTTAAGGGTCCGATTGATGCGGTTGAGCTTCGGTAATGGTTGGGTTATGTTTCAATTTGCCAATATGGATGATAAAAACTATGTGTGGGGCAACCGACCTTGGTTTGGACAAGGTTTGAATTTGGTGTTAAGGCCTTGGGTCCCTTTCTTTGATCCATATGTTGCCTCCATTCAAAAGGTGGACCTGTGGATCCGTGATTCGAGACTGCCCTTTGAATTCCGGAACCTAAGTGCCATGTCCTACCTTCTTAGGTTGGTTGGTGATATTGTAAGGTCGGACCAGTTGACTCTCCTTAAACGAGAAATGAAGGTTTGCTAGGGTTTGTGTGAACATTGTGTTGAGAGAAATATAATACCGCAAGTGCACGGCGTAGTTGTAGCTAGCCGGCAAGCACGGGTCGTGTCCACAGAGAGTTGTGTTTCAAATATCAAAGCTAACCTAAACTTTCTAATCTAGGTAAAAATTTAGTTCGACAGATGATTTGGTTTTTGGATCAACTAATAACAAAATAACTAAGAAAAAAAAACCGATGAATAAAAAGCCTTAGATTGGGATTAATCACCTAATATGCCCGAAACCAGAATCGAATACCGCTTGAGATTTGCCTATGCTAGTAGTTTAGAAGAGGGAGACACCAATTAAGCCTATCTTCGCATACTTTCGAAGGTCAAAGACTAATCTTGCACAATCCAATCACCTATTTTCATGGGATTAATAAAGGGCAAAATTACAATGAATGCATCTCACAACCCCCAATTAAAACCTTAATTATTTTCATATCAAAGTTCTAATCGTTCACAACGTCATTCTAGGTAAGTTTTCATCTTTCGATGTTCCACAAAACCCTAATAAAAGCATATGAGTCCTCTCTCGAGGCAATCAATGAAAGAGCGATGAACGAAGTGAATTCTAACCTGAAAAGCATAGAACAACCCAATTGGTACTCAATTCACGATTATCAAGGCATAATAGCGATCAATCCCAACCTAAGTAAAGAAATTAACCCCTAAACATGATACTAAACAATTGACAAAGATTGGAGAAAATAGCCATAGAGAAACAAAGAGAAATTATGAAGAAAAGATAAAGAGAAGAAATTACGATTACCGAATAAAAAGTTTGATGCGATTCAATCATAAAAACTTGAAGTAGATGAACAATAAAGAGTGTTCTTGAGTCTCCTCTCAGAGCCCTCTCGAAACCCTAGCTAAATCTCTACATTATGGCATAGAATCCTTCAACAAATACAATTAGGAAACTTAAATAATCGCCGAAACAGTAGTCGAACGGCCGTGCGAAAGTCGCACGGGTACCGTGCGAAAGTCGCACGGGTACCGTGCGAAAAATCTGCCGCGTTCTATGCTCTCTGCCTGTTTCGCACGGCCAGTGCGTAAGTCGCACGGGGTACCGTGCGAAATTGCTTCACTCTCTGGTCGCTTCGCACGGCTGTGCGAAATGTGCACTGGGTACCGTACGAAATGCAGCGACTTTACGGATGATTCGCACGGCATGTGCGAAAGTCGCACGAGGGGCCGTGCAAGGTCTTTTGATGTGCTTTAGGCTTCTTCCTTGCCTCCTCTTGGGCCCGAACTCTCCTCTTCGTCGCTTTTCATCAAATTTGTCTCGAATCTCTCGAATTTAAGCCCAAAAACCTTAAATAAGGAGATTTACGAGCTTAGGTGACGATAAAGAGAAAATGAGCAAAATCTAACCCAAAACTAAATAAATATCATTGAAATCATCATGGAATTGGATTAAATAATGCCTTAAAAACCAGCAAAACGAGGTTTATCAACTCCCCATGCTTAGCTCTTGCTTGTCCCCAAGCAAGACTATCAATTAACGATCCCGGAGTTAAAACCTCGCACTCACCCTCTTCAGGTGACGAGTTAACAGTTCAATCAATAGGGATGACCATGCACGAAGACAACCTATTCAAAGTGTCATACTTCCATGAAAACGTGCTTGAAAATTTAAATGACTAAAATGCTTGGTTGTAATGCACAATTGTCTTATATTGAACTACAATAACATTCATGATGCCCTCAAACAAATGGCGAACTAGCTTGACTGGTGGAACCTCACTTTAGGAACTGTGGATCACTCCATCTCATTTGAAATTTCTTTTTGAGGTTTCTCTCAACATCTCTTTCCAAAACACAACCTACCATAGGCTTGGTCATATTCTCATTCTCCACCACTATAGAGGCAAAAATGCAAGTGCAATCAAGAGGTCTTTCAAAGCTTGTAACGTGGCCAAGGTTCATTGGTAGAAAGGGGAACCAATTTGGGATATGTGGAGCTAGATAGCCGAGGCCTAACAGCTAAGGAGCAAAAAACACTTCCAAACATGACTAAAAACTTTCTCCCAATTCACCTCTTTAAACACAACATGCTTTAGAACAACTTTTGAAATGAGCATACAACTTTTTGAGCTTTCCACATGCCAACCACTTATTTCTTCACCTTTTTTTCTTTTCTTTTTCAAATTTTTTTTTCATTCTTTTTTTTCAACAATTCAAAACTTTCAAGAATAGATAAAATTGGCATGGGAATCATAAACACTACTCAATTCCAAAAGAGTCTAAAAGGGGCACTTATCATTTTTTTTCCAACATGGATCCCCAAATCAAAACTACAAACTGAATGAAACACTCCATCATTTAATCCAAAACCACCCAAAAAGTATTGCTCCACTAGACCCGGCTTAGGTATAGGAAATGTATATAGGCCATGGGTAAAGCGGATGCGGGTATACCAAGAAATAGATTAAGGCTCAAAGGGGTAGCAAAAGGGTATAAATAAATGGGACGGCTTTTTGGCTCATGTAGCTTGAAAATAAATGAATGCCTCTATCATATTACACAATGCACATGCCAAGTGTGGTCTTAAAGAGAAACAAAGTAAGTTCTAGAGGTATGTATCAAGCAAGAGTCACACAAAGAATGGAACATGAGACTAAAATTGATGAATTAGTCTATAAGGCTCAAAGTCTCACGGGCTTATCCACCACAGTCAACAACTAGCTCAAAAGATTTACCACATGCTCAAGTTTGACCAATCATGTAAAGTAATTCTCAAAGACACCGGCAAGTAATTCAAGACATCACAATCAAATTTATTCGCAAGTTCATTTCCACACAAAGTCTCTACTAAGAATGGGCAATCAAATCATACACAATCATGCCCAAAGATCAACTATCACAATTCACATCATCATCACGAGAGCGGTTTTCAAAACTCTCTCTTTTTTTTTTTTTTTAAAGCAAGGAAAACTAACTAAAAGAAACTCACGGAAAAGGAAACGAAGAAAGGGTGGAACGTGGTTACCTCAATTGCTTACAGATGCCCATCGCCTCGTATCGCTTTTTGTGAGTACATCAAAAGAAAAAAATAATATACAATGCAAAATCCTAACTAATATGCTCATGCTTAGTCCTATTTGCAAGAAACAGGAAGGAAATAAGGAAAACAAAAACTAATGCAACTACATGAATGCATTGCTAACTGTATGCATCTAAACTACCCTCGAATCATCCAACAATCACCAAATTTCTCGCAACTCATGCAGACAATCAAATCAAATGCCAATGAATGGCAATGAAGAACCCCCATGCTTGAGTCATTCATTGTCCCCAATGAAAGAAGTATGCGAGAAAAAGAGGGGAAGGGTATACCAGGTTAGGTACTGAGTGCACCTAAACTAATGCCTCCTAAAATAGTACTAAGAAGGCTCGAGGAGCATCAGCCACTCCTCCTCATCTCAAGATCAAGCTCCAACTCGGATGTCTGTCGAGCTCTAAGGAGCTTATCAAATTTGTGAGCACAAAAATCAGATGAATGTAAATAAGAGAACACAACAGACAAATATGTCGGTGATATTCAGTGATCTCTTAAATTTATCGAAGCCTTAGAAAAATCAAACGAGTGATCAAAGAAGCTAGTCCACATGATTTTTCTAGGCATGTCCTCTAGGTAAACATGAAAAGGGTCAAAGGAAGGAATGTAACCTCCAAAGGTTCCTAGGGACACAATGTTGTCAACCACATCCCCATCAAGTATGCTAGACGAGTAATTCTCATTGCCCACATCTAAATCAGAATCACAAAGCACAAAGGTAGTGGGCTCGGAGAAATGATACTCGGGGAGGGAAGGGTAGTGAACAAATAGGGGAAGCAGGGATCAAAGTAAGTGGGTTGGGGGCACATGATCATCAACATCAAGACTAGTAGGCGATGCCTCGACCACAACCACCTCACATGACTCCCTTAAAGGAGTCTCCCGATCAAACACCTCAACTAAAGCATCTTCTCGATTCACAATATAAATCACCCTCACCATCTAAACTAGCATCAACACCAAAGGTAGACTCGGTGTTGTCCTTTTGTATACTAGGTAAGGATGGAGCAACTATGGGTAATGTAGTAAAGGGAGGGTCAATATCTTTCTCTAGTCTGGATTTTAAAGAAAAGGAGGACTCATCATCGTCATCATCATAGAAAAATGCCTCAATTTTAGCAGAACCAAGACTAAGATCAGTTTCATGTGATAGGTCAGGCTCCCTAATCTTATTAAGACAAGTAAGTTGCTCAATTTGGTCATTCATAGCCCTTATCATTTTATAACAATTATCGTAGCATTCAGGAGATAAAGTATCATAATAAGGACAAGAACTAGTATCATGATCGGAAGAGTTACACTTTTCACACCAAAGAGGGGTAGGATCAGGAATACAAGGGGATTGGATGTAAGATCTAGCATGATAAGCACAAGGGTCGGGACATGAAAATCCAGAATTAGTACATGCCTTTTCAAATTCACAAGTATCCCAAGCAATCCATTCAAGTAAATCCCAAGCATCATCAGCACTTTTAGCACAAAAATCCCAATACTCTAAAAGAGCACGGGTTTCACTATCCACACCCTCACGGACAACATTCAATACTTCCCATTTCTCCAAACAGTTACCGGAAAGAGCAAGAAAAGTATCTAGCACTAGGTTTGGGCTTTGTGTGGGTGCGAGTCTCATGTTCTTGATGTTTGTCCCAAGGCACTCGTCAATGACAAGGGTAAAAGTATCTCTTCTTCAGGGTGTGAGTCCCACTCTCCCCCAGCCATCCCGATAAGTGGATCAAAGTCACCTCGAGGAAGAGAAGTAAGCTCTCGGTTTCCTCACTCTATAAAACCTCTCCTGCCTTTGTTTCTTCGCAAGCCGACCTTGGTATTCATATTGGGGACATCAAGTTGGAGAGTGGTTTTCGATCCTCCGGACCTAAAGTGAATGTCGAAGACAGAATACTCGTGTTGAAAGCCCCTTCTCATGATATAGGATCCGGTATTGCCGCTGACCCGGTTTATTCTCCTCTTGTCGAGTCATGCCTTCAAAAGGTGGATCATGGTAGCCACGGGTCAGCGTTGCACTACCCCCATGCTGATTTGGTCGCTATCAATTCTACTTCGCATACATCTTTTGGGGATTCGGAGATAGAGGTGGACTTTCTCGGAGGGGAAGGGGATGATGTAGTCGATGATGATTTGCTTGTTGTTGAAGATTCAGGAAATATGTCGGTTGTTTCAAATATATCCAAAAACGTAAACTTGCGGAAGAGGAGGATGACCTGTCCTCTCCTTCACCGTCGTCTAAATGATTAATCTATGTAATCTTGTTGGGTTTCCTTTTTTGACTATTTTGATTATGGATGGGTGGGTTTCTACTTGTCTTTGTGGGTTTTTCATTTTTGTGTCCGGTTCACAATTCCGTGTTGGTTTGTTGGACTGGTCCTTTTAGTCTCTACTGCAACCTAGTTTGGGCCTTTTTGCTCTATGTCTCTGTCTTTACTTTGTTGCTTTGGTTTGATGTGATAGACTCGGTTGTTTGTAAGCAAGATAATGTAGCTTGTGTTGGGTTTTATCTTTATCTTCTCTAGGTCCGGCCTCTGTCATTTTGCTGGCTTCTTCTGTCTCTTTTTGTTCCCCTATGGTGTGCGGTTCTTCGGTTACTATATACTTCCTTCCTTTTTCTCCCACTTGTCTTCTTGGTTCCGATTCACGCTTCCGGTAAGTTGCTCTTGGTTTCCCTCTTGCTTATACTCGATGGTTGGGTCTTTGCAAGGTCGGGATCTAGAATAAGTTTTTTTCCTTGTTTGATGGTTTTGGTTTTCTAGCAGCTATGTGTGCATTGGCTTGGGTTTTCTGTTTTGCTGGTAGGTGTTGGAACCTCTTTTCTTGGCTGTGGGTGCAGGGCCTATGTTTTTGCGGTTAGGGTCACCCCATGTTTCTCGTGTTTTAGGAGGAGCGAGTCTTTTGGTACTCCCTACTTTTGCTCACTCGTTATCCGTGTACTTGGTGCATACTGCACATATTGCTGGCTTTGTTGAATTTTATCTTGAGTTCGAAAGAGTTATCTCTCCCTATATTTTTGCTAGCCTTGTCCGATTTTGGTGTAAGTGGTAAGTATATTGTTCTTGCAAATAGATCGATTTCTTGGGGTTATGGATATATTCTTCACCCAATTTACTATTTCGCTTGGACTCCTACAATACTATGGTGGTACGCGTGCAGCTATGTGTTGCCCCGTTATGGGTTGGAAGCCGGACTAAAAAGTCGATGACGACAGCTTGGTCAATTCTCGAGACTTTATTTATTAAATTTCCATGTCTTAAGTATGGCTATTCTCTTACGATTAAGGGATATGGGTTACTCTTCTATGATTTGTTGTGGTTTCCCGATTCACGGATCATTCACTTTTGGTTATGTTTGGTTTTATCTTGCTTGTACTGTTGGTGGTGGTTGTTTTGCTTTGCGAGCACCATCGGATGCAAGGTAGCTGAATGGAAAGTCGAAGTTAACTGAGTCCCATTCGGCATCGTTGTTACTTTTATGAATTGTTGTTGTATTGGAATATTTATTGTATATAAGTCGTGTATGCATTGTGTATGGACCCTTAATGTCCCTTTTTTTTGGTGAGAGGAAATCTAGTTTTAGCTAGAGTTCCCGATGCCGTTTCTTCGACAGACCCCTCAAGGGGATTAAAACTTGCGTTACAAGATGGAACTATTTTCTTGTACATGTTACTTCTCAAGCAACGTGAGTTGTTGGGCGATCTTTGTGATTATTTATGAAGATTTTATCATGGAATGTGCAAGGTGCTAAAAATACCAAGTGAAACAAGAGATTTTGTTTTTGAATTGTAGCTTAAGACCGGACATCATTTTCATTACGAAATCCTTGACCAACAACGAAAATTCTATTCTACCAACTCTAGGTTTTGATCATTTTGATTTCGTTCTTCCTTATAATCACTATGGGGGTATATGGGTTTTATGGAACAATAATAACATAACAACATCAGTCATTCTAAAAGAACAACGTTCCATTCATCTTCATGTCATTGATAAAGTACTTAACAAGGAATGCATCGTGTCGGTATTTACGGACCAGCTCAAGCGCTTGACAAACCGGCATTTTGGAATCACCTTTCGGAACTCAATTGTATTATTAACCGTCCCGATGTATTATTGGAGACTTTAATGAAATGGAGTGTCTCAATTAGAAACTAGGAGGTAACAAGCTTTCACTCTGTAACGTTCAAAGAATGCGGTCGTTCTTAATTGACATAGAGGGTGAGAGTCTTCCCACAACGGTAGAATTTTCACGTGGAAAAAGTTTATCAAAGGTCATCTTATTTACGAAAGGCTTGATAGGGCTATTGCTTGGAGATGACTGGAATAATCTCTATCCGAGATAGCACTCGTGTCGCACGACCCATTCTCTTGTTCGGATTATTGTTATGTTCTGCTGAATACTACCCCCAATGTTCAACGAGTGTTGCCATAGTAAATTCAAATACCAAAATAACTAATCCACTTACCAGGAGGTACTTAAGATCATCAAGCAACAATGGAAAACCAACCCAAAGAGGTCTCCAACATTCAAACTCGTTAGAAAACTTAAATATGTAAAAGAAAAGCTAAAGCTTTGGGCCGCTAGCACTTATGGCAACTTTGCTCGGAAAGTAGAAAAGAACTCAACACTTTTGATGAAAGTCGAGGAAAGACTCTTGGATAATCCCTGCCATTTAAGATTAATGCATTGGCATAATAGGCTTATCGGACACGAGAGAAAAGCTCCTCCCCTTTAACCAAAAATTCAGGGAAAGTTCTTTCGGAAAGAATGGCTCATTCACGGGGACAGGAACTCCAATTTTTTAACGGATGCTCGCATTATCAAAAAACATAAGAGAAGGATTTTAAGGCTTCAAGATGAATTGGGGGTATGGACTGAGGACACAAAAGATATCCAAAGGAAGTTTGTGGCCGATTTCGCTCAAAGGTTTTCAGCTCAACATAGAGGTATTCACTCTCCTTTAAAAATTGATGTGCCTAGTGTGATCACCGACAAAGAGAATGCTCAACTTATATTGCCGGTTGCTCCTGAGGAAATTAAAGCGGCAGTGTTTCAAATGAATCCTGCTAAAGCTTCGGACTGGATGGGTTTGGGGCAGATTTTTTCAACACCACTGGGAAATTATCGGTAAAGATGTTATTTCCTGTCTAATGGACTTTTTCGATATAGGAAACTTCTTAAGGAAGTGAATCATACTCTCATCGCACTACTACCAAAATTTGCTTGCCCATCTTCCACTACACATTTTAGACCTATCGGTCTCTGCAATCGCCTCTACACGATCATTTCTAAAGTTCTCGTCAATAGGTCGAGACCAATTCTCCAAAGAATTGTGAGTCCCTATCGAGCGCCTTTGTACCTAGCGGGGATATTCATGATAACATTTTTCTTACCCACAAAATCGTGAACAAATTAAGTAATATTAAAGGCAAGCGGGCATATGTTGGACTAAAGTTGGACATGGAAAAAGCTTATGATCGGGTGGAATGAGACTTTGTTCTTACATGTCTCAAGGAACTAGGTTTTCATCCTGTCCGGATCAATTGGATTAGGGAGTGTATCTCTATCGTTACTTATTCCATCATTGTTAATGACGAAACTTACGGCTTTCTATGCCCTTCACGAGGGCTTCGACAAGGAGACCCATTATCTCCTTACTTGTTTATTCTCTGCATGGAAGCTCTCACATTCGGACTTCATCGCTTGACACAACAGTACGATATCGGGAATTGGCATCAAGATATGTCCGTAAGTCGACAAAATTCCTTGTCTTCTTTTTGCTGATGATAGTCTCCTGTTCTTTAAAGGGAGTTATGAAACGTTCTCGAGGATTTAGTGAATTCTACCTTCAATCAAGTCGACTTATCAACTTTCATAAATCATCTCCGACCTTATTGAAAAATACCTCTGCAGCCATAAGAAGATCTCGTCTCTTCAATGTTTAATATACATCACTCGGACTCTCCAGGTAAATACCCGAGCTGTCCAGGTTTTCAAGGGAGGCCGGCTAGGTCGCTATTTGATGATTTTCTTAGAAGGGTGGATGCTAAATTACGAAGTGGAAAGCCAACTCAACATCCAAAGCAGGCAGAGTGGTCCTCATCCAATCAAATCTAGAAGCACTTCCGTCTCATACTATGCAAAGTTTTAAACTCCCGCAACTACATCCAATTCGTTGGACAAACTTAGCAGAGAATTCTTTTGTAGGAATTCCGAGGCAAATAAGGTTCTACCTATGGTTGCTTGGGATAAAATTTGTGCTCCTAAGAAATTAGGAGGACTAGGCCTCAGGAAAACAAGCGCCGTTATTTAGGCCTTTCTTTCCAAACTTCTATGGAAGTACTTGTATGATGGGAGTAAATCCTGGGGTAAGATTATGCGTGCTAAATATCCTCTCTCGAAGAACCTCTTCACGAGAAGAGTTAAAGCTACAGATTCTTGGGCTTGGAAGTGTCTCCTCAAGGAAAGAAAACTATTTAAGACTAGTCTCCGTTGAAAAATTCGGAATGGAAATAGAGCAAAGTTTTGGCTGGATATTTGGTGTGGTAACGGTTGCCTTCGGGAGTTTTATGATAGCTCCTATTGCCTCCCTTTATCCGCCTCGGTTAGCAATCGTATCACGTAGGACAAGGAATGGAATTTAGAACTTCTCCAATCTATGCTGCCTGAGTGACATTTGTCAAAAGATCTTGTATGTCCCCCTTCCCTCTCATGATATAGAGGATTACTGTTTGCTAGGGATTATTTAGTTATATAGTGATTTTTTTCAAAAATTAAGCATTTTATAATTACTATAATAAATCTATTTAAATTAGGTTCATTTATTAATAAACAATTACATAATTATGGTCATCGTAATCTAATCAATTCAGTATTTTTACAAGTACCTAATTATGTTTAATTATACTAAATCATACTTAATTATACTAAATTATATCAAATTATACTTGAACGATACTTAATAATTATAATAAGTACTTATCATAAGTTGCAAGCAACATACCCAAAGGCTTCTTCCAAGTAATCTCTTAACATGTAGAACTCTATTACTAGGAGAAGATCTACTTATAATAGAGATTTCAATGTTCAAATTAGGGTTAGGGCTTTTATTTTAACATTTATAATTAGTAATTAGATGTTAATGATTATTCGGTTACCAGCAATAACAATTAGTGATTACTAGTAATTACGATTAGCGATTACTAGGTTATATGTGGTACCAATCTTTATTAGTAGTTATCGATACGTCAACAGTTTGGATTAGCGATTACTGAACAGCTTTGATTATCGATTGGCAATTATCAACATTAGGGGTGAGCAATGGAATCGAGTACCCGATTTCAGACCCGGACTAGGTCAAACTGGGTTCGAGACTAGGTCCAATTTTCGGTACCTAGTTGAAATCGGATCCGTGACCGGGTAGTGAAAAGTTGGATTTGGATTCAATTCGTTACTCGTCTACCCTATCTATATTTACAAAAAGAATGAATTTACACTTTTAGCTTTAGGAAACTTAAAGAAAGCCTAATTTACTCTCAATTTTACTTCTTCACGCACGCCACTCTCTCATTTTTTCTTAATCTCTCTCTACTTCGGTCTTTCATTCGCTACTTGTTGACTCTTCTCCGGTGTTTCTCCGTTGGTTATCGTTGGCGTCGTCCTCAAGCCAACCCTACAGAGTTAGGAAGCTCTATGATAAGATGGGTTCGAAAGGGATACTATTGGGAATAGTGAAACCATACGCCTGTTTGAAAGAAGGGAATGCTTGGAGAGGCCCGAAGTGCTTTAAAAGAGCAAGGGATCATGAGGTTAAATTGGACGCAATGGCATATAGTTGTGCTATTGGAGCTGATAGTAGAAATGCAGCTTGTGAGTTGTTGAGAGAGATGCAAGAAAAGGGTTGGGTGCCATCCATGGGTATCTTCACTAATGTTATCAAAGCAACGCCACTTTCGCTTCATCCTGTGTGAGTATTTACGTCGTTATGTCCTAAAATGATAAAACTTTATAAGAAATTTAAAAGCGAAAATTAAAAAAATCAAATGGTGACCAGGGTATTCGGTCCTAGACCCGATTCCCACGAGCTCCGGGACCGGTACCAAAATTGAGGACCCGAGTTTGGGACCGCCGATCTAGCCAAAACGACCAGGCACTAGGTCGCGCTCACCATTAATCAGCGTTTACCGGTGGTTAATAGTCTAAATTAGGGTTAAGACTTTCATTTTAACGTTTATTATTAATAATCGGTTGTTAGTGATTAGCGGCTATCAACGATTACAATTAGTAATTATTAGTGATTGTGATTAGCGATTAGCGGTTATGTGTGTTACCAATATTTACTAGTGGCCTTGAGTAGGCCAACGGTTAGGATTAGTAGTTATTAGCGGATTTAATTATTGATTAGCTATTATCGGTGTTTACGAGTGGTTAACAGTTTTCAGTTATATATTAGTGGTTATAAAAGCTATCATAGAAGCTGAAATGAACATGCCCTCAGTGGGATCAAAAAGAAGGAAATAAGAAGTTGAGTTTGTAGATACGGCACTGTCTTACGTTGGTCAATCTCCATTAGAGGGGTTGGTTATTCATCCCTCCAAGGTTTCCTATTTTCATGCTTATTTAACTTTCCCACTAGCAAATTTTCTTATACCTTCGAAACAGATTATAGCTCTTGGGTTAAGTGATTTCAAAAGCAAATCCCACTTGTCTAAAACAAGTGTATACGGCAAGGACGACTTGGGGATGGATGACTACTAGGAGATGTATATGAAAAGGAGAAGTTATATGTTAACAATAAAAATAAGGAGTGTAAAAGTTTCTATTGAAGAAAATAACTTGTTTTTGGATGCTATTTCTCCTCAAAAATAAAGGGTACACTTTTTTAAATGGATCCTTCTAAGACACGGGGTCCTTATAGGTTTGGTGCGGGGTTATTTAAAAAAACATTGGTCCACTATTGGTAACGATATTACTATTTGTATTTTGAATTTTTTCAAGTATGGGAAACTATTAAAAGAACTTTATTAGTCTCTTTATTACTCTATTTCCAAAAGTAGATATTCCTACAACGATATGTCGGTTTCGACCCATTAGTCTCTATTATTTACAAAATCGTTTATAAAATGCTTACGAACTAAATGATACCTATTTTAGAACTAATAATTAGTCCTATTTAAAGTACTTTGTCCTAAAAAGAGTGATTTAATGTACCTTGGCATATGAAATTATCACAAAATTTAAAAACATAAAATGTAAACATGTTTATATAGTCCTTATCACTACTACAAAAACCACTTTTAACGACGGGTATTTAATGACGGTTAAAAGGACAAACCGTCATGAAAAATGGACTAGTGGCATTTTTGTAAATAAGCGGCATTGTTGAGGCCCTATGACGACAGCTTGTTTCAATGAACCGTCGTCATAGGTGATGCCCCCAACATATGACGACGGTTCATAGAAGCAACCGTCGTTATAAGTCACATTTGACGATGGTTGTTTCAATGAACTATCGTTAAATGTGTTCCACAATAGATCTAAAAAATTCGAAATTGCGGTACTCGCTCTTTTACACGCCCAGTTTGTCTTCTCTATTTTCTCGGTCTTATCGCTCTTCCACAGTTCTTCTCATTCATAGTCCTTAGATCTAGATCTCTTCGGCTTGATACTTGTCGTTGGTAAGCTCTCATCACTCACTCTCGTTGGTAAGCTCTCGATTTTACCTCCGATTACTCTTTCTTTTCCCTCACTATTTCCTATCGTTTCTTTTAGGTGTAGCTCTCCTCTTTCCTTTTGCTCGGTCTACTACTTGTTTGACCTTTACCCTCTCGCTCCCTCTCTGCTGTCGTCGTTCTTCCGGTATGATTCTCTATCATCTCTTATTTTTCGCTTTAAGTTATTTACAAAATTTATGTAGTTGAATGTTGAATGTATTTGAGGTAATTTGAATGTTGAGAATGTGGATAATGTTTGAGATTATTGAATTGTTGAATTGTTTATGAAGAATGGAGGTAACATTTGTTTAGTTTGTTAAGTTGGAAATTCGTGAAATGTTTGAGATTTTGAGAAAAGGGTTTAGGAGTTTAGGATTTAATAATATTAGGGAAATAAAATGATAGTTAGGATGGTAAATCGAAGGAGTGTATCCAAATTTCTTTATGGTTTAAAGAAATAGAAAGATAATTTGGATATATTTGTATTCAAATTTGTTTATTTTGATGAGGTAATGTTGGGGTGGACTCATTTATCTAATTATCAAAATTGGTATCTAAATATGGTTATAGTTTAAAGAAATAAAAATATTTATGGTTTAGGATTTGAAAAAATAGAAAAATTTGAGGTTTAGGGTTTAAGGATCAAAAGGGATAAAATATAAATGTGAAACTGTAAAATTGGAAATGCGTTTGGATATAGGGATCCCCCAAATACTTATCATAAATATAAATTTGTTATCAAATTTATTTACTTTGATGAGTTGATGTTGGGGTGAACTAATTTATCTAATTATCTAAATTTTCGATTTTCTTTTTGGTAGCAAATTTGTTGTATTATACATGATGGTAAACTAAAGTACATGATTTTTTTAAGTTCACGTAATGTATAAGATAATAATGAATATCAATGAAATGTTTAGGTCATCCATTTAGTTTGCTTTAATTACCCCAAGACATAATTAGAACACGAGTTCCCATAACCCTTCTTGACTTTAGTAATGAGGTCGGATTCACTAGGTAAAACATAGAGTCAATGTGCAGCGTGCGTTAGTACATGAAGAAAGGGGAAAGGGATAAAGGATTTATTGAAGAAAAAGGTGATAACTAATAGGGAATTATTACTAGTTTTGTGATTGTTTACCACCTTTTTCTTCGATAAAGCCTTTAACCCTTTTTCCTTTCTTTGTGTACTAACCCATGTTGCACATAGACTCCATGTCTTACCTTATGAACCTGATCTTATTGTTAAAGACAACAAAGATTATGGGAACTTCGGTTGTAATTATGTCTTGGGGTCATTAAAGTAAATTAAAGGGATGGCCTCAACTTTTATTCATATTAATTTGTCCTATGCATTATATAAAATTTTAAAAAATCGTGTCTAGCTTATGATAATGTATAATATATTAAAATTGGAAACAAAAAGGAAACCATATATATACATATTATTATATATATAATATATACGTAAACAATTGTCTTACACAATGAATAGAGGGATATATATATATATACACACACACACATACATACACGTAAACAATTATCTTACACACTATAAAAAGTAAGAACTTATAACCTTTTTTGTATATATGGATGTCCCCAAATACTTGTCGATCATAAACATAATTTTGTTATCAAATTTGTGTATTTTGATGAGGTGATATTTAGTTGGACTAATTTATCCAATCATTTAAATTTCCAGTTTCCTTTTTATTATAAGTTTGTTGTATTATACATGATCGTAAATTAGAGGCCATGATTTTGTTGAAGTTTACGTAATTCATAAGAGAATAAGATAAATATGAATGAAATGTGGAGGTCAACCCTTTAATTTCCTTTAACGGCTGAAGACATAACACGAACCTGAATTCCATTATTGTGATTAATAATGAGGTAGGTTTTACAAGACAAAACATGAAGTGTGGTTGCAATATAGGTCAATCCACGAAGAAGGGCGGAAGGGTAGGAGTCAAATGGAAACAAAAATGGATACAAAAGGTGATAAACAAAACTATTGTTTATCACCTTTTGTTTCCATTTGACTCCTCTACCACTTGTGCCCTTCTTCGTAAATCAACCTATGTTGCATGTACACTCTATGTTTTGTCTTGTAAAACCGACCCATTATTAATGACAACAAGGGAATTCCGGTTCGTGTTATGTCTTCGATCGTTAAAGGAAATTAAAGGTATGATCTCAATATTTGTTCATTTTTAATTGTCTTATGCATTATGTAAAACTTTTTAAAAAAATAATGTGTAGTTTATGATAAATGTATAATATATCAAAATTAGAAGAAATAAGGAAATCATATATTATATAAACAAGTTACAAGAATGGTACATGTTAGGAATATATACTAAGTAACATCATCTTTTTTCTTTTTCATATAATTTGATAAATGACGAGGCTTAATTGTGTATAATTGTGCTTATTTTGCTTACCAATCTATTCGTTTCATAAAATTATCTTATACATTTCATAAGTTTAGAGAACCCATTCACAAATTTGTACATTACAAATTATCCTAGGTCGCAGATATGTATAAAATGTGCATATAGCGCTTAGGATATTAGCTTGGTATGTATAAATTTTTCAAATGTCCATGTTGGACCGTTTGAGAATAATATGATAATAGGTTGTGTGGCTATTATAATCTTATCATAAATTTGATAAGATATCATGGTGCTCATTTCCCTCTCGTTCTTCGGGTGCAATTATGATGACAATGGGTTTTATGTGTGTATCTTTACTTATGTTACCATACAATTAAGTAAGGATATACACATTAGCTACTTCGTTTTCGTATGTTGTACTTGAAGGACTAAGGAAAAATGCTGTCGGAATTTTGTCAAATATATGATAAGATTTTGCTACATGATCTAGAGTCATATTATTCTTGAATGGGTTTAGAAACCATCTATCCCTGTAGAAGAATCTTAGGCTCATGTCATATTATTTGTGCGTAAGTATGTATTTTTCGAACTATATGTGGTGAATTGTTTCTCATGTTTATGGCTAAGTTATGGCTCGAGCGTGAGTTTATAGCAATAGGAGGAGTGTAGAATATCGTGATGGTGTTAACAACTTTCTAGAGATTGCCTTCAAACATGCCACCAAATTCGGAGAACAATCCATATTCCGTACTGTGTTTAAGATGTTTCAACTCTTCAAGACTGCTCCCTAAGGTTCTAAAAGGTCATTTATATCAGCATGAGTTTGACACAACTTATAAGGTGTGGGTATGACATAGGAAAGAGGAGTCTATGAATAATGCCGTACGAGAGGAAGATGAAGGGTATGAAGAAAATGAAGCCAGCAGTAGTATGGAATTAGAATATCGACTCGAAGATCTAATTCGTGGAGTAAAATGTGATTTAGTCAATCAACCACACGTATTGGAGCAATTGTTAGCCGATTCGGAGAAGCCTCTTTACCCGGGTGTGATAAATATACCCGTTTATTAGCTGTGTTCGGGTTGATGAACTTGAAAATGGATAATGGCTGAAGTGACAAAAGTTTCACGGACTTGCTGAGTGTGCTCAAAGATATACTCTCGGAAGGAAATGTCCTTCCCAACCGTACATATGAGGCGAAGAGGATGTTGTGTCATATGGGCATGGGATATAAGAAGATATATGCATGCCCCAACGATTGCATATTGTACCAAAAAGAACATGCACATAGACAAGAATGTCCTAAGTGTAGTGTACCTCAATACAAAATGAAAAAAATTGATGGAGAGAGTGTTGAGGGACATCTTGTAAAGGTGTTGTGGTATTTGCTGATAACATCGAGGTTTAACCTGTTTGTTTTCAAGTGTAACCGATGCCAAGAACTTGACGTGGCATGCCGATGGAACAGTCTGTGATGACAAGCTACGTCACCCTGCCAATTCTCCTCAATGGAAGAAGAATAATTCATTGTTCCCGAAATTTGGTATAGAAGCACAAAATCTACATTTGGGTCTAAGTACGGACGGAATAAACCTCCACGGTAACCTTAGTAGCAAGCACAACAGTTGGCCCATTCTTTTGGTTATTTACAACCTACTCGTCGTCGTTGTGTATGAAGTGCAAGTACATTATGTTGTTAATGCTCATTTACGGGCCTAAACGAGTAAGGAAATGATATAAATGTGTACCTGGCGTCTTTTATTGAATATTTCAAGCTTTAGTGGGATTAAGGTGTTTCAGTTTATGATGCATACCATCAAAAGCAATTTACATTACGAGCATGATCTTCACCACAATCAATGACTTTCGCGCGTATGCAAATTTGTCCGGATACACCATCAAAGACAACAAGGCATGCCCCATTTATGCGAGAGTACTTGCTCCTATCAACTTAAGCACGAGAAAAAGACGGCCTATCTCGGACACCGAAAGTTTCTTCCCTTTTTCCATCAATGTCGTAAGAAAAAGAAGACTTTCAATGGTAAAACCATGTAATTATATATCGAAGATAAGTCCAAAGGAGGGGGAAGAAAAGGCATAAACCATGTAATTATATCACCTTGGTAAGAACATTATTGTATAACAATATTTTATTCGGAGAATATCCATATTGTTGCTTGTTTTAGAAGCCGTATCTTGCTTTCCATTATTTTTGACTTGTAATATTCATGCAACAGATTATTGTTCGATGAGGATCAAAATAAGGAATAAGTTATCCAATGGAAGGGTGGAATGCTTTTTCGATTGAGATTAGCGATCAATGTTAGTTTTGATTTCCTTTCCCATTTTTATAATCCTTATATGTTTGTTCTGTTTTTATGGAGAAGTTATTGCTTTAGGTACCTGAATTTAGTAGAAGATCATCATTCGATTTAGGTAATGTTTCTTATGGATAATTGTTACTTAACGCTTTTCTCGGTTTTGGTTGCTAATCTCATTGCCGCTTGTCAACAAGGAATTTTTGGTATAAATTCAGATGAAGTGATTTATACCACAAAGTTATTTGTTGAGAAGCGAAGCAAGAATAGCGACCAAATGTTAGCGTTGATGTCCTTTTCTAATTTATGATCCTTCTATGTTTGTTATGTTTCTTGTGGATAAGTTGTTGCTTAACGTTTTCCTCAATTTTTATGTTGTCCACCTCTACCCCTGCACGAACCGCAAGCAAGCAATACATAAGAGGAGCATCACTTTGGGGCCATGACAATGGAAATAGAGATTGCTTGTGAGATGACATCTTTGTGTATTCCGTTTTTAGTACTTATGCCAAAAAGTTCATTTCTTGGTCTTGGAATTTTGTGGAATAAATGACTTCAATATTTATGGCAAAAGGTTCATCTCTATTTGCCCAAAGTTATACTTTTTAGTATATTGAGTTATGTGTTTGTCTTTATGATTATATTGCTTATTTGTAGTTCGCACAGAGGTAGTGTGGACAGCAATATGATGTATATATGTTGTCTAGGCTACTTCGCAACAACTCCAAGTAAGCAATATCGTTATAAAACAATCACATAACTAAATCTATTACAAGAGTATCACTTTGGGTAAATAAAGATTTTCCTTGGGGCAAAAATATTGAAATCGGTTTATTCCACAAAGTTTCAAGACGAGAGATGAACTTTTTCACATCATTGTAATATATTCTTTGTTGTAACTTATTGTGAAATATGGAATTGTGTTATCGAATTTGTTCAAGATAGAAATTGTTGTGGTTGTAGTAAGTGGAAAATTTTTGTATATAGGAAAATTGAGGCCCTTGGTTGTGTTATATAAGTTGTGATGTATTTTGTAGTGTATTATTTGTACAGGGGTACGGAAAAACAAAAAAAGGTATAAAAAATTCAGACCAATGACGACAGTTCTTACATTAGACCATCATATGCCCCTGCCTAAACATTTTGGCATTTACAGTGCAGGACATATGACGAGGTTCTAATGTAAGAACCGTCGTCATTGGTAACTCTATAACAATGGTATTTTTGGAAAATTGTCGTGGTAGAGTGAACTATGACTATGGTTTTCCATCCGAACAGATCGTCGGATGTGATGTTTTACTACGGTTTTGAACCATAATAAAATATGTTACATACAACAACGGCCACATAAACGACACCGGTTAATCATAGTTAAAGGTCATTTTGAACCGTAGTTAAAAGTAGTTCCTGTAGTAGTGCATACTAGACATAGCAAAGGCTTATGACCTGGTTGAATGGAATTTTATTTTCTCATGTCTAAAAGATTTGGGATTTCATGATATGTGGATTAGCTAGATGCTTGAATGCATTACCAATATTTGTTACTCTATAATTGTAAATGATGAAGTTTGTGGTTTTATTCGACCCTCGAGAGGGGTTCATTAGGGTGATCCACTATCCCCTTATTTGCTTATTTTATGCATGGATATCCTTATTCAAAGACTATATATTGCACAATGGAAAAAAACTTTTTGTCTTGTTTTTTACCTAATGATAGTTTTTTTTTTTTTTTTGTATATCTAACATTGAAACTTGACGTAAACTTAAAACTTTTCCCTCTACTTTTTGTAATTAATTTGGACAACTTATTAATTTTCATAAGTAAGTTCTTGTCTTCTCTAAAAGCAGTGGCGGAGCCAGAATTCGAAATAAGGGTGTCCAATGTCTTTTGGATTAAATTAAAGTGTGTCCAATTACTTATAATTTAAAATTTTCACTCTAAAAATAAATTAATTTTTTAAATTTTTTTGGGCCAAGGACACCCTTGGCACATGAAGCGCTCCGCCCCTGCTAAAAAGGCTACGTTTAGTTGTAGCTACGGTTTCGGTATACCTCACCGAGATTCTCTAAGTAAGTACCTCTGTGCCCTTTTTTTTTTTTTTTCTTGGGACAACTTCTCCTATTATTTTTTCAAATTTATTTCAGAAAGCAAATAGTAAATTATAGAATTGGAAAACTAATTCTATTTCTAAAATTGGTAGAATAGTTCTTCTTCAATCTCTTGAGTCCCTTCCTAGTCATACAATACAATGTTGTAAGTTCCCGAAAAGTATGTTAAATAGTTTAGATATAATTAATAATTCTTTCGAACAAAGTCAAATTCTGAAAACGCCTCCCTACGGTGTCTTTGGATAAAGTCTGTCAGCAAAAAAAAAAAAAAAAAAGGTGGACTTGGATTTCAAAAATAAAGGCCGTTAAAGTCTTCCAAGTTAAGCTTTCTTAGAAATACCTTACGCAACCGAATAATTTTTGGGTTGAAATTATTCATGTGATATATCCTTTAACTTTGAATTTCTTTTCTTGTACTTGTAAATATACTAAATTACGTTTGGAGGTGTTTACTTCAAATAAAGACCTATTTAGTGAGGGGATTCGATGGAAAGTTGGGAATGGACATTGGTATAGACAAGAGAGCATTATGAAGATGCTTCATTTGGATAAACAAGATGTTGCCAACCTTTCATTCCTCCTACTAAGGAGTGGAATTCTCCTTTGCTTAATTCTTTTTCACTTGATGACATTCGTAATTTGATTAAGAGTGTTCCTATAACTTCTCATGATATTGTAGACGTAGTGTGTCAAGAAGTGGATTTTTACCATTGAATCTACAATATGAAAAGCTCATGATATCCCCTTAAGGATATGCAAAAGCCTTGAAAATTTACTTGGATTTGGAAACTTGATGTCATGCCTAAGTTTAACATTTTTCTATGACAAATTTGTCAATGCTTTAGATACTCATGGTAATTTAATTAAATAAGGGTTAAATATGGATCAAATTTGCCTTCTTTGCCATTCATGAAATTTGAATTAATAAATTCATCTTTTTACCCAATGTTTCATAACTAAGGGTACTTGGGATTTGACATTTCAACACAAGTGGTTTGAGTTAAATATTTCTCATATGGGAATTATATTTTTGATCTTTCAAATTTTGTTAAAAAAACCTATACTATACCTCTTCATATTGATCATATTATTTCCCTTTTATAGAATATCTGGAAGAGATAAATTTGGTTGTTTTTAATAATGAAATTTATAACTCTATTAAAGTAGTTTTTACGTCCTAAAAGATTTGGGCAAAATGGAATGTTTTAGGAAAAGTTTTGGTTTAGATGCACCATTTTTTCCCGCTCAACACTCCAATTAGAGCCCCAAGCCCACATCTTATATATTTCATCAAAATCAATTTCGATGGGTCCATGTCTTCTTCTTCAATAGTGGAAGGTTTCGTCATTAGATATTGAGATGAGACATTTCTTCAAACTAGAAATTCTAATCTTAGAGAAGCTTTAATTTTAATAGCTGAAGCAACAACCATGTAGAATGATGTACATGCAGCAATCAAAGCAGACTTATCGTTCATTGTTCTTGAAGGTGATAATCAAGTGCTTATCAATTAAAGGAGAAGTTTAAATTCCTTAGAAAATCAAATTTTAGTTGAAGACAAAAAAATTTTACGTAAGTTATTACTTTCAAACTTTTATCCATTTTACTTTTATATAAGGAAATTGAGCAACTTATTGGTCGTCCAAATTTGACTTTTCTACTTTTTCCTCTACTGTGTGCTTCTCTATATTCCTTATACCTCTTTTTTACTATCTTTATTAAAAACAACATAGGTAGAACAATTAACAAAAGGGTTACCTCATCATTTTACTTACCACTAAAAAAACCCTCCTAGTAATAAGAGAAAAGAAACTTGTTAATTCATGTCCAACAAACTTTCTAACAATTTATCAAAGTTATTAACGCAATTCAAAATTCAAATTTATAGAAACTGATCCTAAAAAATGTATTTAAATACAAGAGTAGCACATTGACAACTTGGAAGAGTGCAAATTTTGAAATGCTCCGGGAGTATATACTTCCAAAACGAGAGAAAGAAAGATTAGGCTCATAAAATCCCTCCTATTTTCCCCGTTCGTCCAATCATCTCGTGACATATAACGAGGAGCGAGATACTCTCGGCGCATATAAGACGAGTTGTTGGAAGAGGCCATAGTGGATGACGTGTAACATTAAGGCGCCATATTTACTTTTTCACTCCCTCTCCGATTATCAGCTCAGCTCGACTCATTTAGGCAATATAACAATAATAGAGTAGGAGTATGTACTCACATGCTGACATGGTCAATAATTTAATGTCTCGTAATGTTTTTAATTAGTAAAGTTATTTTAGATATTCACTACTTTGATAAAAAAAAAAGATATTAACTACCTAATTTGAGTACCGAGTAGAATTCCTTCCACGTTCCTTCTAAAACCTGTTTTCCAAGAATTCTCTTTCATTTCAAACTCTTCAACTTCCCTCGCAATTTTTCTTTAGCCGAGTTCCTCTCGCCGTTTTCCGGTCGTCATTTTCCAGTCACGGGTTAAAAGAAGAAGAAGAAATTGTCGCCGTCTTCCGAGTCACCGTCGCCGTCTTCTAGTCGTGGGTTAGAAGAATAAACCATCACCATCTTCCAATCGCCGGTTAGAAGAAGAAATTTTCGCCGTTTTCCGATCGTCGATTTCTCTAATACTCATTGAACAAACCGTCTTCTAGTCGTCGTTTTTGTTCTTGTGATAATTTGTTATGGGGGAAGCAAGCAAAACGAAAACATTATGCTATATCAGCCAAAAAAAAAAAAGGTATGTTCTATTTCATGGTGAATTATATTACAACTTTAGTAAATTTGCACATATAAGTTGAGTCAAACTATTCAACTTTAGTGAATTTGCACTTAAAAAGGTTGTCAAATTATTTGTTCAATGTGTAATCCTTCCTAAAAATAAAAAATAAGATCCCAATTGAATATATTTGCACATTGAAACTATTTGTACGTTGTTCATTATAATGGAATAATATCTCAATTGAATTTGCACGTTGAAATACGTTGATTATATTTACGTTGATGTCAAGCTATGTGTTCAATGATATTAAACTATGTGTTCAAGAATGTCAAATTATTTGTTCAATAATGTCAAGCTATTTATTCAAGGATATCAAATTTCGATTATATTTATGTGGATTTCATGGTATTTCGCATTTATTCATATGAATATATTATATTTATTGATGGATAATGTTTATTTGTTCACTGAACTCAAATGGTTTGTTCATAGTTATCGTTCCCATTTGTTAATATGCATGGCATCGTTGTTTAAGTATATTAAACTATTTGTTCAAGGATGTCAAATTATTTGTTCGAGGATGTCGGACTATTTATTCAAGGATGTCAAATTATTTTTTCATTACATAAAATGTAATTGTTCGTCCTCAGTAGATAATTTTATCATTATATATTGCTTATTTGTTAATTTCTATATATTCATTTGCTTATCGGCATATTGTATATTCGTTCATTATGTATCTCGAATATTTCGATGTGGCCGTAATGTTTATTTGTTCATTATAAGAATAGTTTGTTCATTATTTGGAATGTTTTGTTCACGAATATAGTTTATTAATTGTTCATGACACTAATTTATTAATTTTTATTTTCGATAAAGAAGGAACTTTAGAGACATAACTCGAGCCTATTGTAATTGAAATCGTCCGCGAGGACTCGTGTATAATTGAAGAAGATTGCGATGAGGAGCAACCATTGTCTTTAAGAAAGCTCTCCATCCCTTAAAAAAGAAGAAACTTCATGAGAAAGACGAGTCAAGAAAACGGGTCCTTGATTTGTATACTACAATTTGTTCATACTAAACTACTTGTTTGTTCATTCCAGTGATGTATTTTATTCATTTGTATATTACAATTTATTCATTTGTATACTATAATTTGTTTATATTATTCTACTTGCTTATTCATAAGAAATCGATAATTTGTTCATTTGTATATTTCAATTTATTCATACTATTTTACTTATTTGTTCATTCAAGTTATGCATTTTATTCATTATAAGAGTAAATTTGTTCATTCACACAATATATTTGCTCATTGTATTATGCTTGATTGTTGACCGAAGTAGTATATTAGTTCATTCGAAGTAAATGCATTGTAAACTCACAATATATTTGATAAAAATTACACTGATTATTATAAAAATAAATCACATTGACCAAATAACAATTATCAATAAACAATTTGAACAAACTGTATGAACAAATACTTAAAAATTTATGAATAATTTAACACTATCATATGAACAATTAAAGAAAAATGTTAACGTTATTTATGAACAAATTAAATCTTATTGAACTCTTTCGATTGAATCTCCGACATTGTTTACAACTTTCAAATAATTAAATAAACTTGAAACAATTCAACGTCAATCAAAGTTAAGCATCAAACTCGATCCAAGGTTAAAATCATGAATATGTAGAGAGAGAGAAAAATACGTCAACTGAACAAATATCAATGGAGTTTTTTTTTTTTTTGCATGAGATAAAGTAAATTTAATAAAAAAATAAAATTAATAATTACTTTGAATTAAACGTGGAAAGTGTTGTATTCAATGTGGAAGATTCTGTTGAATTTTATTTTTTTAATTTTTTATCCAAATAATTATAATAGGATAAAGTTGATTACAAAGGGATAATTTATTTATTTTTTATCTTAATAAATAATGAGTTCAAATTAAAAAAATAATATGATAAAAAATAATTAATAATATAATAAATAGGAGCATGTACTCTAAAGGCATATCAGAATTTGCCCATTTAGGCACCACCCCTCAACCGCCCTACACATAGTACAATTTAGAGTAGAAAATAAGGACGATGGGAGAAAATAAAAGTAGGAATTTGTTAATTTTTTTAAATTTAAATATATTTCCAGCTGAAGAATTTTAAATTGCCTAGGGTCCTGGCCGGCTGCTAGTCTAGTCTATAGGGCAGCACACCCAAAGATTATAGACCACTGTTGATGCTGGCATTTATCACGTATATGGAATGGGAAGAGGAGGCAAAAAGTAATTACATTGTTTCAGTAAATTCACTTACTAATAGGCAAAATCTGCTCTTTATTCTATGTTGATATATTTTTTATTTAACATGTATATTCAATGCAATTTTCAGTAACTAGAGTTTTCATACAATTTAATTCTCTTGTTCAATCCTCTCTCTATAAAATATGTACTTCTTTAGTTTCAAAATACATGTCACTTTAACAAATTTTTTCGTTTCATAATAATTGTTACTTTATAATTTCAATAATATATTAATGACTAATTTATCAATTTTGTTCTTATTAATTGCTTTATTTCTCTCTTTTTCTCATTGACTTTCTTCATTTTTAATAAAATCTTGGAGTAACTTAGTCTTTTAACACAAATTTTATCATGAATTTAGTTTTTCTTTAATACTCCCTCATAACTTTAAAATGACATATATTTAGAAACGGAGGGCCTATCACCTTAAGAAACCTTGTTTTATTATAATAATTAGTTTAAGAATAATCTCATGTTTTATTTTTTTTTGTTTTCTCCTTTTTTATAAATTTTCTTTATTTTCAATGAAATCTTAGCACAACTTATTCTTTTAACATAAAGTTTGTCATAAATTTTATATTTCATTAATATTCCATCATAACCTTAAAACGATAAGTATTTTGAAACAATTATTACTTTTTTATAAGAATTATTGAATACTACTTCATCCTTCTTGAAAATAATGTTCCGATAAATCATTTTTTATATATTGTTAAAAAATACCACTTCCATTTCACAATACATGTCACTTTAATTAACTGTTTTTATTTCACAATATCTATCATTTTACAATTCAAATGATGTATTAATGACTAACTTATCAATTTGTCCTTATTACTTTTCTCTCCTTTTTTCATTAATTTTTTTCATTTTCAATAAAATCTTATAGGACAATTTAATTTTTAATACAAATTTTATCATAAATTTTGTATCTCCTTTATTTTTCTCATAACCTTAGAACGAAAAATATTTTAAAATAAATGAAATACTTTATAAATAATCATTTTAAAAATTAGGCATTGATTATATAATTTAGTCTTATTTAAATTTTGTGTTGCTCACTAGAGGTGAGCAAGAACGAGTACCTAGTTATTTTGATCGGATCCGATCCCGGACCCGATTAAAATCAAGTTCAGATTGCTGTACCAGTCTTAAACCCGGTTCTAGCCGAGTTCAAAAATTTGGAACCAGTCCCGGATCCGGTACCCAGCTTTTTAACAATTATAGTGCAAAAACATAAAGAGTGTGTGTAAGTGAAACTAAATCCTTGTCCCACTTGAGTCCATCAATGCTTGATTAAGATCACATGTTGTGATCACTAAACCAAGGCAAATAATCAACTCAAAGCATCAGGTTCAGGATGTTGGCTATGTCAAGATCCAAGGACACAATGAGAGATTAGAGAAGAGAGAGAGAGAGAGAACGAGCAGCTGCAGCAGTCAGGCACCGAGAATAAGGGCAAAGCAAAGCCAGTGAAAGCAAATATATATATATATATATATATATATATATATATATATATATATATATATTAGCCAGGTATCTGAGAAATGGAGCCGGGTTCTAAAATTGGACTCAATTCTGAATCCAATTTAACCAAGTTCGGGTCTAAACCCGCTGGATCCAAATCGAATCCGAATTTGCGATCGAGTATCTGATTTTTCTACTCACCCTATTGCTCACCATAAAATATTGTGTGTCATATGATCAATATAGGGTGTTTCCATTAATTATGTGTTTGATACTTGTTAAAGGTTTTTTACATTTTAAAATTGTTTACCGAACTAGAATATGGTTAACTTTTCGCAAATGTCATATAGAGTTGGTGGTTTGAAATATTTTTATGTTTTTCAGTTTAAGAAAAAGCATAAGTGAATAGTCCACCACCTAGCAAGTCAAGTGAAAGCAAAGATTAAAGTAGCTGGATTTAAGATACGCTAGTGCCTAGCTTGTGTCTTAATGTCCATTTTTCCTTTCAATTATGGTTTGGTTTGAATGTTGAGAACATAGTTGCATACTTACATTGGTAACTAGTAATTGGAAGCGTTATAAGTTCAAAGGTATTCCATGTTATTGAATTGTAAAGGAACTCAGTATTTAATTGTATTAAAATTATAAATAAGATGGAACAAACAAGCATTGCATTAGTTCATTGATCATGTAGCGTTTTTATTTTATTTTTTAAAATAAAATTAGCCACATACAAATTCATAAGGAAGCAATTTTCTCTATCATTGAGGGGGACTTGTTGAGGGAAAGGGGGTTTTCGTATCTTTATCCACCTCTCTTACCTTAAGGTCTTACCTTGAATAGAACATTAGGTTCAAAGATGTACTTAAGATCTATTTGTTTTAGTAATATGAGCTAAAGATGAGTTTGTTAGCAATATGAACCAAAGATGAGCAACAAACTCGCATCTAATAAGGAGTAATAAAAACTTATAAAAGAAGTGGTAAAAGAGCTATAAGGTACAAGGCGGTCTCGTTCTTGTTTCAGCCTCGAGTCGACCCCTTCCCCCTCTCTCTCTCTCTACCTGACCTAAAACGAGTCACGATCGGTCACAAATCGACCTTTTCGTCACACTCTAGCTGCAAGTGCTCAAACTAGCCACTAGTGGTCGAGGTAGAGGTGGTGGTTGGTGCGAAAACCACCCACCTCAAAGTGATAATCCTCTCTCCCAGTTTCTTAGCGCTACTCTCTCTTTCTCTCTTGCCTCTCTTTATGTCGCTAATTAGGTTTCTTCCATGACCGCTTAGTCAGCTGGCGTGGTGGTGCTGGTGCTGGTGTTACAGCTACCCAGCCTCTCTCTCTCTCACTCACTCACTCTCACTCACTCTCGCTCGCTCCCCCTCCTCTCGAGGTTCAAGCGAGAGAAGGGGTTAGGGTTTCCCTTCCTTTTGGGACATGAGAAATACATGGGGGTCAACCCCTCTAATGAGTTTCTTTTTTTTTTTTTGAAGACTCGGGTATCATCTCACTGCTTATATGATTTCAAATTCAAGTCATTCTTTCAAAATTTAAAAATATTTTTGATGTATATAATGATTATAAACTTAGAAGAATCCTTGAGCACTTATGAGTGCTTAGTTCTTAATGAACTATAAATTCACATAAGACTCTAAACTTTAACAAAAACATCTCTTTAAGTCTTAGAACTCATTTTTACTTAACTAAGTAGAAGTTGACTCATACTTAGTTACTAAGCACTGACTGAGGACTCGGTTACGGGAAATTGACTCACTCATTATGGCTCATACGGAAAGTTTGCCTACATAATTTCACACACTTAAGATATCTTTTTAACTTACTTGGTTCATATTTTACAACAAAATTATCTATGCTAATTCTAAAATACCCAAATTTATTAAGTTGAAATTAATCAAGTTGGCAATCATTAAAATATGTCTAAACAACTCTTGGAACTTAATTCTAACTTATTTATTCTTTGAGTTTAGACATAAATGGAATTTAAACTTATTGAATATTGGACTTGTAAAATTACATTTTAATAGATTAAGTAATTTTAGTCTCTAAATAATTTATTTAAACTAATCCTTATCTAACCTTATATCAAAGTATTTTTATAATTTGAGTATCATTTGTAATTTGTTTTCGCAAGTTTATTAAAGTTGAATAATCTCAGATTAAAGCAAAATAAACGACTTCTTACCTTTCAAAAACAACAAATAGAAAAGTCACTATTTCCGGGCAAACTCGGACAATCGTGTCGGGATTGTTTGTTTCCATTTCCGATAACTTCCAGTTTTTGAGTCTAACAACCTGTTTCTACCTTATTTCTCATATACATCAAGTGGGTAAGACTACTTCGGAGGCTAGAACATTAACTTATACACAATGAATACATTTACAATGGTTCTATTTCTAAGGACTCGGACTATACTGTTGTAACGGTTAGTTGACCTAGAAGCCCCAACTCAAGGCACAACAACTTTCTATAATGTTGCCTATAAATTGAAGACTTGATTCAAGACCTACAAGATTGGTGGAATCAAGAACTCAACTCTCATACTCTTTATTCTAGCTTACAACTCTAATGTTTTAAGTGTTAACTTTTTGAGTTGTAACAACTATATTTGAATAATTCATAATTCACGAATCATGTTTAAGATAGAGTTTGTATTTGTGTGCTTTACAAAATTTGTAAAGCATTAAAGCTCATCTCTTGAAACTCTCTTTTTTTCAAATCATAAATTCATAATCACCACCAACCATAATCATCACAATAATTCACTCACATCACAAATTACAATTTATGTTTTACAAAATCAATCAAAGAACAACAAAGTAGTCTGCCATAGTATTCTAAATTCTAAAATGAATTGTAAAAATTTTTAAAAGAATTTAGAAAGAAACCCTAACATTTGACATTTGAGAGTGAATGTAGAAAAGAAGGGTAGGCGGGTGAGGGGCATCATGGGCTGGGCGGTAGCAACGGGCATGGGTCGAGCCGGCGGCGGCAGTGGAAGCGAAGTTGGTGAGTCACCGTGGCACTCTCCGGTGGCTGAGCGACTAAGAGAGAGAGTTAAAGCAAGCAAGCCTTTGACTCGACAGTGGGTAGAGCAGCGACGAGAGGCGGAGTCGGTGGTAAGGACAAAGAGAGAGGGACCGAGAGGGGAGGGAGAGCGTCGTGGGTGTAGGAGAAGTAATGGGGAGGGATCGAGAGTCCGAGAGAGCAAGAGATTAAGAGTGTGTTCAGCCTGCTAGTAGATGGTGAGGTGAGGGCCAAAAATTGAGAGAAAAAAAATTGCTTTTAGGCCTGTTCGCTTGGGCTTATGCTTATTTTTTATGGGTGTCCCATGTACAAATAAAAGCATACCACCTAAAGCATTATAAGCTGTTTTTGGGATTTATGGGTGTCCCAGGACACCCATACAAGACACATCGATCTGCCCGTTATGTAACTCGGTTTAGAAGTATTGGAACAGAAAAGGTAACTTATGTGCGTAGGAAAAACTTGTAACAAAATTGTCTAAGGGAGCAATTCGGGTAGTCAATCCTCTGTATTTATGGATTCAAATAGTGGATTTGACTTAGGATAGGCATTGTCAGGTGGTTTTCTACCCCAAGAGAGTTCCATGTAAAACTTTCTGTTCTTCTTTTTTCGAGACAATCTAGACTCGGTTTTGTTTTATGAGTTCAGTCTTTTCCGAAAGAATTTTAAATTTCCGCGTTATTTCCTCATCATCTCATTCACCCCCTCTAGGGTAACTTAGACTCTCTAAACTGAACCTTCATTTTTTTAATCTCTTCGCCATTTTATTCCTTTATTTATATATGTAGTTTAGTTTGCTACTTAAGTATGCTCGAACATACAAGAACAAATTTATTCATCACTTTTAATAATTCGGGCTACAAGTCCACGCAATTGTAAGTAATTAAGCTTGGGCCCTTAAATTAATGTATTATAATCACGGTCATTACAGTATCAAACACATAACTAATGGAAATGTTTCATTGACTATGTTGTACACATTTTATGATAAGCATTATATGTAAAAATTCTAATTACACTAAGGGTTTTTTCGTTTTGACGTTTATAAAAATTAAAACCTCGGAACTGTTGTACATGAACTATAACAATTCATAAAAACTCGTAACAATTTAGAAATGCCATAACATCTATAACAAGTATAATTGTTGTTGTTGTTATTATTATTATTATTATTATAATTATTATTATTATTATTATTATTATTATTATTATTATTATTATTATTTTGTCGTCATCTTAGTTATTGTTATTCTTATTGTTGCAATATTTGTATATTGGTATGAAAAGAAATATGAATATTTTTATCAAATGGGTTGGTACTGTCATAATTTGGCAACTGTTACGTAAATAGTATTTTGATACCATGTATCTAGAGAGGGGACTTGTTAAGGGGAATGGGGCTTTTGTACCTTTATCCACCTCTCTTACCTTAAGGTCTTACCTTGAATAGAACATTAGGTTCAAAGACGTACCTAGGATCTATTTGTTTTAGTAATATAAGGTAAAGATGAGTTTGTTAGTAATATGAGCTAAAGATAAGCAACAAACTCGCAACTAATAAGGAGTAATAAAAACTTATAAAAGAAGTGGTAAAAGAGCTATAAGGTACAAGGTGGTCTCGTTCTTATTTCAGCCTCGAGTCGACCCCTTCCCCCTTCCCCCTCCTCTCTCTCTCTCTCTCTCTCTCTCTCTGCCTTGGCTAAAATGAGTCATGATCGGTCGCAAATCGACCTTTTAGTCACACTCTAGTTGCAAGTGCTCAAACCAGCCACCGGTGGTGGTTGGTGCGAAAACCACCCATCCGAAAGCAATAATCCTCTCTCCTAGTTTCTTATCGCTACGTTCTCTTTCTTTCTTGCCTCTCTTTGTGCCCGTGATTAGGTTTCTTACATGACCGCTTACTCGGCTGGCATGGCGGCGTTGGTGTTATAGCTACCCAGCCTCTCTCTCACTCACTCTCGCTCGCTTCCTTCCCCCTCTCGAGGTTCAACTCGACGAAGGGGTTAGGGTTTCCCTTTCTATTGGGTCATGAGAAATACATGGGGGTCAACCCCTCTAATTAGTTTCTTTTTTTAAAGACTTAGGTATGATCTCACTACTTATATGATTTCAAATTCAAATCATTCTTCCAAAACCAAAAAATATTTTTGTATATAATGATTATAAACTTAGAAGAATCCTTGAGCACTTATGAGTGCTTGATTCTTAATGAACTATAAATTCACATAAGACTCTAAGCTTTAACAAAAACATCTCTTTAAGTCTTAGAACTCACTTTTACTTAACTAAGTAGAAGTTGACTCAAACTTAGTTACTGAGCACCGATTGAGGACTCGGTTCGGGAAACCGACTCACCCAAGTATATCTCATACAAAAAGTTTGCCTACATAATTTCATACACTTAAGGTATCTTTTTAACTGACTTGTTTCATATTTTACAACAAAATTATCTCGTGCTAATTCTAAAATACCCGGATTTATTAAGTTGAAATTAATCAAGTTGGCAATCATTAAAATATGTCTAAACAACTCTTGGAACTTAATTCTAACTTATTTATTCTTTGAGTTTAGACATAAATGGAATTTAAACTTATTGAATATTGGACTTGTAAAATTCCATTTTAATAGATTAAGTAATTTTAGTCGCTAAATAATCTATTTAAACTAGTCCTTATCTAACCTTAGACCAAAGTATTTTTATAATTTGAATATCATTTGTAATTTGTTTTCGCAAGTTTATTAAAGTTGAATAATCTCATATTAAAGTAAAAATAAACGACTTCTTACCTTTCAAAAACAACAGACAGAAAAGTCATTATTTCCAGGCAAACTCGATACATCGTGTCGGGATTGTTTGTTTCCATTTCCGGTAACTTCCAGCTTTTAAGTCTAACAACTGTTCTACCTTATTTATCATATACAACAAGTGGGTAAGACTTCTTCTGCAGGCTAGAACGTTAACTTATACACAATGAATACATTTACAATGGTTCTATTTCTAAGGACTCGGACTATTCGTTGTAACGGCTAACTAACCTAGAAGCCCTAACTCGAGGCACAACGACTTTCTATCATGTTGCCTATAAATTGAAAACTTGATTCAAGACTTACAAGATTGGTAGAACCAACAACTCAACTCTCATACTCTTTATTCTAGCTTATAACTCTAGTACTTTAAGTGTTAACTTTCGAGTTGTAACATCTTATAAAGAAAAGTCTTGTAATCTCTACTCTTTTTCAAACACTTTTCTGCTTTATTCCTGTATCGAGTTGTAAGGGTTAACTCAACTCAATTGTCCCAAACTGTGAAGGGCAACTTCAGTAGCGGAGTTAGGATTTTCATTTATGTGTGTCCCTCTACGGATGAGACCAAAATATATAAATTTGAAAAAAAAATTCATTCATTAACAACATTTGATGTACAAAAATTAACAATTAAATACAAATCACATAACAACCAATCAAGAATGAGTTCATTTATTCATATTATTCCAACCACTCAAATAACATCAATAATCAACTAATATCAAGTTACTAACTATCTTTGAATAATTCATAATTCACGAATCATGTTTAAGATAGAGTTTGTATTTGTGTGCTTGACAAAATTTGTTAATTTTTTTTCAAATCACATAACAACAAAGCTCATCCCTTGAAACTCTCTTATTTTTTTCAAATCATAAATTCATAATCATCACCAACCACAAACATCAAAATAATTCACTCAAATCACAAATTACAGTTTATGTTTTACGAAATCAATCAATCAAACAACAACAAAATAGCTGCCATAGTATTCTAAATTCTAAAATGAACTGTAAAATTTTTAAAAAGAATTTAGAAAGTAACCCTAATCTTTGAAATTTGAGAGTGAATGTAGGAAAGGAAGGGTAGGCGGGTGTGAGGCATCGTGGGCTGGGCGGTAGCAACGGGCATCGGTCGAGCCGGCGGCAGGTAGCGGAGCGAAGCCGGTGAGTCACCGTGGCACTCTCCGGTGGTTGAGCGACTAAGAGAGAGAATTAAAGCAAGTGAGCGAGCGAGTAGATTAGAAGATAGAAGGCATCTCATTGTCCGAGCAGCAAGCCTTTGACTCGACGGTGGGTAGAGCAGCGCCGAGGGGTAGAGTCGGTGGTAAGGACAAAGAGAGAGGGACGTAGAGGGGAGGGGAGAGCGTCGTGGGTGTAGGAGAAGTAATGGGGAGGAATGGAGAGTCCGAGAGAGCAAGAGATTAAGAGTGTGTTTAGCGTGCTAGTAGATGGTGAGGTGAGGGCCGAAAATTGAGAGAAAAAAATTGCTTTTAGGCCTGTTCACTTGGGCTTATGCTTATTTTTTTATGGGTGTCCCATATACAAATAAAAGTATACCACCTAAAGCATTATAACTGTTTTTTGGGATTTATGGGTGTCCCAGGACACCCATATAAGACACATCGATCCGTCCCTTATGTAACTCAGATTGGAAGTATTGGAATAGATAAGGTAACTTATGTGCATAGGAAAAACTTGTAACAAAATTGTCTAAAGGAGCAATTCGGATAGTCAATCCTTTGTATTTGTGGATTCAAATAGTGGATTTGACTTAGGATAGGCATTGTCCGTGGTTTTCTATCCCAAGAGAGTTTCCATATAAAACTTTCTGTTCTTCTTTTTCCGAGTCAATCTAGACTCAATTTATTTTATGAGTTCAGTCTTTTCCGAAAGAATTTTAAATTTCCGCATTATTTCCTCATCATTTCATTCACCCTCTAGGGTAACTTAGACTCTCTAAACTGAATCTTCATTTTTTATTTTCTTCGCCATTTTATTCCTTTATTTATATATGTAGTTTAGTTTGCTACTTCAGTACACTCTAACATACAAGAACAAATTTATTCATCACTTTTAATAATCCGGGCTACAAGTCCATGCAATTGTATAGCAATGATTCGAAGCACTTCGTTTGATTTTTACACGGTCATTACAGTATCAAACACATAACTAATGGAAATGTTTCATTGACTATGTTGTACACATTTTACAATAAGCATTATATGTAAAAATTCTAATTACACTAAGGGTATGATCATTTTGGCGTTTATAAAAATTAAAACCTTATAATTGTTATACACGAAATATAGCAACTCATAAAAGCTCGTAACAACTCGGAAATGCCATAACATATATAACAAGTATAATCGCTATTATTATTATTATTATTTTTTCGTCATCTTAGTTATTGTTATTGTTGCAATATTTGTGTATTGGTATGAAAAGAAATATGAATATTTTTATGGGTTGCTACTAAGGATGGCAATGGGTCGGGTCCGGGTCGGGTCCGACTGGAGCCGGACCCATTTAAAATTTTTAAACTTGGACCCGGATCCGACAGTGTCTGTAAAATTTGGATCCGGACCCGAACCCAACGGGTCCACGGGTCCATGGGTCTTAAACGGGTCTAGCATATTTTTACCATATGAGTTTAAAAATTAATATTTTGTGCCCTTTTTTAATATTATTGTAAATTTACAAGCAATTTTGTTACAAATAACCTCTTTAGCATTATACTATCCTATCTATTAACCAACCTATTGTACAAACCAAATATTTAGTTCATATAAACCAAATACACCAATATATTAAACACAAAGTTCATCAAAGTTTGACTTCACAAAGTTCAAAGTCCATCAAAGCTTAACAACAAATTGTGGGAAGGGTTTTCAAATTGCACCGGGTCCACATTTTCATGAATACTACTTGTTAGAATTTTTAAAAAAAAATAAAATTAGTATTCGAGTATTAAACGGGTCTCGGGTTGGGTCCGGGTCTTATTTTTGAGACCCGGACCGGACCCGACCAGGACGGTTAGACCTGGACCCGACCCGGACCCGGGACAGCTTAGACCCGGACCGACCCGGACCCATCGGGTCCAAATTTTTGGACGCAGACCCAATTAAATGGGTCGGGTCCGGCGGGTCCAGGTCGGGTCCAAGACCTACCGCCATCCCTAGTTGCTACTTGTCATAATTTGGCAACTATTACGTAAATAGTATTTTGATACCATGTATTTAGAGAAGGGTCGATATTGTTTTTATTTTTGGCATTGATTTCGGGATAGATTCTATTTTTATTTTTTTGGATAGAAGGGATAGATATTGCTGGCGTTTTTTATTAAATTTATTTGGGTATTTTTATTAAATGTTATAATTGCATAATTGTTGGGCTTTTATTAAAATTTTATAATTGTATTTTCTAATTTTTTTGAGAAATGTATTTTTTGGGAGCTATTTTTCCCCAAAAAAGACTCACACAAAAATAAAAGACGATGGCCACTAAACATATGAATTTCTAACCAAATAAAAATTAAATTAAAAAATATATTTTTAAATATTTATTATTGACCTGTCATTGTGAAATATACAATGGACAATATTAGTAATCGTATCTTAACAACTTGTATCAACTCATAACAACTCGTAACAACTAACATCTAATCGTAAGATTCATTAACAACTCATAACAGCTTATAACGAGATAATTATAATTGCTCATAACAAATAACAACTAATCACATCAACTCATAATAGCCATAACTACTATAACAACTAATCATAATAATCAAAATAAAAAGGTCCTCAATTTATGTAACAAATGATATGTATTTTCAATACTAAGGGCATGTTTATTTTGATCTGTTTGTTACTGAGATGTTATGAGTCATTACTAAGTTATTATAATTAGATGTAAACTATTATAAGTCGTTACTAGTTGATATGAAGTGTTATGAGATGTTCGAGGGGTTATAAATTTTTAAGATACTATTAGTGTAATTATTTATGGTAAATTTTACAATAGCGAATATTGATCAATAACAAATATTTGAAATTTTTTTTTCTAGTCGGTTTAATTTTTATTTGGTAAGAAATTATTATATTTTATCGCTAATCATATTTCATTTTTATATGAATGTTTTTTTGGGGAAAACTCAGCTTCCGAAAATACCTATCCCAAAAAACAAATAAATGTAATTGTAAAATTTAATAAAAAAGCCCAAAAATTATGTAATTAAATTTTTTTTAAATTCAAATAAAATTTAACAGAAAAAAAAACGACGGGGACTCCTTTTCGATTATTTCCACCCCATACACATTATAAATAGGTGCCATGTACGTATCGAGATAGATTAAGACAACGCCAAAAATAAAAACAAAATTATTTTTTTAACAAAAAATAAAACAATAATTATAATAATTACAAAAAGAAAAAGAGGGCAGGGAAGTAAACAATAAATGAGGAAGGGGAGAGTGATCATGACGACGTTGGCGTATTGTAATACAAACACTCGAACGCGCTCAGACTCAGACCTGCCCCCTGCAATGTAGAGAGAGAGAGAGAGAGAGAGAGGTCAAAGCTATAGCCTATAGCATAGCCTAAGCAGTTGTTTTTTCACAGTAGGAATAATATCAATTTTAGAGAGAGAGAGAAAGCAGGAGTCATTTAGGAGAGAGAAAGAGTAATGATTTCAAGAGGGGAGTATCAGAAGCTCGTGATGAGAATTTTCCCCTTTGCAGGCTTAAGTACTACAGCGCCATATCAGCCCAACCAACCAAAAGAATTTCATTTCTCCTCTTTTTCTCTCTCCTCCTAATTTTCTCGTGATCTTCATCTTCTTTGCCTCCTCAGTCCTCCCCCTCTTTATAGCTCCCCCTACCCTTCTCACTTATATTCTCATTCCCTCACAACTTATACACTATTTCATAAACAGAAACAAAAAAAAGTAGCAATAGAATTTAGAGAGAGAGAAAGATTCCGATGGGAAGCTGCGGCCGAAGTACCACCAGTAGCAGTGGCGGTGGCGGCGGCGGAGTGAGGCCGTATATTAGATCGAAGGTGCCACGTTTGCGCTGGACTCCCGATCTCCACCGTTGCTTCGTCCACGCAATCGAACGCCTCGGAGGCCAACACAGTATGAAATAGTTGAATTTGATTTTGTTTTTTTTTTTTAATTTATGTTGATATATATGTAAATGTATTTTTGTTGGTAAACTAAATTAAATTAAATTGTTTCTGGTGGTGGGAAGAGGCGACGCCGAAGCTGGTTCTACAGCTTATGGATGTGAGAGGATTGACCATTTCTCATGTCAAAAGCCATCTCCAGGTTTATTCTTGTTTTTTTAAAAGAATTTGAAAAAATGATAATGAGTTTATTTTTGGTGACTTGGGGTCTAAGGTTTCACACATGTAAATTAACAGTATTATTTGTCTAATCAAAAGTTTTTGGGATTGATTAATTAATTAATTATTAACTTCCTTTCCCTTTTTTTTTTTCCTCAAGATGTATAGAAGCATGAAGAATGACCACTGCAGACAAGGTATCCAAAGCCTCCCTTTCTCTCTCCAGAATCTTGTTCAACCACCATGATCCCCATGTATCCATTTTAAAAAAATTTTATTTTCCAAAATAGGAGTTTTAAAACATTAATTGGGAATAAAAAGGGACTTTTTCCCCTATTAATTAATTTGCTTAGAAAGGGCACACTAATATTTTCTAGGTTGGTTTCCCCAATTGGGGCCTTTTTCCCTCGGCCGGGAATTTAAGATTATGTGGGTATATTTTGATGTTCTCACTTCATTAAATAATCTCTCTCTTCCTCCTTACCCTGATGCAAAAATTGACTAAAAGGGATAGGACAAGGATAATTCACATTAACCCCCAAATCTCCTGCTTTTTAGCAATTTTTGGGGCAAAAATAAATGAACCTACTCATCACTTGCTCAAAATAATTCATCCCACAGTACAATGCCCTTGTGAATCAAACATTGGAAATACAAGAAATTGACTTTAGCATGGTTGAGGAGAGAGAGAATGCATGTTTGAAAAATAATTGCCAAAATTATGCTACTTTTTGCGTGTGCTCATGCTCTTTTTGTCTAAGCTTCTTTTTGTGTTTTTCTGCTTTTTGCTCAACAGACAGGAGCTTCTCCCAGCAAAGGAAACAAGCTTTTGGGGATCACCATGATGATAATGGAAGTAATATTGCCGATGAGGAGGAGGGAGAAAAAGATGATGTGGGGTTGCATCTTTCTTCACCAAATACGAATATTCAAGATCATCAAACAACAATTTCTTCTAGGATCCACCCTCCTAAAAGGTTAGCTAGCTGCTTTAAAAAGTTTGTTTACTTTCTAAATTAATGATTACTTATCAGTGGGTTTATTTATTGAAAACTCTAATCCTGCATGTCCGGATAAGCTTGTTCATCATTTGGGAGGCCGTAGTTGGTTAGTTTTAAGCTGGTCTTATAAGATGTCTCACTAAAGACTTGTAATTTTTTAGACTTATAAATTTTTAACAAGGAAAGGCTTGTAAAATAAAATCTTTTGTTTGTGATGTGAACTTTATGGGTCTTTACTTGTGGGGACTAAGACTTAAATTTTTATCTTCTCACTGTTTCTGAATAGATCGGATGATTGATATTGTGGTAAGTCTTAGATGGGTATTTCTCATCTACCCTAAATTTGTTTGAAATAGAAAATAGACAATCAATGCATGTGAATGATCTAAGGGGAAAGATATGCCAAGAAAGAAACGCATATTTTTGTTGTGCTGAGCTATTTGCATTGTTTATTTTAAGGACCGTCTTGTGCAAGTTTTATATTGGCGTCTTTTTTTAGTTTTAAATGTTTATTTGCTTATTTACTTATATATTTTTTAAAAAAAATTGAAATGTGTAAAGGGCAAGAGTGGAAGAAGACAGAAGTAATGAGATGGTGGCAGAGAAATTAGGAAGCGGCCAAAGGCAGAGGATGAGAATGAGATGTGAAGATGATAATGAGGGATTGAGAGAAAATCCAAATATGTACTGGGTAGATGATGATGATTACAATGGTCAGTTGGATCAGTCAACAAACAATATTATTATAGGAGAGAGAAAAAGAGGAATAATAATGAATGATCAGTATGAGCATGAATCAGATCAGGGTCAAGGCCGGGTGGATGGAAGATCATGTCTGAGTATGATCAGATCATGGCAGCAGCATCAGACCCAACATGCTGGTTTCTCTCTCCTGGCAGTGCCTCAGGGAGACCACCATTTTTCCCACCTTAATCATCCCCTTCTTCTTCATCATCCTGATCATCATCAGGAGCATCACGTGTTATCTCCTCCAGGAGAAGAACCTCATTTCATTAAGCTCCAGGTATATTTTCTTGCTTTTTCTCTTTTATTTCTGTTTTGTTTTAATATGAAAATTAATAGCATTTTTGGATTATGCAATGTCACACTAAATTACATTCACAACGGTGTGGATCCTGTCGATAATTTGTGCCTTGTACCTGTTTCTTTTTCTCTCTCTTGGGTTTCTCTAAATGAACAATTGTCATTATATAGGTTAAATGTTGACATTAGAAGATATTTATTATCATATATGTATTGCTATATCTAAATCTAACTTATAAAATATCAACTTTGTACTTTATTTTTCTTTAAACTTGGTAGTCAAATCCAAACATAACATGTAGATTCGATAGATGAATTATTTGCTTCGAATCCAGGTTCAGTCGATTAGGGTTTAGTTAGATCGTGTTTAGATCCTTTGGATAATTACGAATTTATCGAAAATAATGTTAGCAATGTCTAGTTAGTATGAACCAATAAAATTGATATGGGCCTAGGTTAAAATTAATTGTGTTATTTAAGGTCAAAATATTTCAACTAATTTTATTTTATATTAGCAAAATCTTTGGAGTTTGCTAAAAGTTGGAAGTTTCAGAAGCAGGTGGTAGCTATAAGCTAACTAGCTCATAAGCCATGTATTGTCCCTTATCAGAACAGTGGTTTCTGAACTCAAATTCAACCTCTTTGGTTTCCTCGTCAAAACTTGGGCCTTTGTTTTATAAAAATCTGACAGATAGAGAAAAAAATTGAAAATATATATTAATTGCTGACGGATTTTTTAGACCTTTGGTAGGGGTGGAATAATTTCCATTTCTAACTTGTGGTCCAAATGTGCCCCTCAAAAATCAAAATGGGACCAAACTAGCAGTCCTTTTTTAATATAAAATAAATTTGTACTATGTGACTTGGCTTTCCCAAAAGTATAATCCTTTTTGTTCCAGTTGTGTAAATTACTCAAATGGTTTTGGATAAATTTTGACATATACAAACGATACTGATTTTGTTTAAGGTCACTTAAAGAGAGAAGATAGTGTTGCAATATTGTGTGCTAACTTGTTTTAAATCTTCTCTATTTTCTTTGGGAGGAATACTAATTGTTGTTTTTGTACTTTTTATATTTTGTGAATTTTAACTATTAAATTCCAAATATAGTTAAAAAAATTCAGTAGATATAAAGCTACAACTTTAAAAGAAAGCACTGCTATTTAAATGAAATTATATCTTGGATTATTATTGTATATTTTCGTTGTATGCTCTCGCATGTGTTCACATTTTTATTATCCCACAATATTTTTATGGAGATACTCTCGTTCACAATAGTCTTTTTATTTTAAGATGTTTTTATCAATGAAAAAAGTTGTGGTTTTTTCAACATATTAATTAATGCTAAAAGTAAATGTGGAAAAATTGTATGTGGAAATTCTTTGTACCATATAAGACATATGCTAGATAGAATGCCATATATGCATGTTTGAAATTTATCCCATTCATTTAATTATTAGAGTAGAAACAAAATATTATTTCTCCCGTATATATGTGTGGTTGAATGAGCAATACATATATAGGCATGGACCAGAGTATAGAATACCTTGAAGATAGCCCACGAGGGTCATTCATTGGCATGGGTGAAATTTGGGGAAAGAACCAAAACAAACGTTTCATTCCGTGAAAGCGAGATTATCGGCAGCTAATGTTGAAAACCACAAAAACAATACTCCATCTCCTTATCACCTTTATGAAGCTGTCTTAGGCCGGGAACACCTAAAGCATGTGAAACCTGGATATTTTACTAGCTAGCTAGGGAGCCAACTCTAGGTTGATAATTCTAAAGTTAATTGTCATGTTTATTTTTGGATCACTTATTGGCGGCGAAACGGTATAAAAGTAAGCTCTGTAGATCTACCTTCTCTAGACTATATAAATGAACAAAATTCTAACCACCCGAAGTTTAAACTGAAACAACACATAAATAAATCATATCAAAATATTTTGTCGGTCTATAAAACCGTCTCAACGAAAAACCTAAAACATTTCATACTCCACCAAACCCGCGAAGTCATCCTCCTCATTCCTATTGCTTCTCGTGATCCTCTTCTCTTTCTGTTTCCAAATCCATACTTTACACTAAGATGAAACTTGGGATCCTCATCTAAAATTTGTGTGCAAGTTAATTTATATGGTCTGAACTTCTATTAGAACTTTGAAATTTTTTACAGAATTTTAAAACTTCAGTAAAGTTTATAACATACTTCAAAAAGAACCTTATTGAATTTTGATAATAACCCTATACTACATTTTCCTTTGCTTTGAATTTGTAGTTCCGTTTTTCTTTTTATGCATAAGCGTTGTTGACAGTTCTACTCTATTTCTTCTAAGAAGGTACTTATCTCATTGTTTTCTCCTGTCGTTTTTTAGGGTGCCATGGCATATGATCAACCCGAATATCCAGCCCAGCACATTCGCAACTCAAAGGCATTCGAAGTTCCCGACAAGGCAAGCAAAAAGCTCGAGGATGAAGCCGAGGAGGAAGATCAGGAGTTTGGGTTGTCACTGTCTCTGTCGTTGCAGCAGCCATTGATCCAAAGGAGTAGTAACATTTCATCGACAAATATTAGTAGTGAGATTAGTACTGATCACGCAATCAGCTCTTACTCTTCCCCTTCTAATACTTGGGATAACAACCATCATCATCATCGACTAAATCTTGACCTCTCCATTTCCCTTTGTGGTAGCTAATGTTAATTAGGGTTTGTACGATCTTATGTACTATAGTGATCTTTATTAGTTTATGTAGCTTTTCTTTTTTAGTTAGTTCATCACCTTAATTATTTTGTCCCCATACTTTGTTCATATGGTGATCACCAATTTGATTTAGTGCCGAGTAGGACAAGGAATGCCATGCATGAGTGAAGATGTATCATTGTGTTCATCATCAATGCATGTTGATTGAAAAGAGGTTCCTATATTGTTACGAGTAGTAGTGCTAAGTAAATATCTTTAAGGACAATAAAGATTTTCCGTTTTTGTGAAGTCCCAATCAATGTATTAAATGGCCCAGAATATCACGAGCACTTCTCATAATTAACCAAGGATATATGGAACTGAATACGTTGTTTTACTATCAACCTTTTGTAGCAGTGGATCTAAAAGTTTTGTTCATTTTTTAGTTTTTTTCTAAAACTTGTTAATACTAATGATTTTTGTGGATTTTATTTTAAAAATGGAAGAAGTTTAATAAAAAATATATGACAAACTTTTCCAATTTATGGATCCTAGAGACGATAACCCACACAGCTACCCCCTCATGGTTGTTAACATAGCTAGCCATACGAGGTTAAGGGTTTGTTCGAAATTACATAAAAAACACAAAAAAAACAGAAATAGAAACGAACGAGAAACAAGTAAAAGAAAAGAGAATAAATGAAAAGAAACGAACATAAACAAAGATAAACGAACAAAAATGAAAAAAAAAATAGATGATAATTTTTATGTAATTTCGAATACGCCTTAAGAATAATTCAATAAATAATAACAATTTAAAGGAAGAAACATAACAAAAGTACACAAACATCATACATCAGTTAAAACCTCTCAGATTTTGAGAACTTCTACTAAAACTATCCCTGTTAAAGTTCACACTAATATGTTTTCTAAGCGATGAGATAAAAGTGATTCTTTTACCCTACATAGAGGTAATAGGGTCAAATTTAAATGTAGGCTTCACTTAGCTAGCTAGACTCAATTTGTGCTTGTGGAGCTTCAAGCTCTAATAATCATCCCCCCCAAACAAATTTTTGCCTTTTTTCCCCTTATAAGGATTGTAAACAATATAACATATCCTTTTGGTGAAATACATAACAAGAAATTCTAAAATCTATGCAGTATATCAAATCTGTTATAGACTACAAATTAAACACAAGATCTCCATTCATCTTGCAATTATTTTTTTTTTTTTGTTGTTTTTTGTGGTTCAAAGAAGTCACCAATGATCCACTACAATATAAAAGGCGGTGGAATAATTGAACATGAGATAAGAGCGTGTTTTTCTTTAATTTATTGTAAGTACTTATGTATAATTAAAATATATTTAATTTTGAGTGCTATGTATAATTAACATGTATTTAATTTTGACTAGCACTCATCAGAATTAATCAGCACTCATAAGCTGCACAAAAATCAATAATTAGCACAAATAGACGTGCATTAGGTGCACACTTTGTAATATTTTCTAGTTATATTTTGCTAATATTCTGCAAACACCGATTATAACCCACTAGCACTTATCAACATCCATCAACACTTATTAACAATGATTAATCAGCACCAATTATCAATTATTATTCACCACTTATTTTAAGTTAAAAGGAACATACCCGTAATATATATCCACATCGCTTAATCTTATCAATCAAATCAATTCCTCATTGGCAAAAAATTAAATAGTTTGATATCGTTTGATTCTCTGCCAAAAATAAAAAAATAAAAAATAATTTTAAAATTAAGATATATGTGCGTTCATTTCAACTTTGTTTAACCATTAGTAAGAAGTCGAGTTATGTTTACCCCTAATTAGATTTCCCACCTCTGGAAAAGATTTCTAGTATCTAGATTGACATTTGCTCTATTTCATTCTAGGAAAATTAGAAAGAAAAAAATAGAAAATAAATTTCTTTTTCTTGTTTGAACTGAAGAAAAAGAGAGAAGAAAAGCTTGATGGAAAAATCATGGAAAATTTTGTTAATTTGGTCAATGATATTTTCCTTCTAAAATTAAGATGAAAATAAAAGGAAAATTTTAGAGAAAAGGGGAAACGAAAGGGGTTTCAATTAATCAAGCCTATTGATAATTTTTCTCTCCTCTCTCTTGCAAATGATGGATAGATAAGAAAATAGAGTGACTTAAATTAATAAGGTTATTGAAAATTTTTTCTCTCCTCTTTATGACAATGGTAGATGTGCAAGAGGTTAAAAAGAGATTACAATTTTTTTTCTCTATCTTTCCTTGAACCCAATATCGCCCTACCTTTTTTTCCCTCTCACTTATTTTTCATTTAAATTTTCTTTCCAAGTTATTTTCTTATAATCAAATAAAACCTTAAATTTTAAATATTAATGTTGTTGAGCTGAATGCATAAGGCGGTGATGGCAAATGAGGCTGCTATGTATGCTAGAGGCGGGGATGACAGTGGATCCTAGACCCGACTCATTTAATCGGGTCTACGTCCAATAAATTTGTACCCGGTGGGTTCGGGTCGGGTCGGGTCCGGGTCTCAAAAATTAAGACCCGGACCGGACTCGTTTAAGACCCGAACACTAATTTTATTTTTTTAAAAAAAATTTGTGTTAAAATTTGATGGACTTTTTGGGTTAAGCTTTGATGGACTTTCGACTTTGTGGTATTAAACTTTGATGGACTTTGTATTTAATATATTGGTGTATTTGGTTTATATGAATTAAGTATTTGGTTTTTATAATAAGTTGGTTGGTAGATGTGTTAGTATGATACTAAACAGGTTATATGCAGCAAAATTGCTTGCAAATTTACAACAATATTAAATAGGGCACAAAATACTGATTTTTAAATTTATTTATAATAAAAATACATCGACTCATTTAAGACCAGTGAATCCATGGACCCTCCGGATCCGGGTTCGGGTCCAAATTTTACAGACCCGTCGGGTCCGAGTTCGGATCCAAAAAGTTAAATGAATTTGGGTTCAAACGAACCCGATCAAGACCCAACCCATTACCATCGCTAGTTAGAGCAATGAAATTCTCGTTGGAATGGGATTGACTTCGTGGAATGAAAATGCGTACAAAAATAGGGAGTGTTTGGCAAAATTCTTGAGATTGGCCCACCTAACAGCTACAACTTCAACTTCTAATTTGACTAATGGATTTAAATTCTAGATAATCAACAAAATTTTCTCTTGTAAGATGTGCTAATTACCCTGTACTCTAGGTTAGATCAAATAAACCCACTATGAAATTTCCGTCCTCTAAACAGTTAAACGGTGGTGGATGAGTTTATTTATTTTGAATGACATATTTTTTGAAATAGTAAGTATATATAGTATTAGATAATTATTTTCTTAACAGTTTCACCTATGTTATTATCAGTAATTATATATAAAAATTTTACGAGGACAGGAATGTAAAAATAACATTCTACCTCATGTCACATCCTAATTTAACAATATAATTAGCTATTGTATTATCCCCTCTAAAAACATAGTTAACTAAATAACAAGAAAATAATAAAAGCGAAACTTATGTATCATGAGGATATTCATGGTACTAAAATTACATATAAGTATAAACCGTCCATTGAATAGTATAGGAAGATAGTTTTAAAAATATAAATAAAGTAATTTCAATAAATTATGAATTTTATGCATCGTCACCGAATAGTACTAATTTATTCTAAACCATGTTAAACCATACAAAATGTTATTCTATAGTATAAAATATTAGAAAATAAGCACTGAAAATAAGCTAAAAAGAAAATACCTTAGTTATCTTTTGGTGGATAAAGACAATGGGGTGCAATAAAAGGCCTCTCACAAATGTTTTTGTTAGGGACAATAACAACTTAGGGCATGTTTGGTTGGATGTAATCAAAGTGGTAATGCAATCAAATTGGTAATGGTGATTACATTATCATGTTTGGTTACAACTTTGTAATGTAATCAAAATTACATTGTAATCCCATTAACCTCTATCTATGTAATTACAATTACATGAGCATTTACTAAACAATCATGATTACATCCATTATTGTGATCAAATTTTAACACACTTTCAATAACTCTCTCTCTCTCTCACCCCCTCTCTCAATTCTATATCCATTTTATCTCTCTTTCTTGGCAAGCAAAAAATTTATCCATTTGATAAGAAACTTTTTTTTTCTTCTATTATCTTAATATATGATATAATCATTAAGTCATTAAGAGAAAATTTCAACTTTAATATTTTGGATTTAAAATTTAAGTATTCAATTAAAAAGATAAAAGAAGTTTAAATTAAAATTTTTAGATCAAATTTTTTTACTTGTTAACACTTATCATTAATTCAATAAATATTTATCATAAATAAAATAATTTTAGTTTGTATTTTTTATCCATGAAAAAAATTCAAAACTTAATTATGATAGAAGAGATTAAAAAAGCTCAAATATAAATTTAGAGTTTAAAATTTTGTTATGTGGATAACAGGTATCTTCACTATGACAAACATTTATTACCACTAGAATAATCCAATTGATTTTTTTCCCAGAAAAAAATTTAAAATTAGGAAATATGATATAAAAGATTAAAAAAATCTCAAATATAATTTTGAATTTAAAATATTTTCGTGTGGATAACATTTATCTTTATTACTATATTTATTGTTATTAGAATAATATAGTTTATATTTGCAAAGAAATTTGATTATTTAATAGAAAATATTTTTAAAAGCTCAAATCTAAATATGTAACTCAAATTTTTATTTAGATAGCATTTATCTCCATTACAATAATTTAATTACTAACTTTTGTCATTGAAATAATCCATTACCATTGTGATTACATTACACTTTTTATATAATCAAACATGGTAATGTAATTGTTGTCCTATTACATTACATATCTAATTACATTACATAATTGATTACATTACATCCTTATTACATTACATCCAACCAAACGCCACATTATATGATACAGTTCTTTTGTTACCTATTTTTACCTATGTAATTTCAATAAGTATACTACTAAGAGCCTCCACAACACAGGCATCTAAGGAAAAGCGCGCCTGTCGTGGCGCGACGTATCATAATGGGCACGCGTGTTCCCGAGGCACGCGAGCAGGCTCGATCTGCAGAGCCTCAAGAGGAAAAGCGCGAAGATAACATGGTAAGCTTTGATTGGCTTGTGCATTAATTTTCTCTCTCTTTATTCCTCTCTCTCTAGGTGACTTGAAAATAGTAAAGCATTTAATTTTCCTTATTTATGCTTTTACAATGTTGTTACGGAACATTGTACAATCCATTAATTTTCCTTTTTTTTTTAAAGAAATGCATTACTTTTCGTTAATGTATTATATTACTATTATATATAAAATTATAATAATATGAAAAATTGTGCAGCATTAATAAAGAAAATATAATATTACTAATTAAATTTAGAAAATTATATACAAATTGTTTTATATTATAATTTCCTTAATTGTTTTGTTTCCACCCTATTATTATTATTATTATTATTATTATTATTATTATTATTATTATTATATATTTTTTACTTAATAAATTTTTTTATATTATTGTATTATTTGTTTAAAAATATTCGCAACCTAAAATAATTAATTTAAATATTCATATTGCACCGAATAAATTTTTTTATCGAATATAAAACTTAATAATAATGTAAAATAAAATAAGTAAAATAATTATATATGTTGATGAGTATATTATATGGGGATTATTTAAGTGGGTGAGCATTATTGATGAGTCTTGTATTGTGGAAGTAATGATTTACGAGAGAGAAAAAGCGACCCTTTATTGATGTATCATCATATACTCCACCAGGTGAGCCTAAAATAGGCTCACCTACTAGAGATACTTTAATTGGTTCATATGTGTGGAGGAGAGAGATGGATGTAAAGGTAGTCCTACACCTTATAACATAATTTAATTTGACAATTCAACTAGTTGTCATATTTACCTCTTCAAAGACATGCTTAATGAAAGTATAGAGTTCTTAGCCAAGATTGCCCTTCAACTTTATAATTTATTCAAAAATATCACAAAATTTTTGTATTACTTTTAAATGTCCATTAACTTATTAGAGTACATTTAAATGTCAATTAGCTTGTTATAGTATATTTAAAATGCTCATTAACTTGTTATAGTACATTTAAAATGTCAGCTAATTATCGGTTAAAAAATCAAACATTAACATACTTAAACATTTTAATTAAATTTAATGGCATTTAAATGTCGCTAAAACTTTGTGACATTTTCGAGTAAATTATAAAGTTTAAGGGCAACCTTGGTAAGATAAATGAAAAATAATATAAGCATAGATTGTGTGTGTGTGTATATATATGTATATATATTACAAACTAACGACTAAAATCTAACATGAAATGTGAATAATATACATATACTAAATTATCTGAATAACTACCATCTAGTTATCTACTTCAACTTGAATGTGTCTGGATTTTGTCTCTGAAATTACTTTAATACATCTTTTATAATTAACTATAACTTCAAATATGATAATGGATGCCTCACATATAAATATGGTACCTACTTGAATGAAACCTTTTCACCAGGCTTTACCCCAGTACTACTTTTTTCTTTTTTAAGGGAAAGTTAGCCCATTTTATTAGACCACTATAAGGTTACAAATGGAGACTTCACAGGGTCGTGGAAGGAAGAAATTGAGCCTAAGGCCCATTGACATTCAACACGTATTCGCTCTACACAACAAGTAAATGCTCCCCGCATTTGTACCCAGTAGCCCCAAGATGCAAATGCCAATTGAGCTAGGCTCACATCGACCATCCTAGTGCTTACTACTTTTGTCCAAGTGCAAGTTATTAGTTTGACATATAAATTTTTGAATTTTTGAATTTTAACAACCCGAATTTTGTGTGATTGTTCAAAATATTTCAAATTATTGATTTATCTCGTAGCATCATGACCTTTGATACTAATATTTATTGGCATCCCACCATCGAGTTCTATGCAATCGACTCGGTGGTGGAATGATATGATGACGGAGGAAGTCTACATGGCATTTGCTTAATAACTTTTATCCTTTTTCTTAAAAAAATTACAGTACACATCCAATTCAGCACAACCCATTTCTTTCTTTTTTCCTTTCTCCTCTTTCTCTCTCCTCCCTCATGCTTATTTCATAACATTTTCTCTCTTCTCCATGTTCTCTCTCCTCTTTGCTCTTTTCTTCCCCATCAATTCTCAATCAGCCATAAACATGGTAGTGTTCAATATAACAGACTAAATTGTTCATCTGTTTATGTTTAAATTCCAACCATCCTAATTTTGGTAAAAATTCAACCACTAATCTATTTACTCTCCGAAAAGAATCCCAAAGCATAAACCCTAAAATCAAGCTAACCCAAATTCCTAACCACCAAACCTATAAAGAGTACTCCCTTGCCTCTTCAAGGCATAAACAACTTCCAATGCAGTGATAGTCTTGCAACAAGTGTGCTTGGTATATATGAAAAATTTGTCCAATTGAATCATGAAAAGGATAGAAATTTGTGCCAAAAATATGCATGCCCATTTCCCTCAATCTTTCTCTCGTCGGCCATCGCCATCGGACCCGTTGTCGGTAATCACTGGTGGTGCCTAGCCACTTTTCGACCACCAATCACCATCACCTCTACAACCATGGCTACCCTAAACCTTCAAACTGCCTTAACCCATATTTTCATCCACTCATTGAGTAAATAATCAAAGATTTTATATTAAGAGAACATAGCAAGAAATTGTTTAATGGGGTGGATGAATTTGGAGGGTTGGGTATCAAAATCAAAATTTCATAGGGGGAGAGAGATAGAGAGAGGAGTGTGAAAATTGTTTGAGAAAAGAAATGGAGGACCTAGAGGAGAGAGCCAAGGAGAGGGAGTTAAGTGAGCGAGAAAGAGAGAGAGAGGAAGTTAACATGAATTTATCCTATGCTTACATGTAAATTAAGAAACAACAAGCCAAATTATTTCAAAAAAATATGCCATGTTGACAACCTCCACAGCCATGTCATTTCACCATGGAGTTAGGTTGTCCGGAGCTCGATGGTGGGATGCCAACAAATATTAATGTCAAAGGTTAGGACATAACATGATAAATCAATTGTTTGAAATACTCGGAGTAACATGGCCCCAAGTTTGAGAGATTAATATCCAAATATCCTTAGTTAAATATCATACTTGATGTTTTAGTTGTAACGAATGTTTTAGTTGTAACGATTATTTTGTCGTCGATTTTCATTGCTAAAACTTTGCAAAGAAGTTTCTCTAGTTGTTTGACCACTTTGGCGAGGATGTTAGGTGTTAATTTCCATAAGTAGGAAATTACATGGGTATAAATGACATTTTATGTATAAGGTCTTATGAGGTTCAAATCTAACCCGACGGCCCAAGGCGTAATGCCCCTGGACCGCGAACGTTACCAACGACTTTTAAGGGTCATCGACTAGTCCTAAAAATCACCACAAGGCTTTCGAGTGAGTTTTGTCTTCGCTCACACATTGTTTAGGAAAATTTTCCAAGATGTCACCCATCCTCGGACTATTCCAAGACAAGCAAGTTTAAGCTGTGGAGTTCTTAAGAGTGTGCTTTTAGAAAAAATAAAAAAGGTGCTTCGTTGGTCGCATAAGTAGTCTTTCATATCCTTTAAGCCACATTCGAGCAATTACATTCACCCCCACTTGAACTCGTTGTGCCTCTTAACTAGACTAACTTAAGCGTCCTCCGACCAACGGTCTAATCCCAATATCTTTGCCCCATCTAGGGCTATTTTATCTATTGGTGCAACTCACGGTCGGAGTCGGATCCGATAACATCCGTGACGTCCCGACCCTACCTAAGCCATGGACATTACCAAGAACAAATTTAAGGATCGACGACTATCCCAAATAAATCACCACATGTCATTACACATACTTTGTTCTCACTCACACATTCCTTAGGAAAACTTCCCTGGAGGTCACCCATCCTTAGGCTTCTCCATAGCACATACGCTTAATTATGGATTTTTAAAGGTGTGCTATTGGTCAAGAAGATGAACCTTTGATAATATAAGTAGTCATTCAAATAATTTAAGTCGTACTTAGGGTATTACATTTACCCCGAATGTGGCTTAAAGAATATAAAATGACTACTCATCAACAACGGTGAACCTTATTTTCCGAAAGCCCATTCTTAAGAACTCAACTGCTAAGCGTACTTGCCTTGGAGTAGTATGAGATGGTGACATCCTGTGAAATTTTCCACAAGCAGCAATGTGAGTAAGACAAAGCATGTTGTAAAGACTTATGATGATTTATTGGGTCGATTGTCGATCCTTAAAGTTGTTCCTACTACTATCCATGGTCCAAGTAGGGCATAAGGCACTAATACGTGAAACGAATTTTAATTACGGTTAAAAATGACCTTTAATGACGAGTTAACGAGTGTCGTGTATGTGGGCATCGTTGTATGTACCACCTTTGACTACGGTTTTGAAGCTGTACTCATAGGTCCCTATATGACAACGGTTTTTAACGCAAAACCGTAGTAAAAATCCTATCTATGATGACGGTTATTTCTTCTAAACCGTCGTCATAGCCCATCCCCTATAGTTGATACGGAACTCCTATGATAACGGTTCAAAAGAAACAACCGTTCTCATAGATAGGCTTTTACTACGATTTTGTGTTAAGAACCGTCGTCATATGTCCGAATTTTTTTAATAATTGTTCTCGTGTTTGCTTACCCTCTTTACAGTACAAAAATCATATACACATATACAACATTGAATACACTCTTCACCGGAATAGATTACAAAATAACATACTCATCACATTCCGTATATATATAGTACAAGTCGATTGTAAAAAATATATAAGTACAATATATATACATAACTAACTACTAAAATAATCACAAACTTTACCAGTCAAATAGTGAAGAATATTGTAAATATATACCTATTTACGTATACGGTTATATATAAACTCTATCCAACCTTGTTTTAACTCGTTGATTACTTCATCTCGTATAGGGAGTGAGTGGCTTCTTTCCCGGAAAATATTGTAACCAATGTTGTAAAAGACATATTAATTAGGTCGAGTGCAAGTATTAATCAAGCTGAACAAAGAATATAATCAATTACAAATACAACTATACCTCTTTGGGACTAGCATTAAATTCGAGTTCTGTCACAATCTCTTTCGTGTACTTGGAAAATGTAGAAGGTGCACTCCACGTTCTCCGGTTGTTTATGACACTACAATAATAAAATAGATTCCTAACACATAGAGAATTAATTAGTACTTTATGTATATAGCAAGTGATATGAAATGAAAAACATCTAAAGTAGACTCTAATAATTAGGAGAACCTCACCTTGACGGGGACAATTAGTGGTTGTGCTTTCTTATTATTCACTCGTTTGTCATTGATGCCTCCGCCATAATAATAACGGACTAAAGCATTATTTTTCAATCGGAAAAATAAAATTCAAATTAGACATACCAGTGACCTATTATTTAACAAAACAACATAAAATGATTAAAAGTATGAACTCACACCTCGACGACGTCCTTGATATCTTCCCTCATGTCACGACCCGAGAGGATCAAGCCGATGAGGCCATATTAGCCCTTGGACATAGGGTAGAAAGCATCCAATGGTGGCTACATAACCACAAATAACACATTTTTATATAAGTATGTATAACACCATATAAAAACTTCATCGGTTAATTAGTTTATTATTTGTCCACTACCTCTCATTGAACGCTGCCAAGAATAATTTTTTATTATCGGCAGCATGTTTCATGACGTCGAAGATGTAAGAGACTTGTTCGTCACGATTCAACCCAACTCCTTGAATAACGGAAGTAGGGTTCGAAACCGAATGAAGTCCTTCCCAATCTCGTGCAACCACCTTACATATTAATTATATGCGGTTAGATATTGAAATTAATAGTAAAAAAAAACTAATTATGAATGTATTAACTCACATCAAGCCAAGCGTAATAGTGGATACATTGATTTCCTCCATGCCCTACGAGTATGTTGTCCGGGAAGACAAAGACCGACATATCCGTTTCACATAGCCCAAACACGTGACCTTGCGTGCTACGGATGATCCGGTCCTCTATTGACAGAGTCCGCACATAACTTTCTAGAGTAGCACACCAATCCGTGTGAGACTCCTCAATGGATTTGAGAGGAGCCTTCTTAGGACAATGAACGGGCGCACTGAACATTTTCTCGTGCCACTAGTACTCTTCATCCCACTCTCGGATCTGTCCCCGATATCCTAGTCAATAATCAATACAAAAATAAGAAATATATATATGTGATATTAACAATAGCTAAATCTAATATTTTTAATAAAAATGAATTACCAGTAGTGAGGATGACCAAATTCTTGGGCCATCGAAGAAAAGCGTTGACTCGCGTCGTCAACAGTGCGAAGGTCCGGTCCCGGATTGGCAACTCATACTCACCTTTCCCGTGACACTCACCCTCACCTCATCAGCTGCAAAGGGTGTCTTGTGAACAACAATATCTGCCCTCCACGGAAAACAACACCCAATGCCACAACATGCTCTATAGGAGGGTGATGAGAAGCTAGCTTGCAATTCACTGGCTACATAAGAATAAGTATAACAATTACAATCATGGGATAACCTTTGACATAGAAGTTAAATAAGCTAAAACCCTAAAAATAAGCGGGCGAGTTTCCCTTAAAAGTAAACATTTTCTCGGGATAATGACCCCCATCCGAAACAACAAAAACATAGTAATAAATAAGTACTTACTTAATGGCCATACGCCGGAGTTACGCAACAACCACACAATATACACCATTCATTGACCAATATTATACACCAATTAGTCAAAAATATAAACATGCATGTAAATAACGACACTCATCCGAAACAACAAAAACATGCATGCAAATATAATTATTAGGTTGCAAAATCTGAATTACATACCTCCGCTAAAATTCGAATTGGTCAACGGGTAAGCTCGCATTCACGCCTGGCTGGGGTGTGGGGTGATAATGGCATACCCGCATTGGGAATAAAGTATGAACTCATTCGGGTCTCCATCTCTGTCACCTTTGTAGCCATTTGGCACATTTGGGTCTGTTGGAACTCAATTATGGATTGTTGAAACTCCATTTGGGACCTCATTTTGGAAATTTCGGCCTTCATAAATGCTTGGGTGGAAGTGATGGGCGCCTCTTCCTAGTCCCAAAGTGCTCAACTGTCCCCACCCGCCCAACTACGGCTCGAACACGACCGGGATGCTCATCTCTTTGTAGGGCCAAGGCTAACTTGTCCCTCTTCTCGGTGGTGTTAGCAAATTTTGAAGTCGGTCCCTGTGACAAAGACTCCTGTAAGAAGAAAAAGGTATGATCATTTGACAATTTCATAAATATTAAAGCCGATAAGTAGTTCTCAAAATAAATAAAGGAAATAGTAAAAACTCACGAGTCGGTGAGAAATAACTTCTACATCGCGCGTAGTGAAGGTTCCATCTTTCTTCTTTCTTCCTTCGACCCACAACTCGTCCCTATCGACAACGAGCTGCGAAATATCTATGTTGGAACCTTCACCGGATGTTGTTTGAAGTTGTTCGAGCTTTTGCTTGTACAACCTCTCCTCTAACTTCGTGTATCCCCAACGGGACAGCACATGAAGGTACGGATTGCTCTTAATCCTCTTCCGGTTGGCTTCACGTATCACCTCTCATTGTCCTCTACATTAAGACAACGAAAATATCAATGCATAACACTTAAATCGAAAATAGTTGTATATATCACTTACAATTTCTTCCATTTTATATCAATTCAACAAGGAAAATATCGAGTGCATAAGACAACTCCTCTCTCATTGTCCTCTACATATGTCGTTCTCAAATATATCTCACCACTTACATTTATAGAAAACCAACATCACACTATTTTTATATGACAATTGAAATATTGAATAAAGTTGCATACTATTCAAACCCTCTATTTTCTCCTTAGAGCTACCCATTAACTTTTTATACAATGATTGATGATGTAGTATTAAAAAAGATATCAAAGTAATGAAATTACCTTGTATTCCGGAAAGGTGACATGTACTTCAAATGATGACCAGTCCTCCTCCATGATACTATTGTAGACCTCCCGGGGTCTACCTTATTATTTTATCTCGCTTTGTTTTGTACACCCATATAGCAGCTTATGTGATATTTGAAGTCTCTAAACTTTTACGTCGCCGACATGAGTGTCTTGTGTTTCACGAAAGATATCTCGGATTCATTAACGTTCAAGTTGAACATTCTCTCGAAACACAAGAACGGTATGCATTAATACATATATATTAACCATTTACAATATAAGTTGCAATACTAAGTTGAGATATACGTAGTTCATTTACTCGAATATTATTCCAAAGTTTGTCCTTAATGGAATCAAGGACGTCATCCCATTTCTCGTAGTTGATGTTCATGTGGGAGTGGATCGCCGAACCAACGTAGCTCATAAAGGGAGCTTTATGCTCACTCGCAGCATTTCCGTGGCTATCAAAATTGACCTATGTAAGAAGAGTTGGATCGTCTTTACTCCGGACCAACTTTTCCTTGTTCAACATAGTTCACCCCTCGATTTTTTGTACTTTTCGAAGAATCCATTTTATACTTGTAAGAAATTATACAACTCTTGATAAATAAACATGTACAACAACTTTCGAGTTTAGATCTAAAATTAGAAAGTACTATCTATACTTTTGAGTTTCACGAAAATGCCGAAAATGACGAGGCAAACAATAACAGAATCAAAAACCCGAAATGGAATGGGCAAAATGCTAAAGATGAAGTGAAAGAGACTAACCTGGTGGTGCTCGGAAGAGAAGTCGGCGAGAGAGGTGTAGCCACACGGAGAGAAGTGGGGTTGGAAAAGAGAAGTTGGCGAGAGAATGGTGCAGCCACAACTCGGAAGAGAGTGAGTGGGTTGGAGTGCAAGCACGACCGGAAAACACGAGAGAGAATGAATGGGAAGCCAATGGAAACCACCGGAAACCACCACGGAGAGAAGAGCAATCGAAGAGAAAGAGAGAGAATGTGTGGGACTAAGAATGACAAAAGTGAGACTCGGCGTTGGTCAAGGGTTTTTTCTCGCAGAACTTTAAACTACGGTTCACTACCAAGAACCATCGTCTAAAGTTCTTAGACTACGGTTCTTTAATTGAACCGTCGTCATAGATACATCTATGACGACGATTCGAGTAAAAAACCGTAGTCTAAGTTCGATAGAAACTTTAGACGACGGTGGTTGATGTTGAATCGTCGTCATATATACTTTAAAACCACTTTTTTACGAAAATGTCACCGGTCAATTTTTCATGACGGTTTGTCCTTTTAATCGTCGTTAAAAGTGGTATCCGTAGTAGTGGGGACACAAATAGTATTAGAGTTAACCCATGTCCGCAAGCTACACTAGTGGACGAAGCGCCCTAGGTAGTAACCTAGTGGGAAAATATTCTAGATTGGACCCCGAGTCAAGTAGATGAGTAAGTCGGTCGATCCGTGAGGCGGAACAAGGGCATTTTAGTATTCAAACGAGGGTGAATCTAATAACCTAAAGGTTTTGAATCACTACTTATTATATTAAGTAAGGTGCACATTTTTCTCAGGGAGTTCGGTCTTGATAACTACACAGTTCAATATGCTTGACTTAGAGTAGTCTTGTGATGAATGACCTCCTAGAAAGTTTTTCTATGCAGAGTGTGAGTGGGGACAAAGTACTCTAAAAAGGCACGTGATGATTTATGGGACTAGTCGATGATCCTCAAAAGTCTTTCTTGATAATGATTGTGGTTTGGCGAAGGGTCGAGTGTTACTCAAGGGTGCTTACATGGTTGAGGCTTAGGGTTGTGTTGACTCGCATAAGAGTCGAGTAAGGTTAGATCGGAAAAACTTACCTTAATGACCCCTATCGACCCGCCTTTAATTTGATCCAACCTCGTGTTTTGATGACGTCTACTTCTAAGACTCAAAATAAACTAAAGTTATTCGAATATAATCCATGCAAACAAATAAGCTTAATCAAGTCTAAATTCATTCTCCAATTAATCCAGCTAACTACTGAAAGGTGAAGGCAAGTTAAGCAGAGAACATGTAATAAAAGGCAAACATTGTTGCCTACAATTTAAAAGTTTTCCACAACTTTGAGCAAAAAGTCGTCTTTAATTTGAAAGGACTAGTAAAGGAGAAGCAACAGACTCTCACTCAGTTGAATTCATTCTTGTCCATCTGTTTGTCTTTTTGAATGGAAAATACCAACAAGGACACGTCCAGGTTTAAATATTATTACTCTTCCAGAAATACATTATGGAATTCAATCATACTCTTGGCATTTATATGGCCTCATCATTACCCTTTTCGTGGGACTTTGGGAGTGACAACACATAATACAAAATTCTCTATTATAAGCTCAGGCCATCATGACATCAACCTAATAAATAAATAAATAAAATCTAAATTCTCAAAAGTGTATCCATCTCTAATAAATAATAATAACTCATGCAATTTCATTGGGTTACTATATGCGCTTCGGTGATTGGCTAGGCATAGGTTCGTAGTCAGCTTTTAGAATGGTTAGGTTTGTGTGTAAAGTTTATATATTATATTTTCCTTATTTTTAAATTATTTACATAGTATGAGATTTACAATGTTATTGTGGTCGTCATTTATATCATGAAGTTGTTGATATTAATGACTTTAATTTTTGAAGAACAACTGTTTATTTGTTATTTGATCCATCAAAAAATTAGTCTTACCAATGTAAATACTTATAAACTATATAAATATTTATAGTTTTTACATCAATTATTCATTATTCTTTAGTTGAAGGTAATTATATTGATATAAAAATTACACAAATTATTTTAGACATCGAAAAAAATAAAATATAATGTAGGGACCCTATCTATTTAAACTTGTTCAGACCTAGTGGAGTGATGTGGGATGAAACAGTAGGCAAAATAGTACCAAAAACTTGTCAATTGAATTTCTCACTTAAATCACCACAGCAATGGTGGTAGATGGTGGGCTTACACTATTAGGCAATTGCCAGATTTCCACTGCGAGGAAGAGGAAAAGATGGAAAAATCTGTTGAATTGATTTATAGGAGGAGAGTTTGCATGTGAGCTCGGTCGAAAACTCAAAACATTTGAGATGAAAAGAACTACGAATTAACTCAAGCTTCAACCCAAATGTACATTTTCAAGTCCTCGCCTCAGCTAATTTTTGCCCCTAATTATACATATTTGGGTTATATCCCTATTATATAAGGCTATTAATTAATTTTATTTTATAATTAATTTTATTATTTTTAATTAATTTATAATAATAAAAATTAATAATAAGTTAAAAAGAACAACTAATAATAAGTTAAAAGAACATAAGTGGATATATTTTTCTTTAAATAGTTAATATAAAAATATTTCTTTTAACTTTTTATAACTTATTGTTATTATTTATATATTTAACTCATTATTTGTCTTTTCTCCTTTTTGCACCTTTAAACTTTAAAATTGCAATTTCTTTTGAGAAAAAAAATCTATGAGATAACGACAATATTTTGTCTAAATTCACAATACTACACAATATTATTTATAAAATTAAAAATAACTTAGTTTTAGAAATATACATATCAACATAACATACATATGATATGTAATTTTAGAAAAAAAAGAGTCAATCTTTAAGTTAATTAAATGCATGAATCATCTAAACATCCTAAAAATTGGGTAAAATAAATATATGATTGATATGCAGATGCTTATATGACATTGCAATAACTATCTTATATTATTGCAATACTACATAAGCATCCTGCATGTCAAACATATATTAATTTTACCCAATTATATATATATATATATATATATGACGGGACTTTACTTTGTCCTGTTAGATATATCAACGTGATTAAAAAGTTAGTTCAATGTTATGTTGAAGATCAGTAGAGATGTTTTAAAAATTAAAGGCTTATAAAAACTAGTAATTTCTACACGATTCAATTAATTAGGCTTATGTTAAATTAATTGTTAGATTTTTGTTGGTAGATTGGTTAGACAATTCTTCATCAACTGACATCTTATGAACTTCTCTTTTTTATGGTAAGTTGGACCATTCACTTATCTCTATCTTAGGAAAACCATGCAAGACAACCAGCCGAAAGGGAATAGTGGAAAATCAGGACTACTCCCACAAAGGAGAGCACATCTGGGAATGTATCCGGGGGCACATTGATACCGAGTAGGCTACGCCATCGCTCATATTTAAGCACATCTTGTAAACTTCTTAACTAATTAATGGTTTAGACGTAAAGCAAGACTGGTCTAAGAATCATACCATAAAAAATTTTCCTTTAGTTTCATTGAGATCTAGTATAACCGAACCTCTGAGGTTGCAGTGTGATAAGTTGATAACCTGGTGTCGTATGTATGGAATGTGAGAAAATAGAAAGAATGATATGAATATTTAAAGACTAATCCCACAACCATATAACTACACACATGTGAAATTTAAAATTCTGACTCTGGATATATGGGGGTGTATTCAAGCTTTGTCCAAATTTGTCGAATTCGGAGCTCGACTCGTGAGTATCGTTTGTAGCTCGAACTCGGCGAAAACAAGCTTGAGCTCGACTCGCCAAAAGGTCAAGCCTAAGCTCCGCTCATCAAAAGCTTGAGCCCGAACTCGGCTCATCCTTGGCTTATTAGTTCATTATGCTTTTTTAAATTCCTATTTTTATATTTAAAGTCACATTTTATATACTTATTATAAAAACATACACTTGAAGTTTATTGAAACTCCTTTTTCTCAACAATAACAATACACACACTTAAGAAAATAATATCCAAGCTCGTTTAGGCTCATTTGCTCGGCTCATTCGGCTTGTTTGCTCAACACGTCAATTGGTTCGTTTATTCGGCTCATTTATAATTGGCTCGTGTAGATTCGGCAAGCTTAAAAGCTTCAAAATTGCAAGCTCGAGTTAAGCTTGGACAACTATCTAGGCTCAACTTCACTTGGCAAGCCTTTATACGAGCAGCCTCAGTTTAGTTACACCCCTATGTGGATGACATAATAACCTAGATTAAGCTAATCAAAGGAACAAAAGAGTGGATTCAGCCAAAAAAAAAAAACAGAAACAAAAAGTGGGAATTCACTTATATTTAGACATGACTTTTTGGCAATTACTTATACATATAACAAAAGCTACCTAATGTCCCCAAAGTTGAAAAGAAACAGGGCCTGCATTTGTCCCCAGAAGACAAAGAAATTAGGTAAAAACTTAATGCACTAAAATAACAACTCTAAAAGCACTATTGACAATACAATTGGTTTCTCTCATGAGATAAACCTAACTCCCAAAGTATACAAGTAAACTTGTAAAACCTAAATCAACTGCAAAATTCATCAGTACAGAACTTCTTGTGCAAACCTTGTTGGCACTAGACCTAAAATGCCAGCCGCCAATTTGAGATGGTAATCTTCATCTGGCTTTTGAATCGGAGACCAAAGCTTTGATGCAGAGCCGAGGCTTGGCGGTGACAAATTCTTGAGGGAGGACAGAGACAGCAGTTATTAGTGACCCGTTTGGCACCCCAGAAAGCGGAAGCAGCTCAATAAGTATACAGAGCTGCATTTTTTGGGGGAGATGAAGAGTAAGTGTATGTAATTCTACAATATGAAATGGAGTAAAATGAGTAAACTGAAAATGAGCGAAGGTAGGTAAGATGTAACGGTATTACCTCTGGGGATTTGAGGTCCACAACTGAATCTGAAACAACAGCTTTTACAGCAGCAGCTACAACAGAGAAGCACTTGTTCCGATCTAGCAGCGCACATAAGTTAGGATCGCTAGAATTATCCTTCACAGCTTTCAACTTCGTCTCCTCAATTCCTCTTCTGTTATAGCCCACTGCAAACTGAACACAAACCAAGTTAATAATACAAAATCAAGACAAACCCTGAAGTCGCACACGGCCTGCCCCATAATTGCAATTAACAGGGACTGTTTCAATTCAACCCTATAGTTTAAAGGTGTTAATGACCTATTACTCAAAAACAATTGAAACATTTGGGTTCAGTCCACCATGATACTAAGCAAAAAGACGATCTTAGGGGAAGAACTGCAAGGTAATGAGAAAAGGGGTGTGTGTGTGTGAGAGAGCGAGAGAGAGAGAGAGAGAGAGAGAGAGAGAGTAATGCACAACGTCATGAGGCACAACACTTTGTAGCAACTGAAGTCTAGAAACACCATATCAGAGAGCACAGCGTACTTCATATGGAACTACCCTATTGCCAATCCACAGATGAGGGGATATTAAAAGAAGGTGCCAAACTATGAGAACGGAGCATGAAGGGATGCCAAACTATTCTGTTGCCAATCCCCAGATAGAAAAAGGCGCCAAACTATCATGCTCTTTAATAACAGCTTGACTGTATCAGAGGTCCATTCAAGTACTCGACCATAGAGTACTTTTGCGAAGTATTCAGTCAAATGATATTCTCCACTAACAAAACAATACTTGAATTATCGGCTAAAGGGCCAAAGTACAAAGAGGAATACAATGCTCACCTTAAGAGGTCTAGAAAGGTTGTTGCTTTTGTCACCCACAAACTTGAGAACGAGTTTCGACACAATGGCAGTAACTTCCTTCTCGCTCAACTGACAGGTAGCTTGAATAGGAAAAATGCGATGGCACCAGCTGCAGGAATGAATTCTATTCACTTTACAGCTATTGGCATAAGAAAAATAAACCAGAGCCAAATACTTCGATGTGCGGGTAGAAAATACAAATCATTCCCTTTTTCCTTCCAATGGTATTAGCCAGTCAGATGATTTCAATTGGTGATAATACTTAATCTAACAAGTGATGCATTTTGCCAATCAGATACGAGTGCAGACTCTCGCTCTAAACAACTTGAAAGAGAGAAACCTAAAATTAGCCAAGTGAATTCAAGATCCACTAGCAGCAGACATGAATCATGATATACTCATCCTAAAGTGACTTGAACCACCTGCAAGACAATAACCTCACAACCATGAAGAGACTAGGAGTAATATTTGGAGGGGAGGCGATAGATAAGATTAATCAGTCTGAAGATCATCGTTTATCATGAAGACACATTAATGGGGGGGATGGTTGGAAAATTTGGAGAGGATAGAGAAAATTTCTCTTGCAGATTCCCCAAGAGGGGTTCAAACTGATAACCGAAAAGTGGGAGATTGAAGAGAATAGCACAAGGTAATGCTCGCAAATTTTGTCCAGATTAATGCCTGAATATGTCCGACTGACAAAAACAGGAAAAAAAGTCAATTAAGAAAAACAAGTACTACCAAGTTTTGCATCTAAATTTTAAATCTAGACATAAGACCCTCGTTCTATTATCCACACCTAATTTGACCCCTACATGTAGTTTCCTTCCATTTATTTGAATTGAGCAAAAGGTGGATATTGGACAAAGTAAGATTATTCAAATTTCTATAGTCTCCAATTTGTCCAAAACACTGCACTAAAAAAAAAAGAATTATCCAAAACAAATTGAACTCAAACCGAAAGTTTTGCTACCCTTACTAGACCATTCATTTAAGGTCTTTTCCCTGTACTCTTACGTTTATTTGGATTCCTCATTTCTCTCAAGTATGCCCAACTCTTGAATGTCTGACATTCATATGGACATGATACTCGCTTTAGACAAAGGAAAATAAATTTTTCTTTTAAATTAGCAGCTCAACAAAATACAAGTGGTGGATAATTAACGAGTCTAGTCCGAGTAACATAGCATATATCTATAAATTACTACAACCCTACCAGTGTAGCAGTGAGATTCCTGTTTGAAAACAGCCTTTAAGCCTAGTGACACCACACTGCTGCACAAGTGGAGAATTCAAGTGTAAAAATTCCTCAAGCTTCAAGCAACATTTTCAATAACAGAGCCCCATTTCTGGAAGGAAAGGTTAGGAGGGAACTAGGGAGAGAGAACTGTAGCTTAATAACAAATTGATAACTTCAAACAAATTTTACTCTTGTTCTACACGGTTCACTTAACATTGAGATAACTCTTGTCATAATTAGCACAACAAACTGCTGTGAGAGTATTTTAGACCAGCACTAATAGTACTCGTACTTGATAGAGAACGGGAAGGGGAAAAGGGAGAAGAGGGAATTTAGAGGGGAGAGAAGAATTATAGAGGGAGAGCGGAAGATTTAGAGGAGAAGAGAGAAGGAAACTAGCATCTTGATTTGTATTCATTGCATATTTGATGTCCTTAACAAAACTCTAACATTCCTAATATATAGCAAAAGAGCTGGCAGCTTAAGGCAAGACAAAATATCAAATCAGACAAAATACTTAAACTCCTTCCCCAAGTAACAAAAAGCAAACAAAAACCTTGGGAACTTAAATCAAGTAAGACAAAATAACTGGAACTCCTTCCCCAAGCAACAAATCTAAGTCGAGATAAATTTCCTAATTATTATTTTTATACTTTTTCCTAAAATAAACTTTTGTAAATCCATCATTTCTCCTCGGCTTGAAAAAACTCGAAGAGTTTTTGCACGACACTCATCAAGTAGATCGAGCTATGTGGTGGAGATCATCTTCGGTAACTTATGGGTTACCGATTGAGGACGACCTATCCGAGTGACGCTCGAAACCTCCATCACCGAGTACTAACAACTTCATCTTCAACGATAGCTTCAACATCATCAATGAAAGATGGCAGAACAGGACGCAACTTAGGCACCGAAAAAGTCGCCAAACCACCTGTGACACTTGTAGAAAATGTGGGAGACTCACCTCGGTAAAGTGTCAAATCCTCAATATTGAAGATAGGACTAATTGATAAGTCGGGAAGCAAGTCAATCAAATATGCATTGGAGCCAAGACATTTCAAAATGTGATAAGGCTCGAAAGCTCGACCAAAAAGCTTCTTAAAAGAATGTTTTGGAAATCTTTCAGGATGAATTCGACCATCACATAATCACCCTCATTAAACTCTAACTTTCGGTGGCGCATATTTGCAAGTTTATAATTTTCATTACTTTCTCCAATTTTACGTTGAACATCACATGCAATTCATGAATGTGCTTAGCAAATGTCTCCGCAAATTCACCAGGACGGGAATCAATAGGCAGTGGCACCAAATCAAGTCTAGGATCAACACCATGCACAACTTCAAAAGGACTTATGTTATAGGCAAATTTAGCGGTAGGCAAAATCAAATCTCAACAAGACACCTAAGAAGGTCACCTAGACTCCGATTGACTACCTCGGTTTGTCCATCGGTTTGGGGGTGGAAGGCAGAAAATTTCAAACAAGTGCCAACCCGTTTCCATAATGTTCTCAAAAATTACTCACAAATGTAACATCCCTATCGGATACAATAGAGGGCAAACCATACAATCCAACGATTTCCTTGAAGAACATCCTTGCAACATGGGATGGGTAAGCGGTTTACTACAAGGGATGAAATGTGTCATTTTAGAGAATCCATCCACCACAACAAGAATGCAATCATGACCTCTAGCGCTTCAGGGAATACCTAGGACAAAGTCTATGCTAAGGTTTTTCCATGGAGAATGTGGGACAGGTAAAACACTTAAGGGATGAAATGTGTCATTTTAGAGAATCCATCCACCACAACAAGAATGCAATCATGACCTCCGGCGGTTCGGGGAATACCAAGGACAAAGTCTATGCTAAGGTTTTTCCATGGAGAATGTGGGACAGGTAAAAACAAGTTTTACACTCGTGACACAACTCTCTTTCAATGCATCTTTCGGTAGAGAATGCCAAAAGAACAGGTCACTAACAAGACTAGTAGTCTTAGCCCGACCCAAAGGACCAGGAGGCAATTCCCATATCGGAAAATCACGAAATGAAGTGTGAGGAATGCACAATTTGGACCCATAAAACAAGTAACCATCCACAATCATATAGTCAACAAAATCACAACGGTTGCCATGCAACACCTCATCATAAGTCATAACAAAGCGAGGGCATGAGGTATAGTAATCTTTCATCTTTTGTAACATGAGGTATAGTAATCTTTCATCTTTTGTAACGAGATATGGTGCATCTATGCAATAGAAGTCCTACTCTGTTTAAAGCATCAGCATCAAACATTTTCGACACCGGATCAATGTTTTAGCACAAATGAATAATGTTGGAGGAACTCGACCCACTTAGCATGTTTTTCTTTAAGTTTCTTTTGATCATTAATGAATTTAAAAGCATCGTGATCACTCCAAAGAACAAATTCCGTAGGAAGGAGATAGTATCTCCAATTTTCCTGTAATGCCCGAACCTAGAGTAGTCGGATGCGTCATCGCCAACGCGTCATGGACATCCACCATGCTATCTTAACTTCTTAACCTCATTTAAACTCTCAACACCATATTGGCCGAAGCTTTTCCAAAATTCTAACACAAAGTCAATCGAGTTCTAAACATGTGACCTAAATTCATGCTTAATCATATCCATAACAATCTTACAAATTTCATACAAAATATATCCTACCTTTTATTTACTAACACGAACTGCCTTCCTATCTTAGGTCACCAAATTGTCCTTAAACTGTTAACGTTCTTAAAGGCTTCCTTGATCCTTTTAATTTACGAAACCTAAAAAATGGTGAGGCCATGAGCTCCCTAGCTCGGTGAATAAACGTTTATATTTCCCGATGTTATACTTTGCACATTATCTAATTTACACACGAGCACATAAAAAATAATTCGAAAAACTTAAATCATAACATGCAACACGTGAAAGGTAGTATACGAGACGCGGTCACACTTCGCAAGTACATTCACATTTATCATTCTCTTAATATTTCACTACACACACACTTATGTTATAAAACAGATGATTAGACTAACTCAGCCAAACTTGTTCCATACCAAGTACAATTCGAAACTCTCGTTTTCACTAAAGTCCCTAATCGGACACCACTTGTTCACTAAACTAACCATAGTTGTCCCATACCAACCATCTCCTTTAGGCTCTTAGTCCTTATTCGAGTCTAAATCTTTATATGCACAAAGACACATTTTCACATAGATTTCATGTCATCATGGCTGTAACGAATATTTATAATCTTACGAATATCATATCAAGCTTAGTCATAGTTCATCACATAAATTAGCTTAATCTTAGGGAAATCCACTCATGACCAATACAAGGAACTATCACAAAACACAAGGGTCATAAACACATCCTGGTGAATCGACCGAAGCCATCATAAAATACCAACTAGAGACCCATCGCTCTAGAGAACGTAACTACCTAAAATCATAAATTATGGAGCCACAATTCACATCCGGTGAGCTAACCGAAGCCATCACAAGGTTCAACCAGGGACTCACATAGATCACATAACACACATCCTAGTGAATTGGTAAAACCTCTCCAACAACACTACTTCTATGGCCATAACTCTAGAACGTAACACATAAGCAAGAGTCCTATGCGGACACGAACTTTATTCCCCTTTTAAACATAGTCTTAGCATATCTTGAATTCATATTATCATATTTATTTCAAGGAAACACACATTCACATCCTGCATTAATAAGTTAATCATGATGTATATAGTTATAAACACGTATGAAAATCGGTTTAACAGTTTCAAAATTATTTCTATAAGTGCACATAGTCCATTTATACTTTTCTTTAATGGTTTCATGCTTCATAGTAATTACCAAATCAGCCAATACGTCGGAAACATATAATCAGTCCATATTAGCATAAATCGAGCAATTTTACTTAGAAATTCATAACTCGGAACCTACTCAACCAAAATTCCTGAAACTTTACATTAAATTGCCATATAATATTTATAAGCTACAGTAAAACTTTCATATTTTTCTATGCATCTAATAATTCGCAAAAAGTCAAATGGATAAAAATATGTTATAATCCGAAATTAGCATCTATATTCAACAACCATTATTCTCTTCAACAAGATTAAAATATATATAATGCTCTTAATCATATACATGCATCCAAATAATTTAAAAAATCATAACATAAAATTAAGGTGTGTTCCTAATTTAGTGAAATTAAGTTTCTAATTCTTTAGTTAAGTTTAGATTATTATATCCATGCATTAATTCTTTTTAATTACCTTCCCTAACCTTTTTAGTTAAAAAGAAAATATAAGAATTATTCGCTTTAATTTAGCCAAATGGATCTCTTTTATCTTTCTTTACTTTCTTAATCTACCAAGCAAAAGTCTCCAAACTCTTCCTTTCCTTAATCTACCAAGCAAAGAGTCTCCAAACTCTTTTTTTCCTTAGTCTACCAAGCAAAAAACCTCCAAACTCTTCTTTGCATTCTCTTTATTTTTGTTGTGTTTCTTCTTGGTGCTCTTAGGAAGGAGAATCAACTCATATTTATAGGAATTTCAAATCAATGAAGTTATGTACTTGTCAAATTGTTTTTCAAAACCATGAGCTAAAACCATGTGCATTTTGTTTCTATTTATAAAAAAAGTATTAAGGCCAACAAAAATATTATATGACCGATTAAATCACATATTCAAGTCAAATATTCAGATACAAGTCAATTATTATTAGCTAAAGTCTCACACCGTTACCGTTCCAAACAATGCACTAAAGTATATAACTCTTTCTCATAGGTGGCAAACCTATCTCTCCTAGCGTCAATGAGTTTCTCACTAAAGTACGCTATTGGGTATCTTTCTTGACCCAAAACTTCTATCCCAACCCCGAGGCGTCACAAGCAACATCAAATACTTTAGAAAAATCAGGATGACACAAAACAAAACAGGGCCTTTGTCATTTTCTTTTTAATCACATTAAAAGCTTCCTTTGCAGATCTAGTCTTAGTCCGTTTAAACTCGCCTTTCTCATACATACGAGTAATAGGAGTCATAATGGAACTAAAATCTTTGACAAAGCGCCTATAGAAAGTAGCTAACCCGTGGAAACTATACACCTCATAAATGGTTTTAGGTTCAGGCCACTCTACTATAGCTTTAACCTTTTCTACGTAAATCCCCCTATCGGAAACAACAAACCCAAGGAAGACAACCTAAGAGTGCAAAAAGAACACTTAGCCAAATTTATATATAGCTTTACACCTCGAAGAATCTCAAGGACTAACCTTAAGTGTTTAAGGTGTTCTTCCCTAGAAGTGTTGTATATTAGAATATCATTAAAGTACACCACCAAAAACTTACCAAGGACGAAGAATATGAGTCATGGCTCTCATGAAGTACTAGGAGCATTGGTTAACCCAAACTGCATTACTAACCACTCAAAGGAAGTTTCCATTTTCCATTCATCTACGTGAGATCAATCTTAGAAAACCACTCGGATCCTAACATTTGATCCAACATGTCATCAAGTTTAGGTATTGGAAACATATATTTCATAGTGATCCGGGTGATGGCTCTACTATCAATACACATTCTCCAAGAACCATCTTTCTTAGGAGTTAAGAGGGCAAGAATAGCACATGGACTAAGATTGTGTTAAATGAAACCCTTTTGCAAGAGCCCATCTGCTTGTCTATTCAATTCCTCGCATTCTCTAGGATTCATCCTATACTCGAGGTAACAAGGTCTATGGCATGTTGAATATCCCTCATGGGAGGTAACTCGAACGAAGCTCATCGGGGACACATCCTTGAAGTCATCAAGAACTAAGGTCGGGTGACATCTCACATGCATTATCATCTCACATGTATTATCGCAAGAAAACACGAGGTTAAGCCTTAACCACTAATGCAAGCAACATGTTAGATTGTCGTCCTTCCGTTTCACGAAACATTCGAGTGTGGAAGGGATTAGAGTTAGTCTCTTTGGTCTTATTATGCTCCGAAGGTCGGGCAAGAGTTAACCTAATGCTCTTTCCAGCGTGAGTGAACACATAAGTATTGTCCTTTCCAAAATTAGGGGCGACCTAACAAAATGTGAGCAACATCCATAGGCAAAACATTACACCAAACCTTTTCAAAATATGCACCTAATTGGAGAGGGACTTCACACTTTTCAAAAATGGTCAAAGATGTCTTGTCAACCCAAGTAACTTTAAGAGTGGAATAGGGTAGAAGTCTAGGAAATGACATTCATGGAACTACCGTTATCAATGACTAAACGAAGAATCTTGTCGCCACGAAGCATTCTAATTTCAAAGATAGCAATACGTTTCCAAGTATGTTCCCAAGAATCACAATTAGCATGTTTCCAAGAATCACATTTAGCGAAGAAAGAAAACACCTCATGACAATAAGATCACTCTCTCTCTCATCTTCTTCATGTTCACTCTTAGTAGTAGTCGAGTATCACCAACTATAGGATACGGAATCCCATCTACATGTTCATTTTCTTCAAGGTTTTGTGATCCTATGGCAAGGGCACGATTGGGACATCGTGCAACCGGATGACCTCTATCATGACACTTATGGCATACCATGGACGAAAGGGAAAACGGAAGGTGAATTGAGGGAGCTACCCTTGGTAGAACCAAGGGACTGACTAGGTTGGGGATTACTCTTAGAGCATTACTTCTAGAAAACTGGTTAGTTTGTGGTCCTTGAGAGTAAGAAGTCTGTTGAAAGGTGAAAGTATTGGAAGACTTACGCTCCTTGGGTTGTGAACTCCACCTACGAGAGTAAGGAGGAGTTTTGTACTTTTCTATCTCTAAAGTCTTTTAGTATGCCTCCATCAAGTGCAAGCTCACATCTCCCCTAAGGTCATCTCTAAGTCCATTAATGAACCTAGTCACGGTTACACCACACCTAAATTTCATTTCTTCAAATTCGGCATAATAGTCGGACACACTATCGAGTTCAACCAATGGTTCAACCAATAGTTCAACATCCGCCTTTTGTGGAACGAAGGCAAATATTTTTCTTTTAACTTTTGTTTCATTTCATCCCACAAAGTTATAGGTGGTTCACCTAGGTGGTCTATCTCTCTTTGGACACTTTGCTAATATTTCCTAGCGGACCAACAAGTTTCATTTTAGCAAAATGAGCTCTATGAATGTTAGTCATCCCATAAAATTCAAAGTACTCCTCTAAACGATCTAACCAATCTACAAATGCATAAGGATCATATCTACCATCAAAATCGGGAACATCAACCTTAACCTTTCTAGTTACATCAAAAGGATCATCATGACCCTAGTTTCTCGGATATCCCTGGTCTCTTCGAGGCGAAGGGTGCCTATAATGTCGACCTCGGTACATATCTCTAGAGCGATAAGGTATCAACTCATCGGACTCATCGGAACCATCTTAGTAGTCATCATCTCCAACATCCCGAGGACTAGGATTTGTGACTCTAGGTTCGGGCCCTCTTGAGAATCGGATGATACGGATCACATGAGGCCGTCCAAGAATAGAGTTCATGGTCTCTGGGTTACATGCTGCAACATGAGTTGACAAGTTGATTTCCACAAGGGGGACATAACTAGAATTAGCCACATTATGCACAAATTGAGACAAGTGAGATTGTAGTTTCTGTCCGGTTTAGTGACATTTCCATGAGTATCTAATTAGTTTTGGAAACCCATGACGGTACTTTGGAGACTTTAGACTTGACTTTCTACCATAGTGGTGTGATGGTGGTTTCTCTAGTTTCTATCTCAATTTACTCATACTTTTCAATCCATTTAGCTTCAAGTTTTTCAAGAGCAACATTCAAAGCATTTAAAGAGTTACGGACCTCAACAAAATCACTTTTAATTGACCCATTGTGTTCTTTCATCCTTTTGTCAAACTCTTCAAGTCTTTTATCAATTCCATCGACTCTTTGTTCTAGTGCCATTGATCTAGTGATGGGCATGCAAAAAAATTTTTGACACCAACAAATCAACACAAAATAAACAGGTAACTCAAACTATAATTACTCCTAATGCATGTGTCGTAAACAGAGCAACAAAGACAAACATGTAATTATCCTAATCATCCTGATTTTTTTTTTTTGAAAACGAGAAAATAATTTGAGCTCCAAGCAAATAATCGACAACTTACTAATTACTAAAAGTCCTAAAATCCAAGCAAGAATTTAAACAATACCAAAGAGTTGGCAGCTTAAGTCAAGTAAAACAAAATATCAAATAAGACAAAATATCGAAACTCCTTCCTACCAAGTAACAAAAGGCAAACAAAAATCTTGGGAACTTAAATCAAGTAACTGAAACTCCTTCCCAAGCAACAAATCTAAGCCACATAAATTTCCTAATTAATATTTTTAAACTTTTGTAAATAATGGATTTACAAAAGTTTATTCTAGGAAAAAATTTTAAAATAATTATTAGGAAATTTATGTGGCTTAGATTTGTTGCTTGAGAAGCACTTTCGATTATTTTGTCTTACTTGATTTAAGTTCCCAAGGTTTTTGTTTGTTTTTTGTTACTTAGGGAAGGAGTTTCAGTATTTTGTCTTATTTGATATTTCGTCTTACTTGACTTAAGTTGCTAGCTCTTTGCTATAAATAGGGAATGTTAAGAGTCTTGTTAAGGACATCAAATATGCAATGAATACAAATCAGTCACTGAGATGCTAGTTTCCTTCTCTCTTCTCCTCTAAATCTTCCTCTCTCCCTCTCTAATTCTTCTCTCCCCTCTAAATTCCTTCTTCTTCTCCCTTTTCCCCCTCTCGTTCTCTATCACTAATTAAGCTTTCAAAGCACTGAAAACAGTTCACTGATATGAAAAATTGTTCCTGCTGTGTAGTAACCCATCATATGATATCTATGGTGACAGAATTGAGAGTTCCACTAGTTATTGTTGCCATGATCTTAAACATTACTGCTATTTGGCTAATCCGAAGGCTGGTAAAATAAGGGAGACGGCAATTTCAACAACCTCATAAATCTTTCACACTTATTACTTCTCTAACCAAAAAATTTTTTAAAAATTCCAAATCCATACCCCATGTCCCGAATAAGCTGGGTGGGGAGGGTTTGGGGCGGGGAGTAAGACGTAGCCTTATCAATGAATTACATATAGGCTATTTCTGCTAGATCCTCGATTATAAACCTCTTTCATTGCCTAACACTTCATAAAACTAAATTACCAGACTGTTTCATGAGGGATTTTGTTGCAGTCCATTCTAATACACAGCTCCATGCGGAAAAGGTTGCCACACAGACACTTTTTCGGCTGTCCGAAAGGTGGACTTAATTTGTTACTTCCACTGTACTTTGACAATTGTAGCGCAGCCAACACAATGATGGGAAGGCTGTCTAAAAGTTCATGAGCTTTAACCTTTCTAATAAATTGTCAAGGGAACTTCCTGGATAAACTAGTTCATGGATTGGTATAGCAATGACAATGATGGGATAGGCTCTAAACCAGGCATCAATCTGGGCTATAGATGATGGCTGAGTAGCAGTCATAGATCCTTACCCAAAAGGGGGGTTGGCAGAGATTAATCTTTGTTTAAAACAAAGGTCCAATCCAAATACTTACAGAGGACGCTTCAACACTCCTGATTCCAAAGATTGATTTACATGAGACACAATTCCAACTGGATCGAGAGAATTGCTTTTGGGGAAAATAAACAGAACCAACCCACTTCTGATCACCTTAACCAGCATAAGGTTAGGAGTATGTTTGACAGAGCTGTCGGCTTCTGCAGATGATGGAGACTCATCTTTTGAAAGCTCACCTAAAAATGAGCATTGGAAGTGACTAATTCCATCTAAAATTTTAATTAGCAGCCCAATGCTAACTAAAAACAGGAACTAAGACTTAGTCTTAGCACAGAGAAAGAATTCTTACCATTCATAGTTACAGCAGATTGTCCATCTACAGAGCACAACTTCCTTCTTTTAACATTTTCAGCGGCATCTGATCCCTCCTGATGCTCACTACCATTGGAGTCAATGCACTGCAAACATTTCCCAAGCCATAACCGATATCAGCATTCATAGGGAATATCCATTCAATAATGCCACAGTAAGAAATGAAAGTGGTCTTGTCTAATAAAATTCATTGGAATGTCTAAGGTAACCAACTTCTCCCCCAAAAAAAAGGACCCACAGGATATGGTTTCAGATCCATTAAGAAATTTTGACCCACTATAGTCTCATCTTTTCAGAGCCAGAACAACTGAAGATCCAGCAAACGTAAAATCATTCATATCAATGAGGAAAGGCCCTCGAAGAATTCATCTAAATTGGCTTGATGCTACCATGGAAAAGTAAAAGCAAGTCACTGATTTCTGAAGGAAATCAACTTTCAAGATAGGAAACTCTAATTACTTGCTTCAGAATAGGACTGATTGTCTAATAAAACATTTTAGCATAGATTTTTAGAAAGCACTTTCCAGGCTATCCCAAGAAATGCAGAATCCTGTTTCTAAAACTTCAGTAAGAAGCATTTACATGCTCATACCTAAGTAATAAGTACCTTCCACTTCTAATTAGATTAACTGAAGAAAAACTTCTCAAATTATAAATTCTAGATGATGCATAACTAAGTCACTTACCAGAAACTAAGAGCAGCAAATATTTTGTTTCTGGGCCATCTAACCTACTCCTACAAGTTTCAATCTGGGGGAGGAGGGGGAATTGATATTCCTCTAATCCCAAGAATACATTCTCACTTCACAACAGGGTAGAATGGTAGACACAGAGGAGTAACCTCAAGGTAAAGATGGGATGCAAGAATTGAGTCCAAAATGTTTACATCAAAAGATAGGTGGATGTCCAAAACTACAGAGACAATTTTTAGGACTAAATGTACAAAAGCATAACATAAGATCTACAGAAATCATTTTTAGTGGCTCAACTCATGATTCAACATCATTACTGAAAAAACCGTACTCCAATCAGATATTAAAAAATATATATATTTTAGAACTAGAAGCTCTTCATTGAAAGCATATCACATCAAAAATTCACGTAAGTACAAAATTTTACAAGGAAAACATATGAATGCAGGACTAAAATGATAACAAAACCAAAGCAGCTACAGTGAAATGCAATATAAAATGAAAGAAAGAATATATAATATAAAGACGAAATATTCCCAGGGAAAAACCTTTTCAAGGATGGATATTGCTTCTTTTGTTGCACTTTTCTCCCTTTCTGTAAAGGAAAAAGATATTATTGAAAGCATGTCCAACTTGACCAGCAAATTACAAAATTTAATGTCGAGTAGCAATTGATATTCTGAATGGGAATTTCTATGAACACCATATCTTGGAACTTTAACATCAAGTAGCAACTGGCTTGCTGAAAAGACAAATAGCGTATTCTGAAATAAATAATCTGCATATGGGGATTAAAAATAATAGCAAAACCTCATACTACCCTAAATTCTGACAATGACCAGCCAAAACTGAGAATAGGAGACATCAGTCCACAGAAGCGAACCCTATCATCTGAATTTTCCAAGTACCTGAATTGCAGATAGCAGTTCTAGCTGCTGCTGCAGCCTTGTTGCTCGATATGGCTTTGTCAAAGATGACACCCTACTAAGCTTTCTAACAAGCTTAATGAGGTCGACTCAAACCAGGGACTCTTCGCACGATATGGTGAGATGGAAAGAAACTTAATACTAGAGGGGAATTCAAGGTGAATTCTGATTATTTGAACATCCTATATTTGAATTGTCCATCATCGCAGACTCATCTCGGAGGAGGCTTCCTTTGCAAGCTCATTTGGAGTCTTCGGCTTGTTTAAAGGTGTCTTTCCTTGTTTGGAAAGAACACATGAGAATATTTCAACTTGTAACAACTTAAAAAGAGGGGAAATACCCTAGTGCATAAGTGCTTAACGTGCAAAGGGGATTTTAAATCAACAAATTACTTGTTGCATCATTGTCAGTTCACTCTAGGAACTTGGTTTCAATTACTTGGGCATTTGTAGGGTTGCTTCTTATTCCATTAGGAACCACTTCTGGCTTGGGAGGGTTTCTTCGGAGGAAGAAGAAGAAAGAAAGAAAGAAAGGAAGAAAGAAAGAAAGAAAAAAGTATTGTAGAGAAAGGAACCTCAAAGTATTTGGAGTATTTGGAGAGAAAGGAACCTCATAGCATTTCAGGGGTGTATAAACTCCCCTTCAGCTCTTAAAAGACAATCTAATCGAGACTCTACTTTTCCTCTTCCTCTTTTGATATGGCGGACTACGTGGATAGTTCGTATTTTGGTTTTATACAGTCTTTTGTAGAATGCTAGCACTGTATCCAGTCATTTGATCATTATGTATTAATTTATCACTTTTTCCTTCCCCCCAAAAAAAATAAAAGCTGTTGCCCAAGACTTGTATCTCAAAGTTGACATTTCTTAATGTAGGTTAAGTAACCACAATCAAAAGACAGGGTCTAAAGTTCTCTACTCCTTTCTACCAACTTATCATACATACTAGCAGTCAATAAAGCTGCTACTTATGATGGATCCTGATTCTGATACAGAATCTCCTGATAGCAAAATCACATGATAGTATCTTGGAAAATCTGTGTAAGTCAGCTCTCACAAAGAAACATAATTCTGTAATTGTTTGATGATGAACCATGAGCTAGATGAAGTGCCCAATTTGTCATCCGGCAATCACTAGAATTGCTCCCTAGTAAATACTTTTTGCATAACAGCATTACTGGTCTTGTTCCAGTACATACACTTGCAACCTGCCGCACCGTAGTGAAGCACTTAAAGCAATTTTTCAGTCTTAGCAGCCAGTTCATTCTTTTTCAATACTACAATATACATCACTTGCTCATTCAGATATCAAAACACAAATTTCTGATTCAGGAACTGTGAATAACCATGAGCACGTGCAGAGCCTGACTAGAAGCCACATTCAAATTACTATAATGAAAACTTACACATTGAAGTCAAATTACAACGTGCAGATAATTCACTAAGTATAATTTTATACATTTCTATGTCTCACGACAATGTTCTCCCCAATAGCCACTAACTTCAACTTTTAGAGTGACTGCATACACGTTTTGAAGCTAGTTCATATGAAAAGAACCGAACTTGAGCAAGCACTGTGAATAACCAGAAGCAGCTAAGTTATAATCTGAATCCAAAACCTATTCAATTCTCCATTCCAATTCAATACGTGTTTTAGTCAAATTATTATATGGCCAGATGATAACTGCATTTCTCTGCTGCAAAACTATGGTTTCCTTTCAGCATCTACCAACAATTAACATCACACTATACAGATAAAACGAATGAAACCAAGTACGCAGTCCAATCCCATGCATCCTAGGTCAAGAAACTTAATTAGTCGTCCAATTTCAATGTTCAGGGCCAAGCATGAAAAGCATACACAACCAAATTCAAAAATTCAATTCAAATTAAGCAAGATTCTAAAAACCCAATTGAGAGAAAGCATCAAATAGTCATAGCAGCGAAGAGAGACCGAGATAGAGAGAAAGAGAGAGCAACTCACTGATAGGGCAGGTGATAAGGAACCCAGAATGAGAATTATGGAGAAGGGAAGAAGGAGCATTATAATCAAACCGAGGAATGCTTATAACAGCAGAGTGCTGTTCCCACGGTTTCATTTCCTCTTTGACTGCTCCAATTTCTCTGTCTTCTGGGTGCTGCTGCTCTCCTTGCACACAAGATTCTGTCTTCAATCCCTCTACTTCAGCCATTGCAACCCTCCCTGCGATTCGCGTCTAATCGGTTGTTCCCTTTGATAATTACAGTCAAGGCTATTGTTGCCGCAGTACATTGATGCAAGGGGTTGTTCTTTTGTACGCGGTAGTGCGTTTTAGTGCTCGGATTAACATTCTTATATTATTTCAAGCTATTACGATTGTTGTTGCTGAAATTTCTTTTCTATATGTGTCCCTAGTTAAATAATTATAGATTAAAAATATCATTGCAGCCCTTTTTAACTTATTGTAACCGCTAATTTTTTTAAACTTTTTTATCGGTAAAAATTCATGAAAAAATTTTAGATTATTTCTTAAAAAATAAAAATAAAAAAGCAAATGGGGTGAATACTTCTCTTCCTTCGATTTAAAGAGTATCTCTCTCTGTCTCTCTCTTTCTCTCTCTATTTCTTTCTCTCGTTGATGGGTTAAACCCCAAAATTAATTGATTGCAAGTTGTTTTTTTACGACGAAGTTAGATAGTTTGAAAAATTCTCATCTAGAAGAGGGAATCATCATTAATAGGTAAAATCTAGAGTTTTATGAAATATGTATGAAAATTGAAAACTTTAGGAATTTGTAGTAATTTTTAACCGATTATGTTACATCCGCTATAAATAGTGACATATTTTTATGAATTGCTTTATAAATGGTTGAATGAATCCCTTTCTTTTTTAACATGGAAGTTTTAATTTTAGGAGAGGGGAATAGTTTGAAGGTTTGCTCATGGGCGGTCTAAGTCACCTTAAAGGGGAGTGAATAGGGTGATGAGGAAATTTAAAATATCTTAGGCAGTTTTTGATTGGAAAGTGATAAACGGTTGTGTCCGAGTCTAGATTGAACTCGAAATGCAAACCCTCGAAATACGTGGAAACCCTCCCGTGCGTAAAACCACGGTCGAGTGCTAATCCAAGCACCAAGTCAAATCCACTATTTTGAATTCTTAAAATACAAAGGACTAACTCTATCGAAGTGCTCCCTTAAACAATTCCTTACAATGTTTTCCTAGACTCGAAGTTCCCTTATCCGATCTAGCACTTCCCGACCGAGATAGCCTTTACAATCGAGGACAAGCGAAATAAGTTAACCCTTACAGCTCGGTCAAGGGACCTTACTCGTAAAGTAAGAGAAGAATGTGATCGATTACAAGAGTTTACAACTCGAAAATATTAAATATAGACTGGGAGTTGTAAACATAAGATTGAATATGAAAACAATAACTTTTGCTCAAGTAATGTGTTTTGCAATGATGTTCAACAATCTTCTAGTCTTATGAGGTGACTTCTATTTATATCCAACCAAGCGAGTGACTTGTTGTGTCTTGATTTTGAACAAAAGTCTTCACTCGGTCATTGTAACGACTCTTCTCAATCACTCGAAACGATTCGTTGGGATGTGAACGTTGTGCAATGGCTCCTGGCTCCAAAGGTGTTCCGGTCAACCGGTGTTGTCCGAAAAGCAAGGTAGAAACCACTGTTGAGCCTAGCGTTGGAGTTTTTCCAGCTTTGGAAATAGACAACCACGACACGGTGTCCGAGCCATGATCGAAGTAGATAAAGCTTGTCTGTTGTCGATTGACGATTAGAAGCCGGCTACTTTTGTATTTCAAAATGAGTTAGCCTCATTTGAATAACCTACAAAAGTAAACCACATTGGTTCTCAAATAAAATACTTTGGTCCAAGATTAGGCACGAGATAATAATTAAATTAGGATAATTAAGTGCTTAATTATCTTTGGCCTAGAAGAGTGGAATTTTCCGAGTCTAATATTCAATATATTCAAATTCCATCGGAGTCAATCCTAAGGATGATCAAGTAGAGAGAGTAAAATATAAGAGTATAACAACTTGATCCGGACAAATAATTCTCAAGGAAATGAACCGACTAAAAATAAAGAATTAACATCTGTAATTCTCTTTGCATTAAAATATGCAGTCGAACACGTAATAAAAGTGTTAGAGAAATTATTTGAGCATGCGATAATTCGAGTGATGTCCGAGTGAGTCGAAACAAGCAATGTAGAAGATATACAACAATGTGCTTTACGAGTCGATCGAAACAAATGAAAACTTATACAAGAGTTACTATAATGCTTAGAATGACTTGAAATCAAAACTTAGGAGAGATGAGGTTTATACATGAATCTTCATGTATTACTTAGAATGACTTAAAGTTAGAATCCGAGTCTTCAATCGCCCTTATTTTGATGAAAGGAATTCCACACTTAGATAAAAACTTGTTAGTGCAAAACATGAGTTTTCATTTTCACTATGCAGAACATATCGGAGCAAGGAGTGACGAATGAGAAGCATTCCATACTTATGCATTGCAAATAATATCTTCATTCATAACGATTATGCGAGATAATACTTTAAAGTAAAGAAATGAACAGATTATATCGAGTAGAAAAAGATAATAAGAAATATCTAACTTAGAAAGAAGTAACTCAAAGATAAGTATGTTCGGAAAAAATAAAAATTCATTCATTCGTTGCTCAAAGAAAAGAAAGGGTGAGCTCCCCTAAACACAACATCAAAATTTCTTATTTTTCTCCCCTTACATTTCATCAAAACGAGGGAAGAAAATATCAAGAGAGTACACTTGATGTTGGACAAAAAAATGACTAAGAAGGGGGCTTGCTGTCGGGAGGAGGAGAGACGAGCGAGTGTGCCGGCACTGGTATGCTTGAGATGAAGTGGATGATCGTGGTGGCGGCAGCACGGGGATGTCCGTAGTGGCTCCGTCCCGATTGTCCGAGCCGAGGGCATATCATCTTCAAGCTCATCCTCCTGGAAGACAACGAGAGGGAGGTGCTTTTGACTTAACAACTATGGATTGACCAATATCCCCAACTTCTTCGACCCACTCGGATCGAGATCCGAGGATATCGGCTCTAGTTCGAGAGCTGTTGCACCTTGTCCCTCGGGTTAAGCGACCTCTTCTTTCTTTTTCTCCTCTTTCTTCTTCTCCTCTTCCTCCTTCTCATCTTCCTTCTCCTCTTCGAGCTAAGCTGCTTCAGCTGCAGCTTTTTCTTCTGCTACCTCAGTCGAAAGAGACTTGGCTAGGCTGGAGGACTCCTCGGAGGTATTTGAGGTTTACGGGTCCTGGGCGACCTTGGATCGGCGTTCTTGGAGGAGTTGGAGCCGTTCGTGCTTGCTCGTTGATGAGGCCTTCAAGCTCGATCAGCGAGATCCTAGTGCTTCCGGATTCGAGACCGAGCTGTCTTCTAGTTGATCACCAAGCTTTGAAGGACAGTTTTAGAGAGCGGATGGTGCCTCGAAGTTCTTCGGACACGAAGAGAGTTTGTCTACCAAAACGGCAGACGAGTAGCGATCGCTGTAGAAGGTGGTTGAGAAGTGGAGGGACCAAGTGGATGCGGGAGGAAGTGATAAAGGAATCCGAGTTTGAGTGGGAGGGGTGAATGGGGTTTCAACTTAGACCCATGGACCTAGACACCGGGCTTGACTTCACGATATCCGTAGCCCAAAAGCTCCTTCTTTTCTACCACTATGGCAGCCTCGAAACTGCATTTGGTTATGAGGGAGGGGAACCTTGAACTGTTTGAAAATAACGATCAAAAGGGCTCCAAAGGGAAAAGGAGCAGACTTTTGGATTGAGCGAGCACAAAAGCCATCTACTTAAGAATAGCGGGGAAGAGGTCTATGTCATAGCCCTCTAGAATATCAAATAAATCTTTGAGAATCTTGGAATTGGGATTCTCTTTGCTAGAGTGATGAGAAAAAAGTTCTCATCAAGAGAAAACAGAGTAGTCCGGCCTCGGTCTTCATCCGAGTCACCGAGAAATTTTTGCATGACTCGGGGACCTCCTTGGCGTACTTCTCAAATAACTTATCTCGTAATCTCCGTAAATGGGATGAAATTGCAGTTAAGAAAAAGAGAAGAGACTTTGAAGATTCTGTGAAGGAGAGAGAGGTTGATACGAACAACCTTCTCTTGAACTCGTGAGGTGATGACTCCCTCATAGTAAGACATATTCGAATAGAACTCGGCAAAGAGTTCGGGATATATAAACTCAATGAAGCATAAGAAATTGTACACTCCAGAGTGCTCTTTATGTGCTATAACCACGAACACGAGGTGGTTGGAAAGAATTTGTCATCCAATGTAAGATGTTGGGTGACGAAGATCTTAGAGGGATTAGAGGTTCCCTCTTGAGGAGTTTAGTGCGGGGCTTCTTGGTAGCGAGACCCCAACAAATCAGGCGCAGAACCCCTTTTAGGCATGGTGAGAATTTATGAGAAATCGAGAGGACTCGAGAGAGAGAGAGTGAGAGCGCAGAGAGAGTGAGAGCGCTTAGAATTCGGAGAGAGAGAATTCGAGTGAGCGAGAATGCTTAAAAAGTAAGAAGGCAATGAGTAAGTAAAGAAATGAAGGTAATGGGTTGCTATTTATAGCAAAAAGAAATGACCTTCAGCCTTCGGTCCGACTCGAAGCTCTAACGGCCGTCTCGGATAGGTCCGACGTTTTTACTCTCCAATCGTTAGAATTCCAGCAGCTTTCTTCCAACAGCTAGTTTTCTCCGATCGAAATGCCTGCAGAGAGAGAGAGAGAGAGAGAAGAAAGACTTTTTGAATATATTTATGAAATTCTCCATTTATTTAGAGATAATTTCGAAGTTTGATGTCCATTTTGCTCAAAAGCCGAGTCTAACTCAAGCATGGTTTCTAAGTGACTCGGAACACTCGGAGACCTAATAACTCATAGCTCGGTTGCACTTGGTCAACTCGATCCATTTGTTATTAAGATAAAAGAAAAACATATAACACATAATTATGCAAGGAAATTTCACTTAGAAAAACACATTATCATGCATTAATTATGCCAAGCTTATTCCTAATAAAACAAAACCGATTCTCACTAAGTCGCTTAGTAAAAATATCGACTAACCGAAATTTCGTAGGAATGAATTCAAGTTCAATATCACCTTTCTCGAATGGTCTCTCGGAAAATGATGCCCGACCTCAATATGCTTTGTCTTTGAGTGCTTAATTGGATTCTTAGTGATGTTGATTGTACTTTGATTATCACACTTGATTGGGATAGATTTGAATGAGAGTCCAAGATCCTTCAAGTGTTGCTTGATCCATAGAATCACGAGCACAACAAGCTCCAACCGCAATGTACTCGGCTTCAATAGTTGATAGAGCAATTGAGTTATGTTTCTTTGAGTGCCAAGATATAAGGGATTGATCCAGAAATTGGCATGCTCCTGATGTGCTCTTTCTATCAACTTTGTAACTAGCATAGTCAGCATCCCACTGTTAATGTTAGATAGTATGTTCTCGAGTGGGTGGCTGGATGCATATTTGAATGTTTTACTCGTCCTCTGGTTCACCAAATTTATTGGTTGAACTAGCCGATCTTCGATTGTTTGAGCCTCGCTGAGTCTCCATATTTGCTTGTCCTTCAAGCATTCTCGGTTGGCTCTTAAACTTATTCGATCCGAGCCACAATGTTATGTGTTGCCTCATTCCGAGTTGCTTTCTTCGACTCTTTCGAGCTCGGCTTCAACAAGATCATCTTCATCTCGACTGAGTTTCGGATCCGAGAAGGTTAACTCACTTGTTCTTCCATGATCTATCTCATCAAACACAACATCGATACTTTCTTCCACTTTGTTAGTTCTTTTGTTAAAAACACGATAAGCTTTACTTGTGAGATGAGTAACCCGTAAATATATCTTCATCCGACCTAGCATCAAACTTGGTCAGGTGATCCTTACCGTTATTGTGAACAAAGCACTTACATCTAAACGGTTTAAAGTATGAGATGTTGGGTTTCTTTCCCTTGTAAAGCTCGTAGGGAGTTTTCTTCAAGATGAGTCTAATGAGGCATCCGTTGAGTGTGTAGTTTGTTGTGTTGATTACCTCGACCCAAAAATAGTAAGGTAAATCATTTTCAATCATCATCATCCTTCCTATTTCTTCAAGAGTTCGGTTCTTTTTCTCCACTACTCGTTCGTTGAGGAGTTCGGGTGCCGAGAAGTTATAAGAGATACCGTTCTTGTCACGTGAACTCTGCAAGTTCGAGTAGTCGAACTCCCTTCCATGGTCGGTTCGAGTTCTTCTAATCTGAGTCCGAGACTCCACTTGAATTTTCCTGTAGAGCTTACTGAAATTTTTGAAAGCTTCATTCTTGTTCTTAAGAAAACAAACCCAGGTAAATCGTGAAAAATCATCAATAATCATAAGTATATACGATTTACCTCCGAGGCTTTTCACGGAGATTTCACCACATAAATCCATATGAAGTAATTCAAACACTTTAGATGTGGAAATAGTTTTGAGAGGTTTGAAGGATGATCCGACTTGTTTCCCTTTTGTGCATACTTCACAGATTTTATCTTTCTTAATGCACAGTTGGGTAAAACCCTAACTAAACTATGAGATGCAAGCTTTTTGATAGTGTGCATGCTAACATGACTTAGTCTATGATGCCATGTCCAAGAATCATCATGCAACGATGCTTTTAAGTAAGATAAATTTTGACTTGGAGCAAAAAGAGGAATAGTATAGGTGTTACTTGACCTCTTACCCGAGAGCTTAGTCTCTTTGGTAGCTGCATCGGAAATGTAGCGAGTTGGTCCGAGTGAACTTTACATCTTGACCTTTGTCATAAAGCCGAGAGATGCTGAGAAGATTGTACTTAATCCCTTGACAAGATAAACTGGACTAACTAGGTCGTCTCCTTTACCAATCTTGCCAACCCCAACTATCTTGCCCTTACTATCATCTCCAAAAGTGACTTTCCCTCCTTTAAAATCTTTTAACTCGGAAAAGAGTCTTGAATCTCCCGACATGTGGTGTTAGCATCCATTGTCTAAGTACCAATGACCTTTCATCTTCTTCCGAGTTACCTACAAGTCGAAACAAACTAACCCTTCTTACTTCCTCTAACGAACCCGAGTAATTCCTTTTACTCGTGGTCCTTTTATGAGGAAGAAGACTCTTGGGAACCCGATTTGAATGACTTTGGGTTTGGTCCGATTGGTAAAGGTTTTCTCCCGTAAATTGGTCCAGGCTCGAGTCCTCCTTTCATTCTTGTGAATGGGACCATGCTCAGCCTTCCTAAACTTCACGGTTCCGGAATCCTTTTTGAAAAGATTAGAATAGGAATTTGATTCCTCCTCTTCCTTAAAATCGAGTCCTTCTTTCCTGAAGGGGACACACTAAGAGCCTAAAAGCATGTCAAGGTTTTTCCGACCTTGAGTGAATTTCAAAACAAGTCCTTGAGATTCATTGAGCTTTCTTTTTAGATGCTCATTTTCTTTTCGAGTGACTCCGACTCGGCCTCATTAGCTTGGGTACTAGTCTTGAGCTCTTTCGAGTTAGTCTCAGCTTTTCCAATTCATTTTTCAAACTATTGCTCTCGAAGTAAGAGACTCAAGTTGTTCTTTGAACTAAGAAGAATCAAAATTGGAATTTTCTTCTAAAGTGTAAATATATCTAACTAAATCGGCTTTGGAGAACTTGTGAAAGTATTTAATTACCTCCCGAGGTTTTGTCTCCTCGGTGTCCGAGTTGTCGAGCATCGACTCGGATTCGACTTACGAATCTGTTAGTGCCATTAGACACTTTGAGTCATCGAATCATCTTCATCTTCGAGACAGGTCGTTATCGCTCCATGTGGCCATCATAGCCTTCTTCTTTATGTCCTTTCTTCTCTTCGGACAGTCTTTGACTATGTGATCTTTGCTACCACATTCAAAACAGACATGAATTCTTAGTTAAAGATAACTTTGAAGGAGAAGAATATTTACCTTTTCTCGTCCTTCTTATCTTTCTTGTGGAACTCTTCATTAGGATGTAGTTGCCTTCTTGGATGATGTTACGGACATCTTCATCGTTGTCCAGCAGAAAGCACCCCATCGATTTCTTCTAATGCACAAAGTTAGATCCTTTGAACTTCGGTGGTCTAGTGGATGACCTTCCTTCATCGAACTCCCCAATATTCTCGAGCCATCCGATCTTTGGACCTTTGGATTGTAATATTTTTCTTGAAAGGCTAGGCTCGATACCAATTGAAAATTTGCTCTTGGACAGTCTAAGTCACCCTAAAGGGAGTGAATAGGGTGATGAGGAAATTTAAAATATCTTAGACAGTTTTTGATTGGAAAGTGATAAACAGTTGTGTCCGAGTCTAGATTGAAGAAATGCAAACACTCAAAAATACGTGGAAACCCTCATGTGCAGAAAACCACGGTCGGTGCTAATCCAAACACCAAGCTAAATCCACTATTTTGAATTCTCAAAATACAAAGGACTGATTCTACTAGAATTTCTCCCTTAAACAATTCCTTACAATGTTTTCCTAGACTCGAAGTTCCCTTATCTCGATCTAGTACTTCCCGACCGAGGTAGCCTTTACAATCGGGGACAACCGACCTGAGTTAACCCTTATAGCTCAGTCAAGGGACCTTACTCGGAAAGTAAGAGAAGAATGCGATCGATCACAAGACTTTACGACTCGAAAATATTAAATACAGATCGGGAGTTGTAAATAGAAGATTGAATATGAAAACAATAACTTTTGTTTTAGTAATGTGTTTTGAAATGATGTTCAGCAATCTTCTAGTCTTGTGAGGTGGCTTCTATTTATATCCAACCAAGCGAGTGACCGTTGTGTCTTGATTATGAACAAAAGTCTTCATCGGCCATTGTAACGGCTCTTCCGAGTTACTCGAAAAGATCCGTTGGGATATGAATGTTGTACAACGTTTCTTGGCTCCAAAGGTGTTCCAATCAACTGGTGTTGTTTGAAAAGTAAGGTGGAAACCACCGTTGAGCCTAGCGTTGGAGTTTTTCCAGTTTTGGAAGTAGACAACCCCGACACGGTGTCCGAGCCATATTTAGAAGTAGAAAAAGTTTGTCTCGTCGCTGATTGATAGTTAGAAGCCGGCTACTTTTGTATTTCAAAAATGAGCTAGCCTCGTTTGAATAACCTACAAAAGTAAACCACATTGGTTCTCAAAGTATAAAATACTTTGGTCCAAGATTAGATACATATAATAATTAAATTAGGATAATTAAGTGCTTAATTATCTTTGGCCTAGAAGAGTGGAATTTTTTGAGTCTAATATTCAATATACTCAATTTCCATCGTAGTCAATCCTAAGGATGATTAAGTAGATAGAGTAAAATATAAGAGTATAACAACTTGATCCGGACAAATAATTCTCAAGGAAATGAACTGACTAAGAATAAAGAATTAACACTATAATTCTCTTTGCATTGAAATATGCAATCGTAACACGTAATAAAAGTGTTAGAGAAAATATTTGAGCATGTGATAGTTCGAAGTGATGTATGAGTGAGTCGAAACATTAGTGTAGAAGATATACAATAATGTGCTTTTTGAGTAAGTCGAAACAAATGAAAACTTATACAAGAGTTACTATAATGCTTAGAATGACTTGAAATCAAAACTTAAGAGAGATGAGGTTTATATCGGAATTTTCATGTATTGCTCGGAATGACTTAAAATTAGAATCCGAGTCTTCATAGTTCGTACTCTATTTGTCCTAAATGTACTTTAATTAATACTTAATATACAAAATGAGTGGTTCAAGTAGGTAAGTTTCATATTTTTTAAGGTGGAGAATTTCAAAGACAAACTTATTTAGTTTATTCGAGGTATGAGATGGATGAAGTAGAAGTTGATCGTGGTTATTTTGAATGTAAAAAACATTAAGGACATTGTCATCAAAATGGGTATGCTAAACAGAGAATCAAGACTCGTTATTTCTATAGGTTAGACTTACCCTTTGAGTAGAACTTAGTGACAATTAAGGTCGTTGAACAAGCCATGAGGTGATTAGTTTGTTATCTAAGCTTGAGTTTGTATGCTTGTATGTTGAGCATGATGATGAGAGAAATGCTTGAGAGCTTTGGAGTGCAAATTGAGAACCAAATTATTTTCAAGATGATGATTTTGATAAGGGATTAAGGTCAAATGATAATGATCATCAAAATTCGATGTTGAGGATGAGGAGTTAACATATGTTAGAGAAAAGAAAAAGGAAACGAAAGAGAATATTGTTGTTGAAAGAGAGTTAGCCAATGATGGAAATAAAAATAGGGAGGATACGGATGAGGATGATATACGGCAAGAAAAATATCGCAATTCGGACAATACTAGCAACCTTAACAGTGATGGTGCCGAGGACGAGTAACAAGGCATCAAAGAGGAAACAAAATGTCAAATATCCCATACACAAGGGTAAATCATCGGTTGAATTGCATATCGTGAATAAATTTCCCGATAATAAAGCTCTTATGAAAGCAGTTGAAAACTACGAGATGGGTATTATTTAAAGGTGAAAAGGAGTGACCTGGGTAGATATCAAGTAGTCTACCTAGGTAAAGGATGTGAGTGGTGGTTGTAGGGATCAAAACCTGGCGGACATTTGACATTTCAAATCAAGACCTTGGATAAACTACACAAATGTATTCCTTTTGGTTTTGAGCCGAGAAAAGCCACATTTATTTTGATTGGATGGTTGACCAATATAGAGAAACTTTTAGAAGACAACCTACTTTGAGAGTAGGGACCTTCAAGTTATCGTAAAAGATAAGATGAACTAGAATGCCACAATGTTTATGTGTGTTAGGACAGGAGGAAACCTTTGAAATCTAATAATTGGAGATTATAAGGCATAATTTGGATTGTTAAGAGATTATGTCTATGAAGTTTATAAGTAGAATCCATGGTCAACTACAAAGTTCAAAATTTGGAAGGATCCTCAAGGTAAATATATAGGGTTTGTTTGGCAAACAACTTTTTGGCCTCAAAATTCTCCTTTTGAGTCAATTAGTTAAAAAGCTAATTGAGCTCGTTTGGTAAAGACCATTTTGGAAGAACTTTTTATGCCCAAAAACTCTTTTGTAATAAGTTCTTTGGAATAACTTTTGAGAAGAGCTTTCTAAGGTTAATATCTAAACTTACTATATAGACTTTATGATTTCAACAAAACTCTACTTAAGTTAATACTTTATAGTTTTAATTTTTTTCAAATTACAAATAATTTCTATTGATTAGTTTATCGTAATTTAGGAGCACAATTGAACCTAAACCCGTAGAAACTCGGCCCAACCCACCCCGATGAGATATTTTTGATTACTTTTAAATAGATTGGTATGAGTCCGGAAGTTATTGGTAACAACTAGGTTGTGATGGGGTTAAAAGAGCCAATGTTCCATTGTCATAATTAATCATAAAAAATAAATAGTTTTGTCATTTAAATTTTAAATAATATTATTAACAATCAAATCAAGCCAATAGTAAACAAAAATAAATTTTGTAACAAAAGTCGAGTAGAGGAAATATACTTCTATATATCACATAATATTAAGAAGAAAAATAAATATGTAATATTAAAATTGTAAAGTTTAAATAGACAATGAAATTGAGCAATGCGTATAAATGGAATTTTACCAAAGAACTATAAAAGGCATGACCCATCCGCGTAGGGAAGCATAGCGCACCTCCCAACAAATGTCGCCTTCACATAGGGTCGAGCGAAAAACCGGGTACCGGACTTGGACCCGGTTGAACCGGGTCCGAGACCAGGTCCAATTTTCAAGACCTGGTTAGAACCAAGTAATGAGAATGTAGACTCGGACCCGGACCCAATACCCGGTACCCAGCTTTTATTTTTTTAATATATATATATACACTATAAGGAAACCCTAATTTTACTTTCACTTCACGCCCGCTTCATCTATCGTTCTCTCTCTCGCATGTCCGCTTGCTTTGCTTCGAAGAATACAAGACATAGTGAAGATTTTCATGAAATGGAAAGAAAAGAGGGAGGTTTTTTATGGGAATAGTGTCGAGGCCAAAGAGGATGGGAGGACTTGTTCTTGAAGAATACAACATTGTTATTCAAATGGTGGTGGGGATAAGCTTGTGAAAACGAGATCTATGGAGAGAAGTAGTTAGTTCCATACATAATGAGAACCAAGCAGCTTTATTGCCTAGAGGAACATTGTCTCAAATCCAAGGTCATGGAAGGAAACAAAAATTGTCAACATCTCATAACCAAGTACCCTCACTCAAAAAGAAAGAAAGTAACATGGTACCCGGTTCGGACCTGGTTCCCACTAGGTCCGTGACCGGTTCCAGATTTCTAAACCCGGATAGAACCGGGTCCGGGACTCGGGTCTATAAATCTGGAACCGACCGGTACCCGGTCTCGCTTACCCCTACCTTCACGGGTGTTGCTTATCAAGATAATTTTAGTAACAAGGTTTTTGAAAGATGTTTTGAAGAAAGGATTGGTAGCCGATTTTAATAAATTATTTTATTTTATAATTAATTTTAGAAGTCTAGAGATACTTTTTTAGACAAAACATTAAAAGAAAGGAAAAATGATGTCCTGAAGCTATTGGACCATGCAGCCAAAACAAGGCTAGGCCAGGAGCTAATCCCGAGCAATAGGCGGGGCCGGGCCAGCCCATCAAAGTTGTTGCCCGACGTCAGTCATCCGGCTCGGACTACCGAGGCGAGATCGCCTAGATGGCTTTAGGCTATCGGTCGGTTTCCTTAACTTTAACCAAATGCGCAGAAAAAAAAAACTAAGATGCAATTTAGGAGTTAAAAGGATTAAAGAGTAGAGTCGCCGATAAGTTTTGAAATAAAACTAACAAAATAAAATAGTCACTTTACTAATTCCGAGTTTGACGAAGGGACAAAAACTCGAATTTAGAAAAGTTAGTAAAAAGGACTCGCATCGAGTTAAAACCAATAATTCGATGTTTAGGGGCGATGGTACAAAATGAGGAGTAATCATTCCGCCGGGAACAAACGACTTCTACTAATTGAAAATGTGAGTCTAGATTACATTAATAGAAATAGGCAAACAACATGCAAAAGGTGAAAAATAACGAGTAATGAAGACATGATTTGAAAGCAATAAATAAAAGCAATAAAGGAAAGCGATAAAGAAACCAAGTAAATAAAAATTACATCGGGTGGGGTGGAATAATAAAGCGATTACATCCGAAACCACAATACGAAAAGTGATTAAAAAATAAAAATTAATAATAAACTCCAAAACGGTTGAAATGTGCCATCAAGTTGACTCATCTGCCGATCTTGAATCGTGATTGAACTTCGGAAAGTAACGGCAGGACAAAGTGATAAAAAGAGAAAAAGAGGGCCTTTTGTGTACGTTTAGAAAAGGAAAATTTAAGTGTGAGTGAGAGAAGAAAGATAGAAGTACGGGAGAAATTCATTAGCTTGGGATCATAGAAATGCAGCTGAATGGTGGGGAGACCCTCCATTAATAGAAAATTTTAGGGTTTAGGAAACCCTAAAATCAGCCTCAACCGATTAAGAAATGAACCAAACTCGAAATTTTGGAAATGGATAAAGAAAAAAGCTGGAAAACCGAACCAGTCAAAACAATGTTGTTTGGAGGAGTCCATAGGCCAGCGTCGGTGTCCAAAGAACCTAATTTGACGTCCGGGAAGGTGTGCCACGTTTGGAGGCTAAAAAGGAGGAAGTGCTACATTTAGCAACCTCGGAGACCGACGTCGTTTTGGGGCTAGGCTAGGGAGCCCAAACTTGGTTGAACCAAATAAATGACTATGGATTGGATCTGGCCCAAGGAAAAACAAAGCTGGGTTGTTTTGTTGTGCTTGGTTGGTTTTTTATAGGTTAAACTAACTTTCGTCACTATGCTTTAGTCCGATCTTGACTCAAGTTTGCAAACAAGACTGGGTTTTCATCATCGGGCTCACGAAATATGTAAAATAAATAAATAAATAGATAACGACAACATGTTTTAGGTGTCTATAGTTACCCCCACTTTGATCGAGTCTAAAAGACAAGGGTCAAACTAGACATTAAAGGTTACTTATCCGCTTGGTTGTCGAAGCTTCGGATGTCGATCATACTTTGTAAAATTGATGTGTCTAGAATTGGTTGTCCGGCAACCTGAACTCCGATAATGGACCTGGACTTTACTCGTAGCATGTAGTCCGAAATCAGGTTATGAAATTCCTAAGCTTGGCTTGATCAAAGTCCTAAAACTCGGTTGTATGCTTAAGCATGATCGTTATTAAACTGAAGCTTGGCTAAACAATTTTGTTGTGCTAACATTTTGTCAATAAAAAATTGAATGTACAAAGGTCCAAGTATTTACTTGGATAATTCAATCAAAATAAACTGAAAAGTAGATTGGTGAAGACAAAATTAATGGACCCCACACTACCATTTGCTGATCGGGTTTAAGAAGATGGTCGACCACACTTATGGGGCCGACGTCGCGCCCTAGGTCAAGTGTCCGACCCCTATAACACACGGTTTGATCAATGCCAGGCCCCATAAATCGATGCCGGGTAACTTTTACGTAATCCGATAGGAGAGCTTGTGTTGGGCCAATCCGAATTTACCTTGCCTTTTCTCTTTATTTTTGGAAATTTATCCAAATTGCCTATAAGAGAGGAGAGGCTTGGAGGCTTCATTTGCTCACATTCTCATCTTCCTTTCCTTTTGCTTGCTCTTGGATTTCTTTACTTACTTCCCACCAAAAACTAGTGTGATTTTCTTTATGCAACGATGCCTCGGAGACATTTTCCGAAATAAGAACAAAAGCTAACGACTTGACGTAAGATTAATTTGTAGAGAGAGATTGGCATCCTCATCATGAATGGAATCCGAGCGACCTCTTGGTAAAGGCCGACAACCATGTGTCTTTGTTAGCGATTTCCTCTATGGTAATTACCTTGTTTATTCAATTCAGCACTCAAAAACGAAATTTTTCTGAGACCATTCTTTGTTGGCGATTCCTCTATGGCGTCCTCACCATGAATGGAATCTAGTCCAAGCACTCAAAGACAAAGCATATTGAGGTCGGGTATCATTTTCGAGAGACTATTCCGATAAAGGTGATATTAAACTTGAGTTTATTCCTACCAAATTTCAATTAGCTAATATTTTCACAAAACCTTTGAGTGAAGATCGGTTTTGCTTTATTAGGAATGAACTTGGCATGATGATTGCATGATTATTTGTTTCATTGCATAAGTTATTGTGAATTTGATTGATTGTTATATGTTCTAAGAGAATAAGAAATGGATTAGTTGAACCAAGATGAGACTAAGCTATGAGTTATTAATTTTCCGAGTGTGTTCCGAGTCACTCAAGCACATCATCTGCATCGATCCACTGCGTCGGACTCGGTTTATAAGAAAAATGGATATTAAAATTCCGAGATGAAGACTCGGATTCTAACTTTGAGACATTCCGAGTAGTACATGAAGAGTCATGTATAAACCTCATCCCTCCTAAGTTTTGATTTCAAGACATTCCGAGTGTTGTAGAAACTCTTATATAAGTTTTCATTCGTTTCTAACCGACTCGGAAAACACATTCTTGTATATCTTCTACATTGATGTTTCTAACTCACTTAGACAACATTCAGAACTAGTGCATATTCGAATAATTTCTCTAACTCTTTTATTTTGAATTCGATCGCATATTTCAACCAAAGTGAATTACAGTGTTAATTCCTTTGTCTAAGTCGGTTTGTTTGTTTGAGAATTATTTGTCCGGATCAAGTCGTTATGCTTCGATGATTCTATTCTTTTTAACTTGATCATTCTTAGAATTGACTCTAATGGAATTTGAGTATATTGAATATTAGACTCGGAAAATTCCACTCTTCTAGGCTTAAGATAATTATGCACTTAATTGTCTTAATTAAATTATTATCTCGTGCCTAATTTTGGACCAAAGTATTTTATACTTTGAGAACCAATGTGGTTTACTTTTGTAGGTTATTCAAACAAGGTTATCTCATTTTTGAAATACAACGAGTAGTTGGCTTCTAGCCGTCAATCACCAACAGAGAAGCTTTACTACTTCGAACAGGGCTCGGATACCATGTCGGGGTTGTCTGTTTCCAAAACTAGAAAACTCCAACACTAGGCTCAATGGTGGTTTCCACCTTGCTTTTCGAACATCACCGGTTGACTGGAGTACCTTTAGGAGCCAAGAGCTATTGCACAATGTTCACATCCCAACGGATCTTATCTAAGTGTCTCGGAAGAGCCGATTACAACGGTCGATAAAGACATTTGTTCGAACCAAGACACAACGGTCACTCTGCTTGGTCATCTATAAATAGAAGCCACTTCACAAGACTTGATGATTGCTGGAATTATTACTGAAACACATTACTTAAGCGAAAGTCATTGTTTTCATATTCAATCTTCTATTTACAACTCACGACTTGTAGTTAATATTTTATAAGTTGTAAAGTCTTGTAATCGGTTACATACTTCTCTTATTTTCTGAGTAAGGTCCCTTGACCGAGCTGTAAGGGTTAACTCGGTTCAGTTGTCCCTAACTATAAAGGTTATCTCGGTTAGGAAGTACTAGATCAAATAAGGGAACTTCGAGTCTAAGAAAATATTGTGAGGAATTGTCTAAGGCAACAATTCCGGTAGAGTCGGTCCTTTGTATTTTGACCTGGTGCTTGGATTAGCACTTGTCCATGGTTTTTGCCCCAGGAGGGTTTCCACATATTTCGAGCTTATACATTTTTAGTCCAATCTAGATTCGGACTCAGCTATTTATCTTTTTAAGCAAAAAGTTTCTAAGTTTGTTCAAATTTCTTCGTCACCCCATTCACCCCTCCTCTAGGGTGACTTAGACTCTCCAGGAGCAAACCTTCATGAGATCATCTCTAGATCAATGGAGAATCTTAGAAATATTTTTGAAAATCTCTTTTCTCTCTCTTGCACGCGAACAGATCCGAGAACTAGCCTTTAGAGCGAAGTAGTTTCAAGATAGCATTTACTCACCGAAATACTCAACGGTCTCGCTAACCATTACTTTGAGGGATGAGTCGGAAAGGCTTTTGTTTAATGAAAGCTCTTGTTCTATAAATAGCACCCCTTCGTTCTCATTCTCTCACTTTGCTATTTCTTGCACTCTTGCTCTCGTACTCGGATACGCAACTCTCTACTCTCTCTCTCATTCATCTACTCTCTTCGCTCTCTTACTCTCAATCTCTTTCATTTTCTCTCAACTATGTCTAAGAGAGAAAGCACCATGGAAGGAGGTTCAACCACAAAGAAGCCTAGAACCAAATCCACTCGCTCCGAAAATCCTCAACAGGATTCTTCTAAGGGCAAAGCCCTTACCTACGATGACCAAAAGCTCATCGTGGCTCAACACTACTTCATAGAGAGAAATTCTTCTCCTCCACCTCTTTCTCTTGGATCAAATCCACTCTCAACACAGGTACTTTCAAGTATTTATGTTTCTACGATTATATCTACCTAGAACTCGTCATCGAGTTCTAAACATGTCTGCAAGAGATAACATAATCTCTTCTGTTGTTCAAGGAAAAATCATTCGTATCAATCTGTCTCTCTCCTTCATAATCTTTTTAATGTGAAGTGCCTTTTCTTGAACTCCAACCCTATTCCGTTCAATGGAGTCACCGATGACTTCTTTGACAGATACGCCAAAGAGATCCCTAAGTCCGGAAAGAACTTTTCTATGACTTAGATGACCTCAAAAGTAAGACTTCTTTGCTTCATCTTGATGAGAACTTTCTTTTCTTATTATCCCTCCAAAGAGAACCCTAACAGTAAAGTCCTTACGGTTCTCTATGATATCCTTGAAGGGTATGAGGTTGACCTCTTCCCTTTCATCTTGGAACAAATTCCTTATGTTCCCTCGGATAAGAAAAAGCCTCCTCTTCCCTTTGGAGCTTTACTTTCTACTATCTTCACTCAATTTAAAATGAATCTCCCTTCTGATCCACACAAATTTCTGGAGCCAACTGTCCGTATAGGTAGAAATGAGCTCATTGGACTAGGGCCAAAAATACAATCTCGTCTCTCGGGTTCATACTTCGAGCTTGCTCCTTCTCTTCCACCTTAGACTTAGAAAGACTCTAAGACTCCTTTTGTCATCTGTTTGACCTTCATCTTCCCAGCCTATCCCTTCTCTTGAGTTGCTTCAGAAGGTGGCATCCCGGTTTGCTACTCTAGCCAAAGAGGTGCGATCAAGCTGTGATGACTTTCCAGTGCTTTCATGCCAATCCCGACACGGTTCCATAGCAAGGCTCGGCGATAAATCGGTCGAGTCAAGCCCTGGTTGGTGAGCTTAAGGAGGAGATCAAGAGTCAACAAGATCAGATATGTCTCCTCCAAGAGAAAAGATCAAAAGCTGCTGAGAACTCGGAACCATCCTCTAAAGAAACGGCACCATCGGGGTCCTCAAGCTCTTGTTACTCCGAGTCGAAGGAGAAGAAGAAAGAGAAGAAGGAAATGGAGCAACCCCAGCTGAGGGCTAAGGGGAGAAAGAACCTAAGGTGATCTCCTTATATCATACCTAGTTCTGTCTCAAAAGAGGCTGGCAATGCGAGCCGACCTAAGGCCCCGTCCTCGGCTTAACGACCTCAAGTCGAAGAGGTTGAGGGCTCGGAAGAAGAAGCAGAGGATGTATAACCTCTAATTCACAGGAGTGTACTTTAAGTCCCCGACTTGCCTTTGCTCTTGCCACCACGCCCAGCTGCATCTACTCAAGGTTACGGACACGAGACGAGGCCCCCGTTCTTCTACCTCAACCCGCACTACTCTTCCTCCCTCCTAATTTCAATTTCTTTTTGTCCAACATCTTTCTACTTTTCTGTTTATCCATCCCTCCTTTAGTATCCCTGTATGTTACTTTATGAGTTTCAATGAAATTTCTCTTTTTTTAGCATAACTAAGTTATATCTTTTATAATTTATCTTTACTCGATGTGTTTTATCTTTGCTCTCGATACTTGCTTATAATACTTTGATAAATATGCTACGAGTTATATATGATAAAAATACTCGATATTTTTGCTCCGATCAAAATGCAATGAAAACTTAACTCTTTGAACTTCTAGCTTCTATCTTAAGTATGGAATACCTTTCATCAAAAAGGAGGAGATTGAAGACTCAAGTATAAATCTCTATCTCTTTATGGTTTTGATTTCAAGTCATTCTAAGTATTTAAAAAGCTCAACTTTAATTGTTCAATATTGTCCGACCCACTCGAAATCATATCTTAAGTAGAACACACTTCATCTGGATTTTTGACCCATTTAGACATAACTCGGAAAGATGGTATGAGTAAATAATTTCACAAACACTTCATATTCTAAGCACTCGACTTAATGTTCTAACCGAAAATAAATAATTGTGTTAATTCTCTTTTCTAAGTCAGTTTATTGAATGAAATTATTTACTTGACCAAATTTACGCATTCTGATTATTCAATCTTATTTACTTGATCATTTAAAAATATTAGACTTAGAAAGTTCCTTTTATTCGGATTGAAGATAATTAAACACTTAATTATTATGAATTAATTATCTTTGCTTAATATTGGACCAAAGTATTTTTATACTTTGAGTATCACTTTGATTTGCTTTTGCACGTTGATTAAAGTATTTTAATCCTATTTTGAAAAGCAAAAGTAACCAACTTCTAACCGTTAAACACCGGCATAAAGAAAAACACCTTTTCCGGACAAGTCTCGGATACCGTGTGAGGGTTGTTTGTTTCCAAATCCGGAAACTTCAACTTTGAGTCTAATGGTTGTTTCCACCCCATATTTCAATCACAAGCGATGGGATAGACTACTTTTTGAGCCAAGGACCTAAGCATGACGTTCACATTACAACGGCTCCTTTTCTTAGTGACTCAAACTATCCATTACAACGGCTAGTGAATCTCTCAAGTCCAGAATCAGTCTCAACGGCTACTCTACCTTACTGAGTATAAATAGAAGCCTTTCTACAAGACTTGAAGTTTTATGGAACTGAACATAATCTACTCTCATTCAATCTTCTAGCATTTACAACTCTACTTCTTAAGTTCTTACTTTATGAGTTGTAAAGAGAAAAGTCTTATAATCACTCTTATATTTTCAATTCTCTTTTATGTCCCTTGACTGAGCTGTAAGGGTTAACTCAGCTCGGTTGTTCCCTAGCTATAAAGGTTACCTCGGTTAGGAAGTACTAAATCATATAAGGGAATTTCCGAGTCTAGGAAAAACTTGTAATTGAATTGTTTATGGGAACAATTCTGTAAGGGTTCGATCCTTGTATTTTGTGAATATAAAATAGTGGATTTGACTTAGTGCTTGGATTAGCACTGTCCGTGGTTTTCTGCCCTAGGAGGGTTTCTACGTAATTTCGTGTCTTGTCTATTTACGAGTCCAATCTAGACTCAAAATTTTTTTCTAACTCTTTGTTGTGCGGTTTACTTTGTTAATCCACAAAAATCTTCCATCATCCTATTCACCCCCATCTAGGGTGACTCAACCTCTCCAAGAGTAAACCTTTATTTTAGTTTATATTCTAATCGCTTTTTTTATCATTTATAGGATCGTCGCTCGAGGTCTCCTTTTCGGAGGCAACCTTCATGGTTTTGGAGTTCATAGGGAATTCTCGAACAACCTCGAAGACCATCTAGCAATGCTGTGGGGTCAAGTTCGTCCCGACATTCTCGTGGATGAAGCACTTCTAGAGTAGGGCCTCACATGTCGGGAGTCGGTATTGATGTTGTACCATTACTGCTTGTGAGCATATGACCTATTTCAAAGGACTTATAACCTTCAAACGTTTTCCTATAGTAGGTTTTATCATGGGGGTTCATAATCTTCTTAGCCGCTTGGGGCTAACTCTTCTCGGATGCCGGAAGATAGGCGAGCTTTAACCTCCTCGCGAGATGATGTGGGTCACTACCTCTTCGGAGGCACCGATATAGAATTCTTGGACGACGACAATGATCATTATATAATTTTTGTAGGGTGCTTTGTTTGTTAATATGTAATTTACGATTTTTTTAACTTATGCAAAAATATATGCAAGAATCATTTTAAACAAGTGCTTTTTATTTATATCATGCGAATTCAAAGACACTTGGTCCTACGTAATTAGGCTAAAATGTTGACGAAAAGTGAACCAAAATGCAGATTGGACCCAAAAGACAACTCAAAATGATGTTGTATAACGAGTGTCGAAGATGAAGCGAGCGGGCGGGCCGGTGCAAGACACTAGGCCGGTATATATTATTTACGAGGGCAGCGACAAGCTGGAGATCTAGGTCATGCGAAATATGTGTTATAAATTCCGATGCCGCTACACTACTATATAACTCATCGGAGAGGACCTGAATCTCAAAATACCAAAAATTCACGTCTAAAATACGAATCATGAATTTTGTAATTGACCTTTCCCACTTGGATGTAGGAATTGAGGGTAGAAGAGTTATCCAACATTCCTAGGTATGGATTGAATACCCTTTTTAGCATAAGGCGAGTTAGGATTTGCTAGACTTTACTAAGGACTCGTGAAGGTTTGCTCGGGGAGAGTCCGAGTCACCCTAGAAGGGGGTGAATAGGGTGATGGAAAATTCTTTGCGAAAACACACACTTTTGACGGAAAAGATGCAAAGACAGTTTCGAGTCTAAGCACGGGGTCGGAAAATATTGGACTCGAATGCAATGAATCGAGTAAACAAGTACAGCAAGGTCATGTCGAGTCTAGAATGAACTCGGAAAGAGAACACGAGAGATTTTACGTGGAAACCCTCCTGGGGCGAGAAAACCACGGCCCGTGTCAATCCGGACACGAAGTCAAATCCACTATTTTGAGTCCACAAAATACCGTGAACTGACCGAACCCGAGCTGCTCCCTTGGACAACTCTATACAAGTTTTCCTAGACTCGAAGTTACCTTATCCGATCTAGTACTTCCTAGCTGAGATAACCCTTACAGCTAGGGACAACTAAGCTGAGCTAACCTTTACAGCTTAGTCAAGGGACCTTACAAAGGATGTAAGAGGAGTTTGTAACTAAGTACAAGACCTTACAACTCGTAAAGTAATGAATTACAAAGTGGGAGTTGTAAGTTGAAGATTGTGAGTAAATACAATAACTTTGATCAAGTAAGTGTATAGACAATATGTTCGGCAACCTTCAAGTCTTGTGAAGTGGCTTCTATTTATAGATAACCAAGCGAGTAGCCGTTATCTTCATCTCGCTGACCGAGAGTCCTTTGTGACCGTTGTGAAAGGCTTTACGAGTCACTCGGAAAGTATCCGTTGAAATATGGACGTTGGACAACGGTTTAACTCTCTTGGAAGTCCCAAAACATCGGTTGTGTCTTGATAAATGTGGTGGAAACCACCGTTAAGCTTAGCGTTCCAGTTTTCCGGATGTGGAAGCGGACGGCTTCCGACACAATCTTCCGAGACTAAAGCAGGGAAGGTGAAAAGCCATATCTCGCTGGTGATTTGACGTTACGAAGCCAGCTACTTTTGTAGTTTGAAAAGATATCCTCGATTGAATAACCTACAAAAGTAAAACACCTTCGGTTCTCAAAGTATAAAATACTTTGGTCCAAGGTTAGACACGGATAATAAAATAATTATGAAAATTACGCAATTGATTATCTCGAGTCGAAAAGAAATGGAATTTTCCGAGTCTAATATCCATGATACTCGGAATTCCATATGACTTAGTCTTAGGTAAAGAATCAAGTTCTATAACGAATATCGAGTGGGAAAAACTTGATATAGACTAAGCATGAAATGAACTACGAACGCCGACTATGCAAACAATAGATTAGATAACCACAAGTCGGATTCGAGTGAGAAGCGGCGGAATACGATACACTCAAAATGCGAATAGTCCGAGTGAGAGTGGACTAGTTTTACGAGTCGCTAACCGAAAAGTAATAATTGAAGGCCGAAACACTTAGAGAAAATACTATTTACTCAAGTAAGTTTCTAAGTCACGAGAGAATGCCTTGGAATCAAAACTCTATGTAAATAACATCGTTATACCGATTCCTTTTGCATGACTCGAGAGAGATATAGAGCGAGTGTCCGAGTCTTCAATCTCCCCTTTTGATGAAAGGCATTCCATACTTAAACAGAAACTTTGTTAGAGGAAAATAGATTGATTCTGAGTAGTTTGCTTATGAAAAAGGCATAGTGAGTAAATCGGAAGCGATATATAATATATCGAGCACAAATGAAATACGGTATGCTTTAACAATAACTCGAAATATAAAGAACTCGAAATTAATAATGAAATGCATCACTTCATTAAAAAGAAATTTCAAGGGAATAAACTCCCCTAAACAAGACAACCGAGTTTCGACTACAATTCTCCCCCTTGCCTTTCAGCAAAAACAAGAAACAAAAAGAAGGGAGAAAAGTACAAGTAATACACATAAGTAGTCCGGACAAAAAGAAAATTTGAAAGAAGAAATTCGGAGACACCGAGGAATTATGACTCGGTGCATGGCTCCAACTAGGAAGGAGGGGATTTCGAGTAGAGGCGGAGGTGCGCCGGTGCCGATACGATCTTGACGATGTGCTTGAGCGCGGCGAAGGGAGAACCGGAATAGTTCTCGGGGCTCGGCTCCGAGTGGCCGACCCGGAGAGAGTGGATCGAGGGTTCTTCCCTTGGGACCTCGGGGGCTAGAGGGGTCGCTCTGGCTGACTCGCCTGGAGGAGCGAGATCTTCGACCCACTCGGACTCGCTGTCCGAGCTGAGTATAGCAATTTGAGCTTGGGGAGCAGTCGCCACGGCCTCTTCTTCCCTTTGCCCGGAAGGGCTCGCTTCAACCGCAGGTTCCTCAGCATCCTCCGCTGCATCTGCGGCTTCTTCCTCTGCTTCCTCGGCTTTCGCTGTCCGAGGAGGTCGAGCCTGGGCTCGAAGACGCCTCGGATGTGTCTCGAGTCATCCGGCCCCGAGCCGCCTTGGACCTTCTCTCTCCGAGGAGCTCAGCCAGCTCCTTCTGCTCCTTAACCAGCTCTCTTATCTCAAGAACGAGAGACTATCGCTCTCGGATTTGGGACTCGACCGGTCTTTTGGTTGATGGTCGGACCACGAAGAACAGAACTTGAAAGCCCTGGCCATGTCTCCGAGTTCGGAAGACACAGAGCCGATCTTGTCCATGAAAACAGGGGACAAGAGGGCGGAGAGAGTTTTGGAAGCACCGGAGGTGGAGGCACCACCAGGTGAAGAGGGAAGAGGAAGAGGGGTTGATTTCGAGTCCGAGGTGGAGAAGGAGGCCTCGGCTCGAGTTGTGAACCCGGACACCGGGGTTAGTTTCCGGTATCCGTACCCTCGGAGTTCCTTCTTGCCGACCACAATGGCCGCCTCGGACACCGCGTTAGGGTCGAGGGAAGAGGAACTTGGAATTGTTTGAAGACAAGGGTGAGAAGAGCACCGAAAGGAAGGGAGGTGTTCTTCTTGGTTTGGAGTTGAGCTGGCACAGCGCCATCCGCTCAATGATGGAGGGAAGAGGTCGACTTCGTATCCCTCCGGGATATCGAAGAGGGCTTTGAGGTGCTTGGAGTTGGGGTTCTCCTTGTCTGGAATGCTTGTGAGAAGAAGGTTCTTATCAGCAGGAAACACGAAGCCTAGCTTCGACTTCAACCGAGTCACGTAAAAGTTCTTTCTGGACCCGGGAATTCTTTAGCATACTTTTCAAAGAAGTCGTCGACGACTTCGAGTGAAAGGGATAGGGTTACTGTTCAAGAAGAGAGAAGAAACTTTGAACAGTCGGTGAAGGAGGGAGGTGTTGATACTGAACAGTAATGTTACGAACCCGAGAGGTTAGAACATTTTCGGAGTGGGAGAGATGAGTATAAAACTCGAAATGAGTTCGGGATAGATGAACTCGCTGAAACACAAGAAAGGGTAGACTCCGGTGGTTTGGATGTTGGACAACCAGGAGAATTTGGTTGTTGGGAAGAACTTGTCGTCCAGACGCAAGGTGCTTGGGTGACAATGGGTTTAGAAGGGGTTGAGCTTTACGGCTTATTGGTGCGAGGCTTTTAGAGGATGAAGAAACCCGAAAATCGGGATGGTTTCCTCTTTTAGGCATGGTGAGAGATGAAAAGATGAAACTTTTCGAAAGAGAAAGAGAAGGAGGTGTAGAAGATAACGAAAATGGTAGAAGAAAAGAGATGAGAGTAGTCGAAACTTACGAGAGAGTGAGAGAGAGCTTCTTCGACGTCCGCGGACGATCGGGGAACACTTGTTCACGTAGAGTGCTTCCGCGAGAAGAGTTTCGTTTGAGAGGGAAGGAGTTTTAGAATATCGAGATGAAGATGGATAGTCGTTATTTATAGAGAATACGCGCGCCCGTTCACTATCCGTTAAGTAACTCCGTTCGACTTAGCCTATCCATCGGTCATTAATGCCCGGTGTGACGGTTCTTCTTCAACGGTTGAGATATCGGCGGTTTGAAATCTGCGGCTATGATCCGATTACGGCGCTCGAGAAAGAGAAGGAAAAAGATTTTGAAATTATAATCCGAAACTCTCCACTGTTCTAGAGATAGCTTCGAAAAATTTGATGTCTAACTTTCTCTACGTCCGAGTTTGACTCGAAAGAATTACGAGTGACTCGAAAGAATTCCGAGTGACTCGAAACATAGAAATAACTATCAGCCCGAGTATCATGTGATCAACTCGAACTAATGGTTATTAATAACGAAAGCACATAGCACGTAAATATTCAAGAATCATAACACAAAACTAAGCATTTAACATACCAAGCTCATTCCGAATAAAGCAAAATTGATCTTCACTAAGAGGCTTAGTAAAGATATCAGCTAATTGAAGATTAGTAGGAATGAACTCAAGTGTAATATCACCCTTTTCTAAGTGATCGCGTAAGAAGTGATACCGACCTCAATATGCTTTGTTTTTTAGTGCTCGGACAGGATTCTTAGTGATACTGATTGCGCTTTGATTGTCACACTTGATTGGAACTGAGTTGAGAAATAGTCCAAGATCCTTCAAGTGTTGTTTTATCCAGAGAATCCGAGCGCAACAAGCTCCAGCTGCAATATATTCAGCTTCCGCAGTTGATAGAGCTACTGAGTTTTGCTTCTTTGAGTGCCAGGATATTAGGGATTGACCCGAAATTGGCAAGCTCCGGATGTGCTCTTTCGATCAACTTTGTATCCTGCATAGTCTGCGTCCGAGTACCCGGTTAGAGTCGGTTCGAGTCTCCGGAGTACCACAGTCCTAGATTCTAAGTGCCTGCAAGATATCTCGAATACTCTCTTCACCGCAGTGAGATGTGATTCTTTTGGATTAGCTTGAAATCGTGCGCATAAGCAAACATTGAACATTATATCTCGGCTCGCTTGAAGTAAGATATAGCAGTGATCCAATCATACCTCGATAGAGTTTCGATCTATCGCTTTACCTGTCTCATCCGAGTCAAGCTTTACACTCGCTGCTCATAGGAGTAGATACGTGCTTTGCATCTTGAAGTTTGTATTTCTTCAGCAGTTCCTTGGTGTATTTTGATTGATGAACAAAGATTCCATCTTTGTCTTATTTGATTTGCAACCCAAGGAAGAAATTGAGTTCTCCCATCATACTCATTTGGAACTCTTGACTCATCAACTCAGAAAATTCTCGGCACGAGAATTCATTAGTAGCACCGAAAATAATATCATCAACATATATTTGAATAATGAGAAAATCTTTCCCTTTGATCTTTATGAATAGAGTCTTGTCGATCCGACCTCTTTTGAAATCATTTTGAACCAGGAAGTCTGCTCAGTCTTTCATACCAAGCTCTAGGGGCTTGCTTAAGACCATAGAGAGCCTTTTGAAGTTTGAAAACGTGATTTGGAAATTCCGAGTTTTCAAAACCAGGAGGCTGCTCGACATAAACTTCTTCTTCAATAAAACCATTGAGAAAGGCACACTTAACATCCATTTGATATAATTTAATATGCATGCAGGATGCAAATGCCAACGAGTATTCTAATGGCTTCTATTCTAGCTACTCGGTGCAAAGGTTTCCCCACAATCAATTCCTTCTTCTTGATTGTAACCTTGAGCTACAAGTCTAGCCTTGTTTCGACTACTACTCCACCCTCATCCAGTTTGTTTTTGAAAACCCATTTGGTTCCTATAACCGGGTGGTCGGAAGGTCGGTTGGTCGAGTCCGGACTTGGTTTCTTTCGAATCGATTCAGCTCTTCTTGCATGGCCTCTACCCATTCGGGTTCATTAAGGGCTTCTAGTGCATTTTTGGGCTCGATTAATGAAATGAATGCAGTGAATGCACATAGATTATGAAGAGAGGAACGAGTTCTTACCCCACTATTGATATCGGAGATGATGTTTTCTTGGGGATGACTGGGAGTAAATTTGAATGCTTTACCAGTTCTTTGATTCACCGAGGTTTGTGGGCTGAATTGCTTGATCTTCAGCAGCTTGTTCCGAGTCATCCTCTTCATTGACTTGTTCGTTCCGAGTGAACTCTTGAGCTGTTTCATTCCGAGCTTCCTCGTTCCGAGTGATCTCCTTCGAGTCTTTGTAAGCTCATCTTCGTCATCATCCTTTCGAGCTTCAGTTCGAGTATGAAGATTCACTTGGTTTTTCCTGTTCAAGCTCATCAAACACTACGTGGATACTTTCTTCCACTTTGTTAGTTCTCTTGTTGAAGATACGGTAAGCTTTGCTATAAGAGGAGTAACCTAGAAAAATACCTTCGTCTCGACCGAGCATTAAACTTGGTCGGATGATCCTTACCATTGTTGTGGACAAAGCATTTACATCCGAAAGATCCGAAATAGGAAATATTTGGCTTCCTCCCTTTGTAGAGCTCATAAGGTGTTTTCTTCGAATGGGTCCGATGAGGCATCGATTGAGAGTGTAGTTGGCTGTGTTTACTACCTCGCTCGGAAATAGTAAGGCAAGTTGTGTTCAATCATCATCGTCCTTGCTATCTCTTCAAGGGTTCTGTTCTTTCTCTCAACTACTCCATTCCGTTGAGGAGTTCTGGGTGCCGAGAAGTTGTGAGAAATTCCATTCTTGTCACAAAACTCGAGAATTCCGAGTAATCAAACTCCCTTCCATGGTCGGGTTCGAATCTTTTGAATCCGAGTCCGGGACTCCACTTGAATCTTTCTACGAGCTTGCTGAACTCCTTGAAGGCTTCATTCTTATGCTTGAGAAAACACACCCGGGTAAATCTTGAAAAATCATCAATGATAACAAGTATGTAAGATTTACCTCCGAGACTCTTCATAGGAATTTCGCCACATAGGTCCATATGCAGTAATTCAAGCACATTGGATGTGGAAACTGTCTTCGAGAGATTTGAATGAAGATCTGACTTGTTTCCCTCGGTGCATGCTTCACATACTTTATCCTTCTCAAACGCACAGTTAGGTAATCCTCTAACCGAGATGATGAGATGCAAGCTTTTTGATAGTATGCATGCTAATATGACCTAATCTACGATGCCAAGTCCAAGAGTCATCTTGAAGAGATGCTTTCAAACAGGATAAATTCTGACTTGGGTCGAAAGAGGGATGATGTAGGTATTACCTGATCTCTTACCCGAGAGTTTTACCTCTTTGGTGATCTCATCCGTGATGTAGCACTTGGATTGAGTGAATTTTACCTCTTGACCTTTGTCACATAGCTGGGATATGCTAAGTAGGTTGAACTTTAGACCTTTGACAAGGTAGACTGGGCTCACCAGATTGTTTTCATTACCAATCTTCCCAATGCCCACTATCTTGCCTTTGTTGTCATCACCAAAGGTCACCTTTTCTCCTTTATATGACTCCAGCTCGTAAAAGAGTCCTTGGTCACCTGACGTATGTCGAGAACATCCGCTGTCCAGGTACCAGTGTCCTTTGATCTTTTCGAGAGACCTGCAAAACAGAGAGAATATAACCCTTCTCACTTCCTCTAACGAACCCAAGTAACATTCCTTATCTGTGGTCCTTTTCGAGGAAGAAGGTGCTTCGGAACCCAGATTTGAATGACTTTGGGTTTAGTCCGATTCTGAGTCTTCTTCTTCTCGGAGAACCGAGTCCGTGTCTCTTTCCTTTTAAAATCCTTTCCTTTTGAAACAGAGGAAAATGGTTTCTTTTTGTAAATAGGTCTGGGCTTAGTCCTCCTTTCATTCTTGTGAATGGGACCATGCTCGACCTTTTTGAACTTCACAGCTTCGGAATCCTTTTTGAACAATTCCGAGTAAGAATTACATTCTTCCTCCTTGTTGAAACCAAGACCTTCTTTTCTAAAAGAGACATATTGTGATCCTAACGAGCATATCAAGGTTCTTCTGTCCTTGAGTAAACTTTAAAACCAGATCTTGAGACTCAGTGAGCTTCGTTTCAGCTTGCTCATTTTCTTTTCTAAGTAACTCGGACTCAGTCTCATTAGTTTGAGCACTTGTCTTGAGTTCTCTCGAGTGTGAGTCTTAGTTTTTCCAATTCGTTTTTTAAAGAAGTGCTCTCGAAGTGATTGACTCAAGTTGTTCCTTGAAATGAGAAGAATCGAATTGGACTTTTCTTCCAAAGTAAAGATATATTTAGCTAAATCAACTTTGGAGAATTTGAGGAAGTAGTTTATTACCTCTTGAGGATCGGTTTCCTCATTATCTCGAGTCCGTGTTCGAGTCCGACTCTTTTTCGGCTTCCGAGTCGGTGATTGCCATCGGACACTTTGAGTCATCTCGAATCCTCGTCGTCTTCGGATGAATCCTCATCGCTCCATGTTGCCATCATGGCCTTTTTCTTCTTCCTGTCCCGTCTTCGTTTTGGACAGGTCCTTGACTATGTGGTCTTTGCTGCCACATTCAAAACATCCGGAATTCTTAGACAAAGATAACTTTGAAGGAGAAGAAAACTTACCTTTTCTATCTCTCTTGTCTTTCTTGTAGAATTCTTCTTTTGGTCTTTTGTCCCATCTTTTGTGCTTCATCATTTTCTTGAACCCTCTTGCAATGAGTGCCATGGGATCATCTTCGATTCGGAGGAGCTCGGAATTGCTTCTTTGGATTCTCGAGGCTTTAAGCGCAATGTTCCTTTTGGAAGTACCCTCAGCATCTTCTTCTTCCAAGTGTATCTCATGAGTCGAAGCTTTCCGATGAGCCCGTCCGGCTTCAAGAGTGAGAGGTTCCGAGCCTCTTCTATGGCGAGTCACCTTAGGACCCCATCGTCTCTTGGGTAGGCTTCGAGAATTTTTCGACACATTTCTTTATGGGAGATTTTCTTTCCCGGAGATTTGAGATTGTTGGTGATCTCAGTGAAGCATATGAACATCCGAGTAATGTTCTCTTCGGCTCCATTTTGAAAAGCTCATATTTGTGAAGATACTCGACCGATCTTTGCTTGTCTCACCCGACTTGTACCTTCGTAGGTGTTGACCAGAGTGTCCCACACCTCTTTAGCAGAGTCACGAGCAGAGACTCGATTATATTCTTCCGAGCTTATGGCGCACATGAGGATGTTCATGGCTTTGAAGTTCTTTCGAACTTCTCGCCTCGCTGGCGCGAACTCAGCCTTTGTCTTGGGAAGGATTCTGAATTCATCTGTCTTTGTTGGAATGTAGTTTCCTTGTTGTATGATTTCCCATACTTCTTCATCGTGATCCATGAGGAAACATTCCATAAGCTTCTTCCAAGTGACCGAAATTTGAACCTTTGAATTTTGGTGGCCTCGTTGGAAGATCTACCTTCGTCAAACTCTCCGGTGTTCCGAGCCATCCGATCTTTAAACCTTTGGACTCGTTAGATCCTTTACGAAAGGCTAGGCTCGATACCAATTGAAGGTTTGCTCGGGAGAGTCCGAGTCACCCTAGAGGGGGTGAATAGGGTGATGGAAAATTCTTTGCGAAAACACACACTTTTTGACGGAAAATATGCAAAGACAGTTTACGAGTCTAAGCACGGGGTCGGAAAATATTGGACTCGGAATGCAATGAATCGGAGTAAACAAGTACAGCGAGGCATGCTCGAGTCTAGAATGAACTCGGAAAGAGAACACGAGAGATTTTACGTGGAAACCCTCCCGGGGCGGAAAACCACGGCCCGTGTCAATCCGGACACGAAGTCAAATCCACTATTTTGAGTCCACAAAATACCGTGAATCGACCGAACCCGAGCTGCTCCCTTGGACAACTCTATACAAGTTTTCCTAGACTCGAAGTTACCTTATCTCGATCTAGTACTTCCTAGCTGAGATAACCCTTACAGCTAGGGACAACTAAGCTGAGCTAACCTTTACAGACTTAGTCAAGGGACCTTACAAAGGATGTAAGAGGAGTTTGTAACTAAGTACAAGACCTTACAACTCGTAAAGTAATGAATTACAAAGTGGGAGTTGTAAGTTGAAAATTGTGAGTAAATACAATAACTTTGATCAAGTAAGTGTATAGACAATATGTTCGGCAACCTTCAAGTCTTGTGAAGTGGCTTCTATTTATAGATAACCAAGCAGAGTAGCCGTTATCTTCATCTCGCCGACCGAGAGTCCTTTGTGACCATTGTGAAAGGCTTTTTGAGTCACTCGAAAGTATCCGTTGAAATATGGACGTTGGACAACGATTTAACTCTTTTGGAAGTCCCAAAACATCGGTTGTGTCTTGATAAATGTGGTGGAAACCACCGCTAAGCTTGGCGTTCCAGTTTTCCGGATATGGAAGCGGACGACTTCGACACAATCTTCGAGACTAAAGCAGGGAAGGTGAAAAGCCATATCTCGCTGGTGATTTGACGTTCGAAGCTCGGCTACTTTTGTAGTTTGAAAAGATATCCTCGATTGAATAACCTACAAAAGTAAAACACCTTCGGTTCTCAAAGTATAAAATACTTTGGTCTAAGGTTAGACACGAGATAATAAAATAATTATGAAAATTACGCAATTGATTATCTCGAGTCGAAAAGAAATGGAATTTTCTCGAGTCTAATATCCATGATACTCGGAATTCCATATGACTTAGTCTTAGGTAAAGAATCAAGTTCTATAACGAATATCGAGTAGGAAAAACTTGATATAGACTAAGCATGAAATGAACTACGAACGCCGACTATGCAAACAATAGATTAGATAACCACAAGTCGATTCGAGTGAGAAGCGGCGGAATACCGATACACTCAAAATGCGAATAGTCCGAGTGAGAGTGGACCGAGTTTTTGAGTCGCTAACCGAAAAGTAATAATTGAAGGCCGAAACACTTAGAGAAAAATACTATTTACTCAAGTAAGTTTCTCGATCACGAGAGAATGCCTTGGAATCAAAACTCTATGTAAATAACATCGTTATACCCGATTCCTTTTGCATGACTCGAGAGAGATATAGAGCGAGTGTCCGAGTCTTCGGACTGCAGTGTCCCAATGAGACCATGTAATTCATGTCTTTAGATATGGGGATAGAGAGCTAGTTTGATGCTATTCTTGGGTGTCTTCCCCAAAATCGTCCTATCATACCTACCTCATCTAGGAATATGGAAGGTATCTACAAGCAAGCTATTGCGCTTGAAAAATAAGGATATAGAGTGGATCCTAATAGGTAAAGAATTAAACTTAGTTGAGTTACTACTGTATTTCCTTCCTATATGCGAGTTATTGCATTTTGCATTATCGGTGGCTTGTTGTTGGTAGGAAGTCATTGCAATCGAGTCACATGCTTCCCTACTAAACACGAGTGGAGCAACTTAGGGAAAGATGTTTCCTGAGTCGGATGATCTTAGCGGAGATGATCCTAGGCTTGGATTTTATGCATGTGAATCCATTAGAAAACTTTTCGGGTTAGTGTAGATACCTAATAAATATCATCCTTTTTCTATTTATTTATTTTATTTATTTTTGTTGTCCCGGTGATGAAAACCCAGTACTATTTGTGAACTCGGATCATGATCGGATTTTAACCGGTGTTGCGAAGCCGATAAACCATAAAAATCCACTAGCACCACAAAAATCCGCCTTTTTGCTTGGGCCGACACACAAACAGATTTTCTTCAGCCAAACCAAGCCGAGTTCGGGCTCCCAACCAGAAACCCAACCCGGCACCATTTTAGTCCGAGTCTGCGCAAAAACGTAGCATTTTGCTTTCCTTCGCGGCAAAGTGAGGCATGCAACTCAAAGCATTTGTATGACATTATTTAAACCGGAGTCGCATTTCTAGAGTCTCCAAGCAGCGTCATTTGGTCCAGGCAAATATTCGATTTTTGCCTTGATCTCTTCGGCAATTCGGGCCCGAGTTTAAGCTAACTCGATGGTTGAAGTTACTTTTAGGGTGAACTTTTTAACCTAAAAACTACTATAAATAGAAGGCTTCCCTCCTCGGTTTTGGTTGCACCATTTTCAACTAGCAATCCTTCCCCAGCCAAAAATCATTCCTCTCATTCTCTCCCTTCTATACTCTTTCCATTTCACATACCGTCACTCACTCTTCCATTTCATAAAATCCAAAAAGGCCTTCTTTACATCCCATTTGTGGCTAAAAGTGCATTTTTTTGTCTTTGTCTTATTGAAATTTTTTGCATCATCTTAATAAAAGAATGCATTTTTTTCTTAGAATAGAGTCTTGCATGAGTCAAACTACCAAAAATACAAAAATTAATGACAAAGCACCCTACACGAGATTATTCAATCAAGCATCATCCATCAAGCCAGCATCAAGAAGGTCACCGACATCGTCACCTTCAAAGGGAATCTCTCATGCCACCAACCAATCAAAACTCACCAACTTTTCAACATTTGAGAAGAGTTAGACACAAGCACCCAAGAAGAACACGAGAACTCATGATCAAAAGGGTCATATAACAACTCTAAGAATACTCCGAAAGAGGCACTAATCTTTTACCATACAAATAAAGGAGCTATTAGCACACATACTAAAAAGCTCAAAATTCGAACAAGGCACACAACCTCATTGACCTTCAAGTAAGTCAAGTTCATCCATCCCTTTTTCAATAAAAGTGAATAAACGTCGAGTTTTAAAGCCAACAGCGGTCAAGGTTCGGACATCCCGGTCGATTCTCGGGCCCAACAACGGTCAAGGTTCGGACAACCGGTCGAATTCGGAGGCCCAATAGTAGTCAAGGTTCGGACACCCCAATCGAGCTTCATACCCAACAACAATCAAAGTTCGGACACCCTCATCGAGCTTCGAGGTCCCAACAACGGTCAAGGTTTAGACATCCCTTCGTCGAGCTTCGGGCCCAACAATGGTCGGGGTTTAGACAACCGGTTGAGCTTCGGGCCCAACAATGGTCAAGGTTTGATGTTTCAGGACCTCTCCATGCCCAATCAAGGCAACACATTTAAAACATGATTTGAGTTACGGATCATTTTCAGGTAACACTTGAAACTATTTACATTCGATTATTAGCTAACAAAGCTGTTAGTGCGGAAAGTTTTAGCCAAGCTTCGGACTAAGAAACGATCAAGTTTAAGCCCCTAATCCGAGCTTCAAGACATTGATCAAGCCAAGCTCAGGATACTCATCCGAACTTCGGATCCAAGAAGTGGTCAAGTTCGGGCACCCTGCTGGACTTAAGACTTTACTACCCAAGTCAAGTTCAAGCTCCCGCCAAGCTTCAAACTAAGCATGTGGTCAAGTTTAGGCACACCAATCCGAGCTTCAGGACTTTAATTAGCCAAGTTTAGGAATCAACCACCTCGACTTCATACTCGTTAGTCGAGTCTAGGCTTCCCTGTTATAGTTCAAGTCAAAAGATAACTAATTCTAGAAGTATAATTGGCATCCGAAGTAACGAGTAAGTACCCTTTAATGTTTACTTTGACCTTTGTCTTTCGGACTCGATTAAAGTGGGGGCTAACTATAGAAACCTAAAAAGTTTCATCCCTTTTCTATTTATTTTATTTGTTTTGTGAGCTCGGTGATGAAATCTCGGTTCGTTTGTAAACTCAAATCATGATCGGAGTCCGATCGGCATGACGAAGCCGATAAACCACAAAAACCCATTACCACCTCCAAAATCAACTTTTTTCGACGCGGTCGGCCCACAAACCCATTTTCTTTGGGTCAAACCAAGCCCCGATTTAGGGCCCAACCAGAAACCTAAACCCGCACCAAAAATAAAAACTCGCGAAAAATAGAAACTTTCCAAAAATAGAAAGTCTTAAAATCGGTGTTGATTTCCTCCAAAATACACGAAAATGCAGCGTTTCGCTTTACACTCAATGGTCAAGAGAGGCACATAACCCGAGACATCAATACAACGTAATATGAAGATTAGCATCGCATTTTTAACCTGATTGTGAAAACATACCATTTTATCACTAGAAGTCAATCAATACACGAAACTTGAGATGGCTATACGAGATCGACGTCGCATTTCTCGGGATCCTCCGGTCCGAGCGGATTTTGTCCGGTATAGTTTCATTATCCTCGCCGGCAAATCCTAACCTAGTTCAGCTCATTTTTGGCGGTGAAGCAATTTTTGGGTTGATTTTGTGACCTGAAAAATTCTACAAGTAGGGGCAAATCCTTTCATTTTCGACTGCTCCACATTTTTCACCTAGTCAAGCCCCTAAGCTAAAAATATTCCGACTACTTTCTACCACACACTCTACTCCCTCCAGACTTGTCATACCATCACATACTATCTCACCTCAAATCCACAAATAGCCTTCTTCGTCCTCCTTTTTGAGCTCACTACCCCGCCATTACGCTACCACATTCGAGTTCATGATCCAAGTTCAATTGGTTGGACAACCTAAGGGCACCAAATCCGCTTTCAAATTCATTCTTAAGGTATTTATTTTTCATTTTATTGCTTTCCGTCTTGTGGATCAAAGATGTAATCATTTTTAATTTCTACCCGCCCACTATACCTTTTAATTTCTCGCTTTTCTTTTCGCTTTCCTTTACCGCTTTTCTTTACTACTTTCTTACTTGCTTATTTATTGCTTTCTTAGCATGCTTTGATTGACTTAATTTTCACACTTCACATGTTGTATCCTTGATTGATAAACACATTTCTTAACTCACAATTTTTAGTAAAGGTCGTCCGTTGACGAGCGGGATGGAGAACATTCATCTTTATTTCGTACCTTAGCCTCGACCACCGGATTCTCGGTTATAGACCAATGAAGTCTGTTTTAGAACCTCTTTTGGGCTTAGTTTTTCCATGCTAAGACTGGAAGAGTCTTTTTTAAAATTTTTTTAGTTTTTATTCCTAAAACTAATTGGCAACTCCCTATTTTCTGTTTCATTTCTCTCTATCTCGCTTCTTGACATTTCAAGTTGAAAATACCTAAATTTGGGTTTCATTTTGGCAACCTAAGCTATAGGGCCGAGACTGATTTCTCAATCTTGGCCCTATAGCCAGTGCTCGGACTCCGATTGGTGCTTGGCTGACATCGGCGCCGACTAAAGGTCGGTCTTAGCTCTCAACCCAGTCGGATTTATCTTTTTGGCCGAGAGTTTTGTAGCAAAATGTAATCTTAATTTATCTGTTCCTTTAGCCTCAAAATAACATCCCGGTAAAAATTATTAATAAAAATTGCCAATCACACCTTTACTTAAATAGTTTTAAAATCAAATTCTAAAAATAAACAATCTTAATAAGAGATGCATCTCACTTTCCAAATAAACTTTCAAAACTTAACTTTCAATAAGAATCTTCAAAAATCAAAGATAGTCGGCATTCACGGGGAAACTCGGTCCGATTGGATACCTATGGGGGACAGGCCGTTGGTTCCTACTGTAGGAACCACGGGCCCTCGTGTCCCAAGATAAAGGAATCAGATTCGGACCGAGTTTCCCCAAGAATGTCAAGTTTCTTTGATTTTTGAAGATTCTTTGAATGATGATTTTCGAAAGTTCATTTGGAACGTGGGAGTGTCTCTTATTGAGATTTCGATATTTGTAATCTGATCTTGAAAGTGCAATTGGCGATTTTATTAATCTTTTATTTTAGAAATTAATTTTAGAAGTCTTGTGATGTTATTTCATTATTTAGAAAAATAGAAAAATTCGGACCTACTTTCTATCATAAGGTTTCTAGGCCAAAAGGTGAATAACACTGGTTTGGACCAAGAGCTAAGCTCGACCATTGGCCAGCGCTGGACATAGGTCAAGACTGAAAAATCGGTCTCGAGTCCTATAGCCTCAGCTGTCGGAAAATAAATGAAAATTTTTCATTTTTATTTAAAATTAGAAATACCGAGATGCGATTAGGAGAAATAAAATAGGAAAAGGAGAGTTGCCAGTCACTTTTAGAAATAAAAACTAACAAAAATAAAAAGAATACTCTTCCAACCTTAATATGGGAAAACTAAGCTTGAAAGAGGTTTAAATTGACTCCATCGAGTCTAGAACCGAGAATTTAGATTCAGGGGTGAAGGTACGAAACATAGGGATAAACCCTTCCGTTCCGCCCGTCAACAGACGACCTTTACTAATTTGAGATGTGAGTTAAATAAATGTATTAAAACAGGCAAGCATACAACATATTAAGTGTGAAATTAAATCAACCAAACATACTTAGGAAAGCGATAAACGAGGAGATAAGAAAGCGGTAAAGAAAAGCGAAAGAAATACAAAGATTACAACAGGCAAGGAGGAATTAAAAGCGATTACATTTTTCTCCATAATACAAAAAAAAAAAATAATGCTGAAGACTCGGACTTTATACTTACACTTTTCCGAGTTCCATCCAGGAATCGGGTATAAGATCTTTTCTCTTATAGGGTTTTGATTACAAGTTATTCTATGTACCTTAAAAAGTTTTGTGAGTGATATAACATTTATTCCGAGTGTTCTAGAAATTATTTCATATGGCTTTGTGTGACTCGATCGACTCAAAAGCATACTTGTACTAACTCGGTTCCGAGTTACTTAACACTCAGAATTATTGCATGTTCAAACACTCGTATTCACACACATAAACTCGAGTCCGATTTCATGTTCCAGGAATTACAATGTTAATTTTCTATTCCAAGTCGGCTTGTGTTGTTTGAACTTTGTTTTAGTCTAGATCAAGTTCGTTCACTCGATATTCTTTATCTAACTTGATTCTCTTTTAGACTCGACTTAGATGGCATTTTGAGTATCATGGATATTAGACTCGGAAAATTCCATTCCTTTTCCGACTCGGATAATTAGTCATTTAATTATCTTAATTATATCATTATCTCGTGTCTAACCTTGGACCAAAGTATTTTATACTTTGAGAACCAAACTGATTTGCTTTTGTAGGTTATTCAAACAAGGCTATCCTATTTTTGAACTGCAAAAGTAACCGGCTTCAAAACGTCAAATCACCAGCCAGACAAGGCTTTTTCTACCTCGACCTAGCCCCGGACAATCGTGTCGAGATTGTCTGTTTCCAAAGCTGGAAATCTGCAACACTAAGCTCAACGGTGGTTTTCACCTTATTTTTCAAGACACCACCAAGTGGTTTTGGGACTTCCAAAGGGGTCAAGAACCGTTGCTCAACGTTCATATCTCAACGGATATTTTCGAGTGACTCGGAAAATCCTTTACAACGGTCACAAAGGACCTCCAGTCAGAAGATAGACACAACGGCTAAGTCTGCTTGGTCATCTATATATAGAAGCCAACTTTCAAGACTTGAAGATTGGCCGAATCTATTGTTAATACACTTACTTGTGCAAAAGTCGGTGTATTCATTCTCAATCTTCTACTTACAACTCCAATTCGTATTTCATAACTTTTTGAGTTGTAAGGTCTTATACTCGATTACAAACACTTTCTTTCTTACTCTCTAAGTAAGGTCCCTTGACCGAGTCGTAAGGGTTAACTCGACTTCGGTTGTCCCTAACTATAAGGGTGATCTCGGTTAGAAAATACTAGATCGGATAAGGAAATTTACGAGTTTAGGAAAAACTTGTAAGGAGTTGTCTAAGGGAGCAACTCGAGTCAAGTCGATCTACTGTATTTTGTGGACTCAAAATAGTGGATTCGACTTCGTGCTTGGATTAGCACGGTACGTGGTTTTCGCCCCAGGAGGGTTTCCACGTATTTTCCGAGTTATCGGTTTTCGAGTACATTCTAGACTCGGACAGTTTCAGAATTCCGTTTAATCTGTTTCTTCACTACTTACGAAATCCGAGTTTATGCTCTTCCGAGTTTAACCTTGCTTCACGCTCACCTCGGATTTATATCTATTTTAAATTCAAGCAAGTTTCCTCATCACCCTATTCACCCCCTCTAGGGTGACTTATACTCTCCAAGAGCAAACCTTCAAATGCAAATTAAATAAGCTGTAATAGTTGAAGGCGGACTTAGCACCCTCAGGCTGTCCCACCTACTGATATGAGTCTCGAACCGAATCGGAAGTGTAACGGTGGTTACTGGAAATGGCTTTTTGTGAGCTTTTTATGAAGGTTGGAAGATGTTTATAAATGATGAAGGATTAGGTTTTGAATGTTGGTAATGTAGTGAGGATGAGCTAAAAGGAGACCAAGATATCGGAATACGTGAAGCATTCAATAGCTCTTAGTTAGGTTTCAGCGGCATGTAGGCTAATGACCTCAGCCAAAGTGAGGAGCTACGCCCTCTATTTATAGAGGAAGACTAGGTCATAAAATACCCTAAGAGGAGCAACAAGCACTTATCCAATGTAGCTAAACCAAACCAGCTAAAATGCGGAAAAATCGGCAAAATCCTGCTAAACCGAAATCCCTTGGAGAGGGCCGAGATACACGGTGCCGGTGTCCTAATTGCATCGTTTTGGTGAACTTGGCTTACGTGTCTCAGCTGGTCTCTGGAGCGAAACGCAGTGCTTTAGCAAAATAGGCCTTGAAGCAAGACGCAGGCTTTGTACTTGTGTCGTTTGGATTTCTCGGGTTCAGTACCTTGCTTGGTCACTGAGTGAAAGACTGAAACAATACATTTTTGCCAAAAATAGAGAAGACAGGCACTTACCATAGCAGCATTCCTTTTTGGAAAGTTTCCATTTTTGGTAGGTTTCTATTTTTGGCGGGTTTCTATTTTTGGTTCGGGTTTGAGTTTCCTTGTTGGGAGCCCAACCCGGGCTTGGTCCAATCGAAAGAAAATGGGTTTGTGGGCCAGCCCAAAGCAAAGAACATTTATTTTTGTGGTGCTAAGGGGTTCTTGTGGTTTACTAGCTTCGGTCACACCAATCAAAATCCGACCAGTGATCCGAGTTTGCAAACAGGATCGAGATTTCATCATCGGGCTAACAAATAATTAAAAGAGGAAAGCAATGACACTTTTTAGGTGTTTACACCTACACCTTCGGAAACAAAGAATCTTTTGATCCCCTTTGAAGCTTTACATTCACGAATCTTTGCTCATTACAAGCTAAATCTCCACGACACAAAATTTCTTACTACCACTATTATGATTGAGAAAGAAGAGTTGATTACTCTAGGATACCGGAAACATCACTCGGGGTCCGAAGTCTAGACTTACTCCTCCGAGATCGCTCAATCCCCTCCTCTTACTCCTCTCTTCTCACACTGGTCCTTTTGAGCCGGGCTCTTCAACTCATAACTTTGAGAAACTCACTTCTCCTTATTAGCTAAAGAGTTTGAAGAAACTCTTACTACCTTTAAGAGCTTCATTACTCTTCTTCTCCGGATGCAAGCCAATGCTCAAAAACAAATTGATACTGCGAGAAATGATTGAGGGCGATGAAATTACCTTTAAGAAGCCTTCACCATAGCGAGACACAACAAGAAAAAGAAGGATCAACGGAGGAGTCCTCGAGAGGAAGAAGAAGGAGATTCGTCTCATGAATCTTCTCAAGAAAAGTGGGCACACCTGAGTAGCAACCTCAACAAATTTCGTAAATGCCTATTCAACCAGTTCAAGTTGAGGGCTCGGATGTCAAAAAGATAAAGGGCAACATCAGATTGTTCGTCACAAGCGAACTTAGACTTCTCGGAGAGCCTCTTTATCTCAACCCCTCCCTCTTAGTTGTCAATTTCTTTTATTTTTTCCAACATTTTTCTTCCTCTCCTTGTTTATTTTGATGAAATGCATTGGGGAAGAAGAATGTGTTTAGTTTTGGTGAACTTAGGAGGAGTTCACTAGTTTAGGGAGCGGTAAATTTTTAAAAATTTTTTTTTACGTGTACATATATGTTCTTCAATGAATGAAATTCTTATTTGCTCGACATACAATTTATATTATTGCTCTAATATTTTAAATTATCTTTTGTGCATTGATACTCAAATCTATGAATATTTTGTTATAATACTCAGATTTATTTACATTTTTCTCCGATTCATAGAGTTGTCCTTATTTTTCTCTAATATTCAATTTGTTATTATTTAACTTTGTTTTCTACAATTTGATGAATTTCTGTAAGTCTTTATTTTAGAATGAGTGTCTTTCATCAAAAGGAGGAGATTGAAGACTCGAGTCCGATTAAGCGATCCCTCAATTAATTTTGAATTAAAGTCATTCATCTAAACTTAGGACTAATTAAGATGCATTATAAAAGAAATTCACAAGATAAAGCTAACTATTAGAGGACTAACCTAAGACTTTATACTTAAAAGTTTCTCTCTTAAAAGTTTAAGGACTCGGTTTACTCCGGAAAGTAGAAACAGGACTTAGTCTCTAAAAGTGAGTCCGACTGAGTCACTTAGTTCTAGGAAACGGCCAACTCAATATGACTCGGACTTTAAGTTTGCCTAAATAATTTCACATTTATAACTTCTCTTTTAAACTGGCGCACTTTATAAATTGAACTAGAATTACTTGTCTTAATTCTACTTTGGCTAGATTGATTACGTAAAATTTTAATTAACTTAATAAACACTTAAATAAGTCTGAATAATTCTTTGAACTCATCTTTACTAAGTTTATTCTTTGAGTTAAGACATATCCGGAATTTAAACGTATCGAATATTAGACTTGAAAAATTATACATTAGTAGATTAAGGAAATTCAATATGTAAATGTTTTATTTAGAATATTCTTATCTAATTTTGGGCCAAAGTATTTTTATACTTTGAGTACCATTCTCTAATTTGTTTTTGCACGTTTTCTAAAGCATATTAGTCACATAGAAAAGAACAAACAATGGCTTCTTTACCGTTGGATTACTCCGGATAGAAAAGTCGAAAATCACGAGTAGACTTAGATGAGGATGACAAGCCCGTTTGTTATCATTTTGGGTAACTTCGACTTCGACTCTAACATATTTTTTTACCTAAGCTCAACAGCTAAATCAACAACAGGCCCAAAAATTGAGTCCTCGGACTATCCGTTACAACGGCTAACTTACCCACTTCTTTCGGTTGAAGACACAACGACTTTGTTCCTTGTAGCCTTTAAATAGAAGCCTTGATACAAGACTTACTAGATTGCTCGAACCAAGAGCTTAACTTCCTCATTCTCTCTTCTAGCTTACAACTCTTACTTGTATTCTCATATTTTTCTGAGTTGTAACTCTTGTAAGAAAAGTCTTGTAATCTTTTTTCATTCCAAACACTTTTCTAAGTTATCCCTTTACTGAGTTGAGGAGGTTATTTCAACTCGGTTGTTCCAAGTTGTAAAGGGCATCTCAACTTGGAAGTACTAAGACAGATAAAGGATCTTACGGGTCTAGAAAAATTCATAAGAGATTTATCTAAGGGAGCAAATCCGGGTAGTCATTAACTCTGTATTTATGGATTCAAATAGTGAAGTTTGACTTTGTGTTTGGATTAACACAATCCGAGGTTTTCTTCCCCAAGAGGGTTTCCTCGTTAAACAATTGTCTTCATTGTTTCTTGTATCCGAGTTAATCTAGACTCGGTTTCGTTTCTAAGTTATTACTTTAGTTTTAGAACTTCAAATTTCCACAAGTTTCTTTCATCACCCTATTCACCCCTTATCACGGGGTGATTATCTTCTCGAAGTGAACTTTCAATGATGTTTCTATCCTTGTGTTATTTGAATCGGGTGCTACATAATCATTTATATCCGAGTAAGCTAGTCGCTAAATTGGGTCATAGTCCTAGATTGACCTAAAGGTTTGCTCTTGGAGAGTCTAAGTTACCCTAGAGGGAAGTGAATAGGGTGATGAGGAAATTTAAAAACTTTTCACACAATCACTTATAAAAAGCAAATTCTGAGTCTAGATTGAACTTAGAAAGATAAATAAACGAGATATACGTGGAAACCCTCCTGGGGTAGAAAACCACGGACAATGCCGATCCAAGCATCAAGTCAAATCCACTATTTTGAATCCACAAAATACAAAGGACTGACTCAACCTAAATTGCTCCCTTAAACAATTCCTTATAATGTTTTCCTAAACTCGAAGTTCCCTTCTCGATTTAGTACTTCCTAAGTGAGGTAACCTTTACAATTAGGGACAACCGAGTTGAGTTAACCCTTACAGCTCAATCAAGGGACTTACTAAGAAAGTAAAGAAGTATGTAATTGATTACAAGACTTTCTTTACAACTCGAAAGTAAGAATTATAAGTTTAGAGTTGTAAGGAGAAGATTGAGAGAGAATGAGACCAATAGTTGGTTCAACAATAATTTCAGCAATGTGTTTAGCAATCTTCAAGTCTTGTGGAGTGGCTTCTATTTATAGCCAACCAGGCAGAGTGACCGTTGAGTCTTGGTTTTGGACTGAAATCTTCACTAGCCATTGTAATGGCTATTCCGAGCCACTCGAAAAGATCCGTTGGGATATGAACGTTGTGCAATGGCTCTTGGCTCCAAAAGGTGGTCCAATCACTTGGTGGTAACCGAAAGCTGAGGTGGAAACAAGCTGTTAGGCCTAGAGTTGGAGTTTTCCAGTTTGGAAACAAACAACCTTGACACTATGTCCGAGCCATGTCCAAAAGTAGCTAAAGCTTGTCTGCTGGTGTTTAACGGCTAGAAGCTGGTTGCATTTGAAATTCAAAAATAGATTAGCCTCGTTTGAATAACCTATAAAAGCAAACCACATTGGTTCTCAAAGTCTAAAATACTTTGGTCCAAGATTAGGCACAAATATTAATTAAATCAGAGCAATTAAATGCTTAATTATCTTTGGCCTAAAAGAATGAAATTTTCTAAGTCTAATTTTCAATATGTTCAAATTCCATCTTGAATCAATCCTACAATGATCAAGTTAGAAAGAATAAAATATTAAAGTATAAGAACTTGATCCGGTCAAATAATTATCAAGGAAATAGACTAACTTAGAATAAAGAATTAACGCTATAATTTTCTTTGCGTTGAAATACAAAGTTAGTGCTGAGAATAAATGTGTTAGAGAAATTATTTGAGCATGCACTCGGTTCGAGTAATGTCCGAGTGAGTCGAAACACAAACGTAGAACATATGCTATAAAGCGCTTTCGAGTCGGTCGAACATAATGAAAACTTAGAGAAGAGTTTCTATAATACTCGAAATGACTTAGAATCAAAATCTAAGAGAGATAGAGATTATACTACTTAGAATCAAAACCTAAGAGAGATAGAGATTTATACCTAAGTCTTCATGACCTTTGAAGGCTTATCGGTGAATTTACCCGGATGGTAAAATGTATTGTGTTCAAAGTCATATCCAAGTTGTGCCATAACCACTGGGAAATAGACCCTTAACGAGTGAATTAATTATATTTGAATTAGCTAAGTTTGATGCAATTTTGGGAATGGATTGGTTGTCAAAGTATGGTATAAAAACGAATTGTAAGGATTGAAAGGTTAGTCTTAAGAGTCCTTCAGAGGGGAAATAGTGGTATGTGGGGATGGAGCTCAAATGAAAATACATCTAGTGTCTACAATGAAGGTGCGAAAGGTGATAAGGAAAGGATGTGAAGGATTTCTTTGTGAAATAATCAATACTTCCAAACAAAAGTCAATTATTGGAGAGATACATGTTAAATATTTCCCTTAAGTATTTTCCGATGATCTATCTAGTTTACCTTCAGAAAGAGAAGTGAAATTCAAGGTGGACTTAGTTCCTCATGCAACCCCTATAATGGTCCCTGCAGAATTAAAGAAACTAAAGGTGCAATTGGAGGAACTTTTGGAAAAAGGGTTCATTAAGCCTGGTGTATCGGCATGGGGAGCCCTAGTACTTTTTGTTAAAAAGAAGGATGAGAGTATGTAGTTATCTATTGATTATCGGTGATTGAATATGATTACTATCAAGAATAAGTATCCTTTTCTTAGGAGCGATGACCTTTTTATCAACTTCAAGGCATTGTAGTCTTTTCAAAACTTGACCTTAGATTGGTTACCACCAATTACGGATTAAGGATGAGGATATTCCTAAATTTTTTTCTGTACTCATTGTGGTCACTATGAGTTTGAGGTGATTCCTTTTGGATTGAACAATTCTCCCGCTAAGTTTATGGATTTAGTGTAATGAGTGCTTAAACCATATCTTGACCAATTTGTGATAGTGTTCATTGATGATATTTTGGTATATTCCAAGACTAAGGAAGAACATGAAGAACACCTTACGATAGTCCTCGAGATACTAAAAGAACACTAGTTGTTTGGAAAATTCAAAAAGTGGGAGTTTTGATTAAAAGAAGTTTCCTTTTTAGGGCATGTTATCGGTAAAGATGGAGTTAAGATGGATCCACAAAAGATTAAAGAAGTAGTATATTGGCCGACACCTACCAATTTTACAAAGGTTAGAAGTTTATTGGGATAAGCGGAATACTATTAGAGGTTTGTGAGAAAATTTTCATGAATAGCAAGACCTCTTATAAACTTAATGAGGAAAATTACTAAGTTTGAATGGAGCCCAGATTGTGAGTCGGCTTTTGCTAAATTAAAGAAACGCCTCGATACTTCCCAGTTTTGGCCTTATCTTGTAATGACGAAGGTTTTGTCATTTTCGGTTATGCTTCTAAGAAGGGCTAAGGTTGTGTGCTTATGCAAAATGATAAGTTCATTGCTTATGCATCCCGACAATTGAAACTTATGAGGCTAATTATCCTATTCATGATCTTGAATTAGCGGCTATGATTTTTTCACTCAAGATATGAAGGCACCCAATTTGGAGACATACTCAAAACCATGCCTTTTGAATTTTTTGCGTAAGGCCTGTCTTCCAAATCAAAAGGGAAATGGGCTCATTGGGAAGAAAGATGGAGTGCACTTAGCATTGTGAGTGTTGCTAAAATAACGCATTTTTTACGGGTTACTCACACAGGCGGAAACTTACTTGGTGTTCCGTGTAAAATCATCACTGACCATAAGAGCTTTAAGTGTTTCTGCACCCACCCCGACTTAAATATGAGACGAAGGCGTTGGTTAGAACTCATCAAGGATTATAATTTGGACATTCAATATCAACCTGGAAAAGACAATTTTGTTGTCGATGCTTTGAGAAAAATTCATCTCATGGTCTTAACATGTTGCTTGGTTTGCCATTAGTTATTCAAAGAGATCTTGAAAGATTTGGGGTAGAATTTGTGTGGAAAGGTTCTAACGAAAAACTTATGGCGATGGAAGTACGTTCCACATTAATAAACAATATTGTTGTGGCTTAGGAATTAGACCCATGATAGTAAAAATAAAAGAGGTTGTAAGCAATGGAAAATATCTTGGCTTTGTGATTCATGAAGATGGTTGATTAAGGTTTCAAAGACAATTGTCTGTACCTAACAATAAGAATTTGAAGGAAAAGATCTCGATCGAAGCACACCAATCCCCATATTCGATACATCCAAGGGGTAGTAAGATGTATAAGGATTTACGAAAAAGGTTTCGGTGGATCAACATGAAGAAGGAGGTAATAAAATTTGTATCTAGATATGTAACGTACCAACAAGTGAAGTTTAACCATCGTCAACCCGGTAGGGAAATGAGATCGTTGGAGGGTCCTATTTGGAAATGAGATTCTATGTTTATAGATTTTATCATGGGATTACCTCAAACATAGTGGAAAATGATTCTATATGGGTGATTGTGGATCGTTTGACCAAGTCCGCTTACTTTTTGGCTATTAAAAAGACTTGGAAGGTGGAGAAATTGGTAAGAATATACATCAAGAAGATAGTCGAATTGCATGGAGTTCCTAGTGACATCGTCTCTAATCATAATTCTCAATTTTTGTTCGGAGTCCGGACCGCTGTTTATAGTGCGTGAGAACAAAGCTAAAATCTTAGCACCGTGTATCACCCTAAGACTGATGGACAAATTGAAAGAACCCATCAAACTTTAGAAGATACGTTGTGTGTATGCGTACTTGATTTCCAAGGGATGTGGGAAGAAAATTTTCCATTGGTTGAGTTCTCTTATGATAATAGTTACCATGAAAGTATTAAGATGGTTCCCTTTGAGGCTTTGTATGGGAATAAATGTAGGTTGCCACTCTGTTAGAGTGATATTGATGAAACCTTGGTGGTGGGACCTGAATTGATTCAAGATGAAATGGAGAAGATTAGGGTAATATAAGGTCATATGAGGGTCACACAAGATATACAACGAAGTTATGCACAAAAGAGGCTTAGACCCTTATAGAGTTCAAGGTTATGGACAAGGTGTTTTTAAAAGTGTCTCCATCAAGCGGTGTAGTGTGATTGGCAAAGTACGAAAGTTAAGTCCTCGCTTTGTAGGACCATATGAGATCACTAAACAAATTGGCCCGTGGCTTTTCGCCTTGCATTACCACTTGAGCTTTCAAAAGTTCATAATGTCTTTCATGTATTAAAATTAAGAGGGTATGTTCCCGACTCTAGTCATATTATTATTATTATTATTATTATTATTATTATTATTATTATTATTATTATTATTATTATTATTATTATTATTATTATTATTATTATTATTGTTGTTGTTGTTGTTGTTGTTGTTGTTGTTGTTGTTGTTGTTGTTGTTGTTGTTGTTGTTGTTGTTGTTGTTTATTATTATTATTATTATTATTATTGTTGTTGTTATTATTATTATTATTATTATTATTATTATTATTATTATTATTATTATTATTATTATTATTATTAGCAAGTATTAAGGGTGTGATTAATGGTAATTAGCATATGGAAAATTCTAATTGACACATGTTATGATTTTTGCAAGGATTGTAGCTAGGTTCATGAAGGTCAATCAAATGCCAAACCTCTTTAGTAGGGGGCTAATGGCCATCATAAACCTTATGGTTTAATTTTACTTTTTAATGGATGTCTTTAAGCGGCCACACTATTGAAATTTTCAACTCAAAATCCCATATAAATACCCAACTAGCTTGGAGAGGCACCCTATCTCTACTCTATACTTTATATGTGTCTTGATTTAATTTTCTATTTTTTAGAAGTTTACTTACAAGCCCTAAGAAAGGTATTAAGCATGTTAACTTCTTCTCCCGATCTATCTTTCCATTCCAAAAAATGTTTATATGTACTATTGTATCAAAGTGTTTGTGGCCTCGTTGAAACCATTGCACAATAACATTGACGGGGTGATCACCCTACTCAAAGCATGTACGTCCTTCAGTGCTCATCAATCACTTCAAGAAGGAGGCATTATTGTTAGGGCCTATCAAAGTTTTAATGATTTATTTCCCTATAACATTATATTTCTTTAAGAGAATTATTTTAAAGACTAAAACTCATTTTACGTAGTTGAGTGTTTAGTATTGAGAATTTTGGTTCTCATTCTTGTTTGTTTTATTGTTTTTAGGTAGCAACTAAATAGATATGGGGCAACTTAAGAATTTGGGATGACCACCTAGAAGCTCATTGTTGAGTCCAAAAACATGATGTTTTTAATGCCTTTCACATCTTATTTTGTTCATACTAACAATTAAATTAGGAATATTTTAATTTAATTTGCTTTACACTTGTAACACCCTAGACCCACCCTAGGAGTATTACATGCCAGGGTTCCCGAGAGGAACCCCTAAGGCTGCTTAAGGTCTCAACTTGGGGTTAATAACCCTTTCTTAGATTGGCGGAAGCGCGGTTCGGGTTTTCAAAGGTTTTTCGGAAATTTCGGCAAAGTTTCCTCTGTAATATGGCTAATCCCATAGGCTTAAAGCCCTAACCCCGCACGAAATACAATCTTAAACTCAACGAGCCACACGCTCGAAGTAACACAACACGAGACTCAACGAGCCACACGCTCGGAATATTCACATAGGGCTTTTACATTCTTAATCAAAACTTAAGTTCACATACACCGATCTTTACAAGCATGAAAACATAAAGTACATAATAAGTCCGGAGATCTCCTATCCAAGTGGTCCGCTTCTTCTAACGACCAAAAGCAACTTCAGCGAGTTTTAACCTCGTACCTGAAATTTTGGTGAGGTCATGAGCTCCACGAGCCCGAGTAAATAATCCAAACCCAACCCCGATTTCACTTTGCACATTAATTCATTAACAAACACACGTAAGTTCACAATTTATTCATAACATGCGATTCGGATCATACATGCTTAAGACATGCGAGATTCTAAACTTACCAACTTGCCGAGAAACATAATGATATCAATTGCTCATGAATTCGATCAAACATGCTTCATTTGTCTTTCTACGCAAGTAAGTCATAGAATCAATCATCATGTAAATCATTCATCACATAAATCATATCTTAGTTCTTATCGCATTCATTTCTTACGAAAACAGGATTCGTTCTTCCTCTTATTCTTTTTCTTAAGTTCAATCGTGCATTTCATAAATCATCAATTCGTTCTTTCTTGTTCGTTATGCACGATCATTCGCTTCTTCATATCATAATTCTTAAGTCTTCTTAGTTTCGAATGGAAAGAAGATTTATGTTCCGCTCTAAAGACCTAGTTCTTGGAGCCAAAACAATTCGTGGGCTCGGTTCACGGAGGCATACAATTCGTGGCCTCAAGGCAAAACAATTCATGGCCTCGAGGTAGCCTCCCTTCCCTGAAGGACGCATACTCGTCAATAATTCTTGGAAGCAATTCAATTCGTGGCTTCGAGTTGACGAGACACTTCTATGGCCATAGCTTCAGAGGGTTCTTTAATTCGTGGGGTCTTAGATCAATAACACAATCATTTCTCCCTTCTTTAGTTCTTTATGTTTCTTATCTTCTTATTATCTTCTTATTACTTATACATAAGATATACTTAATTCATATAATTCATGCTTAACACGTTCATGCGTAACTTCTTCAAAACAAGCAATTCACATAAGCAAGTTCCAACTCAAGCACAATCAATTCATTTCACATACGCATGCTTATGTCATTTATAATCGATGTAATTCAGGATAAACACATAATCACTTAAACATGCCAACTAGGATTCCTAATCAATGAACTCATCGTTTTCATGATCGCGTATTATCGCGTATAGGTGGTTAATGGTTCTATAACTTTCCTTAATCGATATATATCTTTTAATCTAGCCACATAGCTTCTTAAATTTCAGTTCTTAATTCGAGTTACTCACTTAGTTCCAATTTAGCCCACAACAGACACATTTTCACTTAAAATTGCATATTTACGAGAAATTTCCATAAATTGCCACGAAGGCTGCAGATAAAATTTTCAGGAAATTTGGGCTACTCATGAATTCACATAAATTCGGATAGCATGCATAATTATTGAAAATCTACACATAAGTCATGAACTTAACTTTCTAATTTTTTCCCTAATTCTGCTCAAGCTAATCTCATCCAATTCTCAATAATCATGCTCAATAATCATGCTCAATAATACTTAAACATCACAAATTCAGAACTAGATATCACATAATCACAACATGCTCTTTGATTCGTGAGTTGCTAATTTAGTGAATTTAGGCCTCTAACTTCTTAAATTAAGCCTAGGGTTTCCAATTTCATACTTCGAATTCATGTTCAATCCACCTAATTCGTTTTAATTCTTGAGGATGAATTTGAATTACTCACCTTAGATTCTTAGAGGTTCTAAGAATTTCGGTTTTGGAAGGTTTCGAATTGGGTGTTTTTGCTCTTCTTTCTTCTCCCTTCCGGGTTCCCTTTCCTTCTTCTACCTCTTGATTTCTTCCTCTTCTACCTATCTCTATTTCTAGTTCTTCGTCCCTCTCTCTCGGTCTCTCTACTCTTATCTTTCTTCGCTCTGCTCGGCCTCCCAAGCTCTTGCCCTCCCTTGCCCACCGACAGCGGCGCCTTCGCCGTTCAGGCGGCCACCGCCACCGGCTTCTCGCGCTTTCTCCCTCTCTCACTCTATTCTGCTTCCACTCGCTTCCTTCTCTCGCTCTGCCTCTGCTTCTTCTTTTCGTTTTCCTCTGTTTCGTTTACGCTCTGCTTCCTCTTCTCTTTCCTCGCTTACGCTTCTACTTCTTTCGTTCCTTTTCCTCTTCCTTTCGGTCTCCCTCTCGCTCTCTCTCACTTTCCCCGTTTCTATTTCTCGCTTCTTTTCCTCTCTTTGCCCGGTTCCTCTTCATCCCAGTTTGGGTTTCTCTCTCTAATTTCCTTATTCTACCTAATTAGCTTGGTGCTCTCTTTCAATTGGACCCCTTGCTCATTCTTGCTTAGTAATCGCCAACTCTCCTTAGAATGCCACCAATCTCCATTTCTCTTTTCCTTTTCTTTTTTTTTATTTTAATTGGGCCCAACTTCAATTTCAAGAGGCCCAATAAGCTAACCCATGCTCGGTTTCGGTTCTCGGGTTTCTAATTCCGATTCGGAAAGTTTCTAATTCACTAGCAAGCAAACACACGAAATTTCGGGGTCTCACAACACTACTACGAAATCACTTTTAACTACGGTTAAAAAAGACCTTTAATGATAGTTAACAGGCGTCATGTATTTGGGCGTCATTGTATGTAGCATTTTTAACTACGGTTCAACAACCGTCATAATAGGTCACCTCCGATGACGGTTTTCATGAAAAAACCATCGTCGGGGTACCTATATGACGACGGTTTTCGAAGATAACCGTCGTCATATATTTACATATGACAACGATTCTCTTTAACAAACCATCGTCATAGGTCCCGCCTAGAAAGCCAAATTTGTCCGGGCTTATGACGATTGTTCTAATGTAAGAACCACCGTAATAAGTCTTTATTTTTTTAATAGTTTTTTGTTTTTTCCTTCCCCTTATACAAAATACACTCCAAAATACATTACAATTGACACAACAACAAACTAGCAGACCTCAATTTTCAAACATAAATACAAGAATTTCTAATAATAAAAGAATTTCCAACATAATTACTACAACCACAACAAAGTTCCATCTCGAACAAGTTCGCAACACGGTTTCATATTTCACATTTAAAGTTCAAGCAAAGAATTACATCATATTTGAACTCCAAACAAGCAATATAGTCATAAAAACATAATACCACATGTCTCTTCTTGCTGGATGGTATGCTCTTATTTTGTTTCTTGGAGTTCGTGCAGGGGTAGAGGTTGTTCTACAACGTAAAAATTAAGGAAAATATTAAGCGGGAAGTGAGATTAGTAACCAAAACGAGAGAAAAGTGTTAAGTGGTAAGCAATAATTATTCACAAGAAACATTACAAAAACATTACCTGAATGATGTCCCTCATTGAATGATGATCTTCTACCCTTCCAATTGGACAGACTTGGTCCTTATTTTGATCCTCATCAAACAAAATCATCTGTTTTTACATAAATACTACAAGTCAAAAATAATGACGACCACGCGGCGGTTTCTAAAACAAGCAACAATATTGGATATCATCCGGAATAAAATTAATGTCTTACCAAGTTTATATAATTATATGGTTTATGCCTTTTTTCCCCTGCCTTTAGACTTATCTTCCATATATATGCCCTCTTGATGGTCAAACCTTAAATATGGTTCTTCAAAATTGGGATCCTTATTTTCGACAGGCATTCCCAAGGAGAAGGGTACGGTCTCCTCAACAAACTCACACGCATCTTCACCATCCCCACCAGCAATGTGACTCTTCCCTTGAAAAACAATAGACCACTTATCATTGGTCGGGTCCTCAACATAGAACACTTGTCTTGCTTGGGATGCCATAACGAATTGACCCCCTTTAGCCCCTTCTCTTGTGAGATCGACCATCGTGAATCCCATGTCATCAACTCGGACACCGTTGTTATTGTCAGCCCATTTGCACCGGAAAATAGGCTCATGGAAGTCAACATAGTCGAGCTCCCATATATCCTCAATGACACCATAATATGTCATTTTAGCTACAACGGGATTTTTGTCCTTGGAGCTGGACACATGAAGTTCATGATCCTCCAATGTGACCCCACTATTTTGCGAGGTGCTCATATTGTTCTATCTCTTTGTGTAGAAAGAGTATCCATTGATGTCATGCCCACGGTAAGATATGACTTCCAACTACGACCCTCTAGCCAAGCTGACTAATGTTTACGAGATATGTTCTCGTGATTCTTCCAATTGGCTAGTGATCACTCTATCTCTCGAACCGGTTGACAAATGTGCGATTATGATGAATTAGTACCCACGTCTCATTTTTCCTCGATCTTGTCTCCTTATGAGGGATTTGTGCTCATCAATGAATGGTCGACTACATAGCTATTTTGTAGAATATAAAGATGTGCTTGATCCCTTCATATCCCGACTTATTGTTAGAACCGCCGGCCCCAGTTTCCCCGCCTACCGATTTTCCCCATAAATTGATGTTTGGGAATACCAACTTCTTCCATTTGGGGGTAGTATTCACAGCAGAACACGACATACTCCTCAGCTGTGTATGTCTCAACAATGCACGCTTCGGGTCGGTACCAATTTCTAACATACCCTTTAAGAATTTTCATGAAACGTTCAAAAGGGTACATCCATCGGTAAAAATTGGGCCACGAGAATCGCACTTTGAGCTTCTTTAAGATCTCACACAAACGTTGTTTTTCCATTCTACTCAATGTGTAAGACGTCGGAGGCAAATATGTTCTTTTCCCCTTTGGTTGTGGTGCTCATTCCTCCCGTATTCCCATTTCACACATATCGAGTTGTGATTTCTCTTTGTGCTTGGTCTTCCCCGAGTATGTTCGGAAGAGTTGCAATAAGACTTTCACGGATGTTTTTCTCTATATGCATTACATCAAGACTATGTCTCACATACAACTCTTTCCAATATGGAAGATCAAAAAATATTGATCTCTTTTTCCACACACCATTTTCGGATTGACGCCGGTATGGTTTGCCAAACTCTACATCAAAATCCTTCACTTGCTCATATATTTGATGTCTTGTTAATGGAGTTGGAGCAGAATCCATCTCGGTTTTATCATTGAAAGCCTTCTTTTTCTTACGATATTGATGAGAAAAGGGAAGAAACTTTCGGTGTCCGAGATAGGTCGTCTTTTTCCGTGCTTGAGTTGATAAGAGCAAGTACCCTCTGCACAAATAGGGCATGCCTTGTGTCCTTTGATGGTGTATCCGGACAAGTTTCTATACGCGGGAAGTCATTGATTGTGGTGAAGATCATAGCTCCCAATGTAAATTGCTCTTGATGGCATGCATTGTAAACCGATACACCTTTATCCCACAAAAGCTTGGAATCTTCAACATGAGGCGCCAAGTAAACATCTATATCATTTCCTGGCTGTTTAGGCCTAGATATGAGCATTGACAACATAATGTACTTGCGTTTCATACACAACGACGACAGTAGGTTGTAGATAACCAAAAGAACGGGCCAACAAGCTGTGCTTGCTACTTAGGTCACCGTGGGGGTTTATTTCGTCCGTACAAAGACCTAGACGTAGATTTCGTGCTTCCCTACCAAATTCGGGAACAGTGAATTGATCTTCTTCCATTGAGGAGAATCGGCAGGGTAACGTATCTTGTCATCACGGACTCTTCCGTCAGCATGCCACATCAAATTCTTTGCATCGGTTGCACTTGAAAAAGGCGCTTAAACCTCGGTATTATCGGCAAGTACCACAACACCTTTGCGGGAGGTCCCTCAACACTCTCTCCATCAATGTTTTTCATTTTGTATCGAGGTACACCAAACTTAGGACATTCATGTTTATGTGTTCTTTTCGGAACAATATGCAATCGTTGGGGCAAGCATGCATCTTCTTATACCCCATGCCCATAGGACACAACATCTTCTTTTTCTCATATGTACGGTTGGGAAGGACATTGCCGTCTGAGAGTATATCTTTCAGCACACCTAGCAAGTCCGTGAAACTTTTATCACTCCAACTGTTAGTTGTTTTCAAGTTCATCAACCTCAACATAGCCGATAAACGAGTATATGTATCACGCCCCAAGTAAAAAGGCTTCTCCGAATCGGTTAACAATTGCTCCAATACGTGTGGTTGATTGACTAAATCACGTTCTACTCCACGAACTATATCTTCGGTTCGATCTTCTAATTCCATACTATTGCTGGCTTCATTTTCATCATACCGTTCATATTTCTCTCGTACGGTATATTCACGGACTCGTCTTCCCCATGCCATACCTATACCTTATAAGTAGTGTCAAACCCATGCTAATAAAGGTGGCCTTTTACAACCTTAGGGAGGAATCTTGAGGAGTTGAAACACCTTAAACACGGATAGAATATGGACTATTCTCCGAATTTGGCGGCATGTTCGACGAAAATCTCTAGAAAGTCATTAACACCATCACGATATTCTACACTCCTCATATCATTATAAACCCATGCTAGATCCATACCTTACCCATTAACAGGAGAAGCAATTCACCACATATAGTTCGAGAAATACGTACTTATTACGCACAAATAATATGACATGAGCCTAAGATCCTTCTACGGGGAAGATGGTCCTAAACCCATTCAAGAATAAAATGACCTTAAACTATGTAGCAAAATCTTATCATATATTTAACAAAATTCCAGCAGCATTTCCTCTTAGTTCTTCAAGTACAACATATCAAAACAAATTGGCTAATGTGTATATCCTTACTTAATTGTATGTTAACGAAGTAAAGATACACACATTAAACCAATCGTCATCGTAATTACACCCGAAGAACGAGAGGAAAAATGAGCACCGTGATATCTTGTCAAATTTATGATAAGATTATAATAACCACACAACCTATTATCATATTATTCTCAAACTGTTCAACACGGACAATTCAAAAACCTATACATACCAAGCTAATATCCTAAACGCTATACGCACATTTATGCATGTACCACGACCTAGGATACTTGTTATATACGAGATGTTTGAATAGGTTCTCTAAGCTTATGAAATGCATACGATAATTTAATGAAAAGCATATATTGGTAAGCAAAATAAGCACAATTATACACAACTTAAGCATGTCATTTATCAAATTAAATGTCGGGAATGAGATCAAAAGTCTTCAAAAAAATCACCCACGATATTATTTTGAGGGACTACGCCTATAGATTATTTGAGAACTTTGCTTGAAGATGACAAGAGAGTATGAGCAAGAGAGAAGGTTTGTGTACCCTAAACTCTAACCATATTTTTTACAATTTATATTTTCTCCCTTTTCATCCTTAAACCCTAAATCACAAATTTTTCTATTTCCTCAAACTCTAAACAATAAATATTTTTATTTTCACCCTTTGGATACAAATGTATTTTTATTTACCATCCTTAGCTATTGTTCTATTTCCCTATAATTAAATCCTAAACTACCTAAACCCATTTTTCAAAATATCAAACATTTCACAAATTTTCAACTTAATAAACTAAACAAATGTTACCCATATTCTCAATATTCAATATTTCAACAAAGATTCAACATTTCAACAATCTCAAACATTACCCACATTCTCAACATTCGCATAATTACCTCAAATACATTCAACATTAAACTATATAAATCTTGTAAATAACTTAAAGCGAAAAATAAGAAATGATAAAGATTCATACCATAAGAATGAAGAAACCAATAGCGAGAGTGAGCGAGAAGATTCACCGCGAAACACACATAGCCACCGACGCAAATACTTTGTAAAAGAAGACAGTTATAAAAAGAGGAGAAACGAGAGGATATATTGAGTGGAAAACGAAAGCAGCAACAATAAGAACAACGACGAGGATAACTTACCGGCGAGGATTACTCCGAGTAGATCTAGATCCGAGTAGTAGTTGGATGAGAGTTAACTGTGGAGAGCGAAAAGACCAAGAGTAGATATCGGATGAAGTAGGCGTGGAAACAGTAGATATGTTCTTGGGTTTTAGATTGCATCCGATAGACATATAACGACGGTTCTTTCACCGAACCGTCGTCTATGTGACATTTGACGACGATTCTTTAACGAGCTGTCGTTAAATGTCTTCAGCAATACTTATGAAGATGGTTCAACCTAAAGAACCGTCGTCATATGTTCTGCACAAAGCTTGTTATTTACAAAAATGCCACCGGTCCATTTTTATGACGATTTGTCCTTTTAACAGTCATTAACAACCCGTCGTTAAAAGTGGTATCCGTAGTAGTCTTAATTTCATAGGAGATGTTGAAAAATCAGAAAAAGAAGAAAAGGAAATCAAAGATGGAAGAATTGAACTTGAACCATAACCTATTTGCAGTTGGCCCAAACCGGGCCCAAAACCATGTTTTTTTGTCCACTTATGGTCGCATACCAGTCACGTGCCAGCCAACCCTCTTCCACCTCCCTCACACCTGACACACTCTCTATCCTCTCTTTTCCTTATTGTTGCCTCAAGTGCACTACTTTCCCCTCTCACGACCCAAACTCTCTTGCTCCTCTTCTATCTTTGTTCCCAGACAAAACTCGAAGCCTTAGACCAAGGCCCCATTTATTCTCTCTCCTCTGTTGCCTTCTTGCTGCACAAAAGAGCCCCATTTCCTTCAAATTCTCACTCTCTTCTTTCTTTGGCTAGACTCACGAATTCGAAGACTCCTCCCACCCTCAAACTCTTTTCGGCCTTTCTTTATGCAAGCTAACCAAACTAGAATCCTCATCCCCCTCCAATTCTATCCCTTTTATTTTCTCGAGTTCTATCCACAACCTCGCCACTCAAATTGGGACTAGAGCAAGAGGAAAGGGTATATGGCAAAGGATTTAAGAGGCAATGACGAGAGAAAAAAGGCAAACGATCGCACGACATGGCAAGTCTTGAATTCAAGTTCTAGGTTTAATTTTCATTCTTCAAATTTTCTATTTTAGTTCTCAAATTTCAATCTTAGGTTTTGATTTACTTGTTTAGAATTTGAATTAAGGTAGTTCACTTTCTTTTCGAGGTTGAATTTGAATTGGTGATTATATGTTGTTATTGAATTGTTGCGAATTTGGGTTCGAATTTTTGGATTATGGAATTGCGTTGTTCATTGAAGGCATTCAATTTTGCTGGTATAATTTCTAATTCTTGTACTTCGATGTTTTGATTTTCAGTTTTATTTCCTTGATTGAATCTTTGTTAGCGTAATTTTCTTAGTGATTTCTTTGATAATTAGTTGAGTAGTATCGTATATTCGGTTCGATTTTCGTTAGTTCACTTTAGGTTAGTAGTCGAGTTTTAATTTTAGTTTAAGAGTTTAGCGTCGTTGGTTAAGTAGTCTCATTAGCAATCTTATTTCAATTTGGTTCCATCCTCGTGGATCGACAAAAACTCATACTCTAAAAATTTTACTTCAACACTCACCTCTTTTTAATTATTCAAATAATGACTATTTTAGAAGCATCGTTGTTACTTGAACAATAACTTAAATTTTTATTTTAGTTTCTTTGTATTTTAATATTTATGGTATTTTATCTCTTATCCATCGATTATAGTATTGGCCTTACATGTCTTAAACATGTGGCTTAACACCCTAATCTACTTAACTTCAAAAAATTAACTATTTTCATTTGAAGTTTCATAAGAAATATATGAGAATTGTAGGGAGTTACATTCCTAGTGCTTGCTATTTTAAAATAAGATTGAGATGGCGTAGTAGTATCATTCTTGTGTTGCTAAGGAGTTATGGTACTAGCTATGTAATTTGAAGAGCTTCTTCTCTATTGACCTAGGATGAATAAAGCAAAAAGAAAAGTATAATTCACTAATGAAATCGTTCATGCTATTTGAGCTTAAAATTGATTTTGAATAAACTAAAGTTAATGAAGCTGAAACACACCTTCAATTTTTGTACAAGGTTTATGTAAGTTTCCTTTTTATGCCTCACTTGTCCACATCCAATTTCTATGCATAACCACTTTTTGGGACTTTTCCATAATTCTAGTTCTTAGTTTTTTCGTATTTCGGTCTCCTTTTCAGCGGTTTTGCTTCTCTTTTCCTTCTCTTAAACTTTGATGAATATTGGGATCACCAAGAATCTTCTCTTGTAAATAAGTTAGTGCTATTGATGGGTTGCATAGAGTAATCCACTTTTTGGGACTTTATTGTAAGGTCTACTTCTTGGTTTTTCGAGTTCTTCCAATCTCTTTTTAATTACACCGCTCCTTTTTTCCTTTCCTTGAACTTTGATGCAATAATAGGATCACCATAAATCTTATCCTGTAAGGAAGTTCATGTCATTAATGAGTTGCATATAGTAAGCATAAAGCCTTTTACACGCTTCAATGTTGTAGCAGGAATGAACAAAATTTATAGGATTGAGTTGTGCTTCCCTTATCATAGCCAAGAGATGTGCGGACGGAATTCTAACAAATCCCAACTTTTACAAGTGTGACTAATTGTAACACCTCGATCCCTACTTAGGTTGTGGACATGATCGGGAATAGTTTCAAGGATACGCAATCGACCCCATAAATTACCACAAGCGTTTCCAGTGTGGTTCATCCTCGCCCAAATGTTGTTTGGGAAAATTTTTCAAGAGGTCACCCATCCTAAGACTACTCCAAGTCAAGCATACTTAATTCGGAGTTCTCAAAAGTAGGCTTCCTAAATAAGGTGCACCTTTGGTCATATAAGTCGTCATTCTTAATCCTTTTAAGTCATACTCGGGGTGTTAGATTTTGCATCATAAGCGGGGTGAATATAATACTTAAAGGATTTGAAATGACTACTTATATCACCTAAGATACACATTCTTTTTAGGTAACCCACTCTTAAGAACTCCACAATTAGGGGTTGAGACTAGTCTTAGGATGGGTGACTTCTGAGAAGTTTTCTCATTCAATGTATGAGTGAGGGCGAAGCATAGTGGAAAGAGTTGTGGTGATTTGTGGGATTAGTTGTGGACCCTTGAAGCCAATCCTAGTAATATCCACAACATGAGAGATCATAATGTTACATGTCGTATCGGAATTGATACGTGACTATGAGCTGTGCCGGCGGACAGGAAAGCCATGGGCGATCGCCTAGCAGGGTAAAGATTTCGAGATGTAAGCACGAGTCAAGTGGACGTTTAAGTCGATCCACTGTAATGTAGAACAAGAATGTTCTAGTCTTCAAGTGGGGTGAATGTAACACCCCTTAAAAGGATTCTTAATGACTACTTATATCACCAAATGTGCACTTTCTTTTAAGAAATCTCACTCTTGGAAATTCCATAGTTAAACATGCTGATTTTCCTAGGTATTGGGATTCGAACGATGATTTTGGCTTGGAGTAGTCTTAGGATGGGTAACCTCCTGGTAAGTTTTCCCAGGTAGCATGTGATTTGTGGTGATTTGTCGGGTTAGTCGTGGATCCTTAAAACCATTCCTGGTAAGTTCCACGACTCGGGTAGGGACCAGTCATTACACAATCAAATAATTTATCTCACTTAGAGATAATCATCTAATAAATTAAAGTTAATCATATGTAATTTAGAGTGGGTCGTTAGATACACCCCAAGTAATGAGGTACATTTGATTGTTAGCATCTTTGTCAACAACAACTAAAGTAACCACATCGGCCCTTTTTAAGAAGCATCCATCAAGTTGTTACTTGTATCCACCTTTTTGAAGGCTCCTATTCATATGTACATCATACGGAACACATATTGCCTTTGCTGATTTTCTTTGGTTTTGAATTTCATAATTGTGCCTTTATTCTTTTTGTACAACTCATAATCATAGTCCCTTAACCGACCAAATTGTTACTTGTAGTCACCCATCACTGTTGTCAAAGCAATAACTTTAGCTTGAATGCACATTAACATAACAACTGTATAATTACATTGTTTCTTCACCATGAACATTAGATCCCAACCCTCAACGTCGATCCCTAAAAGCCTTTATGTAATTCAAAGTCATCCAAGCAGTTGACATGTGTTTCTTTCCTTTCTTAAAATTAAAAGGGACGCATGTGTGCTCATTGTGTAGGGTCATCACTTGAAAAGTAAGCTCGTTACCAATATGAGAAACATATATAACCTCCATTTGCAATCTTCACTCCAGAAAATTGAATTGCATTATAGTAGAGTCACTCTTGCTAAACCTAAAATGGTATCTATTAACAATCTTATAATGACCAATTGCCTAGTTAGCCTCTCTCTTGTTCTTGAATTTAATCCCCACATAAAACTCTACTTTGTCACCAAACGAGCTAGGTTTGTATGTGGCATACTTAACCTTTCTATTTCTTCTCCTAGCAACCTCGCTTCCCTCTCTCTTTCCCCTCCCCTTCCACAGGGCTTATCACTGCCATTGGTAGGATTGTCAAGATCGGATGAATCATTTTATCTCTCTAAACTATCTTACCAATCCTAATTACTTTGACTTGCTCCAACTTCGCCTCTTATTGTTGTTCATCTTTCCTTTAGTTGGTTTTTTTGGATCTAATGTTAGCCAATTCTTCATCAATAACACCCAAACCTCACCATTTAATTCCTCATTATCATTAAATTCCTCTTTAGAAAAACAATTATCCACATCCTTATTTTTAGCATCTTCCATATCGAATTAACAATGTGTTCTATATAGAAATCAACATGAGGGTACTTCGACACAGTCTCATAAACTCCCTAATGTTAGAGTCATTCTCAATTGCAATCAAACCCTCTTCAAATACCACATATGGCATACGAAATAAATGGCTTTAATCCTCCTTTCTGCATAAGCTAACAAAATCACGTTATCGTTTATGTCTCCTACACTTATGTAATTATGACCCATCTTAATCACGGTTAGTTTACTCTTAACATACATAAATATGGCTCATACTCAAAATGTTCCCCATGATTAACATGTTAACTATAGTTTTGAAATCATTATCACCCATTGCATAATCATAAGTACAAAAAAAGAAATTAAAATTCCATCCGCCACCCAATCCCCATAAAATAGAGCATTTTGGTTTATATATGGGAGTTCGTACTTATCAAATATTTACATTCATCATATTTTATGAAATTTTTAATCTTTAACCATTTTCATTATCTCTAAACCAAAATTCAACAATTAAAATACAACTATTTTCTCTATAATTTAAAAATTCGAAAAATACAAAATCTTAAATTTTACCCAAAGGAAACAATGATGATTCAACACAATCAAGGACTCCCAACTCAAACTCAAAATCTTTAACCATTTACATTCATCATATTTTATGATGTTCTCCGATCTTTTCGTCGACAACATTCCCTTGCCGATTAAAAGAAGATTTTAAGGTTTGAGAGAGAGAGAGAGAAAGAGAGAAAGTAGTTCTTCAAGTTTGGAAGGAATGAAATAGGAAACAAATTGCTTGGTTTATTTTTTTATTATTTTTTGTCTCAAGTCAACATAAAACCTTAGTCAAACAAATTTTTTATATGATTAACTAGTAATTGCTAGTGAAAAAATATTTATATTATTTTAACAAGTTTCAAGACATTAGAAAAGACCTTTCGGACCTTGTTTTATTTAATTTTAACTTGTAGGCTTTTAATTCAATTTTTTATAATTAATTTTATAATTATCTTACAATTTCTTATAATACAATTCGTTACATCTTTTTTTAGAGGTTTTTTAAATATTTATAACTTCTTATAATTAAATAAAACAGGTACGGAATATCAATTAATAAGTAAAGGTAGCAAAATAACTGTGACATTTGTAACAAAATTGCAAAACTTCAGTGGCATATTTCGGTTAGAAGTCGTGAATCTGTTGATTAAGGCGTACAATCTCCCACGAAGCATTTGCTGTTCCTCTGAAACGCCATGCTTCCTCTTTCTGCTTTCCTGATTTCTCTCCCCTTCTACTCCATTGGAAGCCCTAATTGACGATTCTTCCATCCACATTTCTTCGAAATCCGCAGAAATGGTAGTGACTAGCTTCTCAACAACCCTCTGTACACCCACACACAGGCCCTCCTTCTCTCTCTCATCCTTAGAATCGTCCAATTGTCGCTTCAATTCGTCCTGCTTTTATTGCAACAGGAATTGTTTTAAATCATCGCAGTGGAGATTCAAACGCAAATTTGTTAAAATCAGTGGTTCGAGCTCGACCTTGAAGGATTGCGGTAATGGCGATGCTACGAGTAAGAGTAATACTAACGTATGGGCAGATTCTAAGTGCGTTGAAGTGATTGGCATTGGAAATAGGGTTGAGCCTGTTCTGGATTTTTGCCTTCGCTCGTCGTCTCATGTCCAATCTCTACGCTTCTGGTATGCCCCCACAAATTTTCCTCTCTCTCTTCTCTCTCTCTCTCTCTACCCCTGTTTCTCTTTAGCGCTCCTTTGCTGTTGCGCGTAATGCATCTTGGTACTAATTTCCGTTGCTCATTCCGTATCATCTTTAAGTAGTTAGAGTCTGCTAGTTCGATGAGGAATATATTGGATAATAATCCAGTAATCTTGTTGAAATTAATGTTGTGAGCTGAAATATTTGGCTTGGAGTTAAGCTCAATGAAGAAATAACTTAATAAAACCAGAAGGCACGAAAGTATATGGATAGGAAATGAGCAACATTATTGAGGCCTTAGATAACACTGGCTAATAATGAATCTTGTCGCTAAGGACCAAATACCAATATATATAACCAATTCACGTCACTTGTAAGCAGATGAAAAAATCTACGAGGAATTACAATGAAAAACTTGGCTCCTTATGAAAAAGAGAGAAAAAGGGGGTACCAGAAGTGTTTGTAGAAAGAAGAGATGATTGATATCTCCCCATGTTTGGCAAGACTGGCCTTCGGGCTGCCCTGATACCCATCACACAATCGTAGGAAAATAAATTGGAAAAGAAATAAATTTCTCCTATATATCTTTGGTTCCATGTTGAATCTATAGCTTCAAAGTTGAGTTCTGCTTGTGTGCACTTTCATTACTTGCATTATCGGAGAAAATGTTGGGAAGGGGTTGTGGAAGAGTAATGAGGAGGAGCTACAGCTGAAACTCATTAAATAAGAGAAGAGAGTAAAAAAGCGTAAGGATGAGTATGAGGAGCTGTAGCAACCTTGGAAAATATTGGATACAAGATAAATAAAAGACTTTTACAATATTTGAGTTAATGCATAAGCAAACACCTTGAAGCGAGCTGAAACTGCATGGAAATTATTTCATGGAGAATTATGCAACACCAGGGGACAGTTTCCTCCTTTACCCATTGTTTTTGGGGCCTTGCATACAGCAAAGGGACAAACTTATTGCACTTAAAAACTTACAAGCAGGTTGCTGGTGCATAAACTAAATTAAATCAAGGCCATTCACCCATTGTGTACACAGTGGCTGTAGGAAGCTCTACTCTTTGTCAATCTCTTCTGCAACAGGCCATTGTGTAAAGTCGGCTTCAAGTTTGGTTTGATGGTTTATAGATAAGATTTTACCAGGCCGCACTTGGGTAGCGGTGATTTTTAAAAATATTTTTCTAGCAAGTCATGTTCAGATGCGGTTATGGATGAAGTTTAAAGAATTTCAAGATTCAATCGTGATTTTTGGCTCCAAATATCACTCTAAAGGAGTCCTCTATAGGTAAATTTTGCCAAAATTACTCTCCTACAAAGTTATGTGCCATATCCCTTACTTCTCTCCTCTTCCTCCTCCCCTTCCTCTATGTGTCACTAACAGTAATTTCATTCTTCCAATCGTGCATACTAACCCTTGACTAGTAGCCACCAGAGAATGGTTGAAGCTCAACACCTTATTACTGTTACCAATTGCCCATCCAACTGCTATCAAGCCCCTTTCTTCACCTCTTTCTCTTCTCGATTGCCCCTTCCCTCCTTTTGTGTGCAGAGCACCACCAAGCTCAATTCAAGGCAGTGGTGATGTCTGCACTGAAGATGCCAGAAAAGTAGCTCTGCATAGGTCTAGGAGGGTTTGATTCAGGTTTGTTATAGGGCCGTATGTTTATCTTGAACTGGTTTGCGTTGTGTTTTAGGATCGGGTGGCTTTCATGTTTATAATGTTTCAGGTCACGGTCTAGATGTGATGAGCTTAAGATTGAGTCAATTGCTGATCAAGCTTGTGCTGAGTCAAGTGAAAGAAAATTTCAGTATTATTGTTAAAGCCACGAGTTAGGATAAGGTCAATTTGGTTTTGGACTGAAGTTTTCGGATGTTGGCATTATTGATTGAGGCTGACAATAGACCTGGTTGAATTATTTAGGGTTCAGGTTGAAAGTGGATCATGCTATTCAGGTCAAAATTGAGTTGTTTTTCAGGACTTATGGGTCTAGGTTGTGGGGCACAGGTGGATGCACATCCAATGGAATGTCACCATCAGTCTATATGTGGGTTCACATTGAAGACTGCGGATGAAAATTTGTTTAAAATTTTGTATAAAATTCTTTAAACTTGTGAAACGGACACCCGTAAAAGTTGAGTAGTATCCGTGTATCATTAAATCCTAAAAAGATCAAAAGTGGGGCATTGTTAAGCAAAAATATTTTGATCTGTCACTGTTTGGCTGAGCTTTTACCGTGTGTATCAGGAACCATTGCTGCCTTAATTTGTGGGACTTTGATCTCTGTAGCTGCTGCAATTATACTTTAGTTTTAAATTTTATTCACCCAGTTCCCATAAATATCTTCTCTTGTTGCCAACTTGCAGATCAACATATAGATAAATCAGTGAAAGGAAAACAGGGTAGGTAGTGTTGTTAAGAAGCTTCTTATGTGATTTGAGGAGGAAGAACTATTAGTTCACCTTTTTGTCCATTGTTGGTGGGTCTCTTCACTGTGACATTTGTCGATCTCCTTGATGGAGGGTAGTTGGGTTCACCCTTAGATATTAGAGGTATTTTGATTGCATGGAGAAGATGGTTGAAGAAGACTTGGGTCCTAGGAATTTGGAAAATGATTCTATTGGCTATTTGGTGGAGTACTTGAAAGGGGAGGAATCGTTGCATTTTTAGGGTAAGTCTATGTCCTATAAAGAATCAAGCTTTAGTTTTTGAGAATTTTATATGGTTGGAGTTTAATGCTCGATCATGGAACAAAGTTGACTTTTTAGATTTTGTTGATACTTGATTCGATTATTTTGGACAGCTTGAGGGCATGACATTATTTTGTGATTGCCCTTTTTGTATACGGTGACATGAATAGTGTAATTTTTTTGCCTTTTTTTTGTACATGGTGACATGAATAGTACAATTTTTTTTATGTATAAAAATGGAGTTAATAAGACGATCTAAAATTTCGTCTACTTACTAAAAGGCCGTCCAAATATGGCCACCCACTTCTTCCTCCTCTTCTCAAGCAGGGCCCTATAATTTCTCTTTGGCACTTGTTATGAGCCCCTTGTTCACCCAAGCCCCTTGCTTACTGCATTGATCATTATAGTGTGTTACTGATTCCTTAACATAGCTAGGGTTTAAATGTAGTGACTTTGTACACATTTTTGGATGTAGAAATGCTTAGAAGCTATAATGTCACACCTGTTTCATCAAGTAATTAAGGAATAGCTTAAAGTATTTTTTTCTGTAAAAATTTTTTTAGAACATGATCAAATGCTGTTAAGCTATGCTTTCGATGTTACGTTGAAAAATTGCTTGGGTCACACTGTGACAGTTGCAGTCCAACAAAAGTGTCAAGTCCCAGTGTGGATCCTGCCTCAGGTCTGAGGATACCTAGATGTGGACATTGTTACCCACTTACCGCTACTAATTGGGAAGTTGATTTTGAGAGACCCACAATTTTATTTTATTATATTTTTTGGAAGAGCAGATTTTGAGTGATTAACAAATTACATAAAAATTCAAATAAGTGGACAAAGACCATTATAATACTCCTTATCAATAAAAGAAAGACCATAATAATACTGACAAGTGGCAAAAATCCAATACTAGTCCCTGCTTCGAGTATAAAGCCAAAGACTGTAAATATGAACACTCCAATCCTGCCGAATAAGCTACTTTTAGAAAATGCAATAACATGCTCAGCCAACACACCCACACAACCCCCTAGCCCCCCACCTGCTGGAAGTTAATCGTATGAATGAAAATATCGGAAATACTAAAAGGAATTGTGTCCACAAGCATAGTCATTTAAACGGTCATGATCCATGACATAATTTTTATGAGAGGCTGATTTGTGACTATGTGCCCATTGTTGTAATTGTCGTCTTCTCTGAATTTACTTCTCTAACTTATACTGTTACATGAAGTATATGCATCCTGGAGCAATAAAGTGTTGTTTTAATTTTTTTGGATCTCCCTACTTACATAACTTCATACAAACATCTGAAAACTAGAGGTAGGTGCTTGAATTGCCTTCTGGCTGTCTTAATAGCCTCTTCAAGAGATGCTTATATGGAAAACTTTTGGGGAAAACCTTGAATTTTGAGACACAATTCTGGCAGCAGGATGACAATGATCAATCAATATTAACGTTTAGACTGGATGTCTGGCATTTAAAAGATTAGGATGAAAAAATTTATTTCGTGAACTATCATTCTAAAGGCATATGATAGTGTGCCTTTTTCTTCTGACTCCTCAATTTGCTCACTTGCATATGGTGCTAGCAGAGATAAACCATTTCATTTAGCATTTTCTGGTTTGCAGCTTGCCCGCTAAACGAGAACTAGAAAGGGGGGTAGGGGCTAAATTATGCCCTTCTAATCTTCTAATTTCATTCAGCATTCACTGCATATCCTTATCATAAAGAATTCTGCCTCCGGATCATCCGTTAGACATCTAAGCGCATCTTACTGTTTTGTACTGTTCTTTCAACTTGCCATCATCATTTTGCTTTTTAAGGATTAAAAAGTCAATTTCCCTCCCTGTTGTCTTTGCAGGAACATTATCCAGAATGAATCATTTAGAGGGCAATTACGGCAAAAGTTTCTTGGACAAGGTTTATTCTAATTTCTCTCCTTGTAGTTTTTCTGTAATATTATCTTTTCTTTGTTTATTGGTTACATTAATTTTTCCTAGTTCTTTATCATTGTGTTTTTTAAAGAAAATAATAAAGTTGATTGAGGTGATTTTTTCCCTGGTCTTAATTTTAAAATTTATTCTTATGACATTTCTGTTTCATTGCTTTACTTTGAACTTTATGTCTGTTGAAATCATAGACAACACATAATATAAGTACTTTGCAGTCGTCCTTTTATTCAGAGTAAATAATGGGTAAATTTGATGCAAAATATCTTACCTCCCTTCCCCTTTTGATTTGGTTTTGCATTTTGTGCTGGAGGTATTTGTCATGCACTGGTTGGTGATAGAGGTATAGCAGTGAATCAGTGATGGTCAGGAATGCAATAATGGCTATGGACTCTTGGACATCACATCATATATCACAGTTTTAACAGCATGAATAGGTCAATTTTGAGCTTGAAATTATAATCTAGGAGGTTTTGTCCATGTCTTGAAAGCTATACGCTCGAAATTATACTAGGAGGTTTTGTCCATGTCTTGAAAGTTATATGTGGAGAATATAATTTTTCTAAGGAACTCAGAGGCTTGAAACGTTGCTGAAAGTGAAGGGCGAAGCATTAACTAGTTTGATGTTACACCTTTGGTAACAATTATGATAGCAACTGCAGTAAAATAACGATCTATTATGAATGTTATAGGAATGATTTAAAACCAAGGTTATGTAATGGCCTGTCGTGTACAGTGAGCTGAATTTAATAGAAGTGATGTGGCTGTTACATTCTCAAACCCCACAGAAATGGGATCCACATTGGGGGTGGTGGTGTTGGTGGTTATTGTATATGGCGGTTACATAGAGCCTCTAATAGCGTTGATTATGGTGATGAAGCTTATGTTGACATTTCAGGCCATCCCTTTGAATAAAATGTTTCTCCCTCTTTTGTGGATACCAATCATCTAGTTTTATCACTAAATTGCTTGATGGCACATGCTTCTACTTCCAGTTTCTGCATGTTTGGGGAAATGGCTTGGACAATTCGTTTAAGCTGCCGAACCATGGATGTCCACCCTGCCAAGAATGTCTATCATGATCTTAGTTAAAATAGTGCTTTGGCACTTGATTGATGTCCTTTCTTTGCTTTGCTATTTCAAATGACTAAAGTGGATGACCCTTTGCCTTTGCAGTACTTTGACTAGTTCATTATGCTTCTTGTTTGAAATTTGTCTTCCCAAGTGTAAGACGGAGTGAAAGTAAAAAGGGTTCCCTCACCTTTGCTAGTGTAATGAGCATGAAATTCTTTATAAGACCATGCGAATCCTAAGAAGCACCAGCACTTGTTTTTGCCCAGCGTATCCATGTCTGATACGTGTTGGACACGTGTCAGATACACAAAAAACGAGTCCAAAATTAAAGGACCAAAAGGTGATCCCGACTTGACTAGTGCTGGACACACGAATTCTCCTGGTCGACAACGGGGAACCAGGGGGAGGCAAGGGGGCTGTGGCCTCCCCATGATTTTTAAAATTAATTTTTTTGGGTAAAATCTATCCTAAAAAATAAATTGGAAAAAAATTATTTAGGAAAATTATTTTCATATTTTTTAACTCTCCAAGTAAAATAAATTTTCATAATCATTTTTGGTGTAAGGTAAAATTATATAATTATTGTATAAAATGTATTATTTTTCATATAATATTTTGCACACTTCTTATAGTAGTTTAATAAATTAGGATGGAGAAAGTTAGGGTATAGGCTATGAAAAATTGATAATACATATAGCCGCCTCAACTTTTTTTTTAATCTCTCTTGTTATCTGTTTGTCATCCTTCCTCCCTCTCTCCAACCTATTAATATATTGTCTTGTAAGCTATAATACTACTTTTTCTCCCTACCTTTTAATGTAAAGTAGTATAACTTTCATTCCCAATTAGCAATTTCCAAAAGAAGACAATTTTTTGGCTTTCCAAAACTCCTAATTCAAACACCAGGTATGTTTTGAGAGTTAATATTATATTTCTTTTAGTGAGTTGATTATTATTAAATTATGTATTATTATATTAGTTAATCTAATTTATTTCTCAAAGTGTATTAGATTTTGTGAGTGATTATTATTCAAGGGATAATTTTTATATTATTAGTTGAAGTATGATTTCTTATCTATTTATTACACAAATTTTTTCATAATATTCTTATAGCTAATGTTTGATATATGATAATAACTTATTTTATAACTTATATAAATAGTAATGGCAGAGCTAGAAATTTTATTCAGCGGTGCCCCTTTTTAGTATCATTGAATTTATAAGTATTACTTATTTTTATGAGCATTCCCTTTAACATTTTCGTGGATTTTTTGAGGATTTTTACTTATACACTCCAACAATTTATTTTGGCACCGTTGACCAAATAGTAACTCCACCCCTGATAGATAGTATTTTTTTACCTTACTATCCGCCCCCACTAGGAAAATTTTCTGGTTCCGCCACGTCCAAGGAGCTTCATTTCACAGCTTCCTCCACCATGTTCGACAATGTTGCATCCTTGAGTCCATTTTAGTGTTTCTGAGGACAGAGGAAAGAGGAGAGAGGAGGGAGGAGAGAGAGGATGCAGATAGTTGGAGAGAGAAGGACAGGAGAGAGAAAGGGGAGGGGATTGGATCGGGTTGAATTGAAATTTGTGATTTCTTCCAATATTACTGCTTATCACGAGGGATAAGAGCGAACGGATGGGACTGAAAACAGTGACTAAGGCAAGTACACATTGTTGGTGCCAGCTGTTGACCACTTGTAAAAGTTTTGCTTTGTCTTTTATTTTTTTCTTTAGCAAAATGCTTACTTTACCCGGGGCCAGGCATACTATTGCTGCCAGAGTCTCACATAATGGTTGAATATTTGAAATTTACTTTTATTTTATTTTATTTTTTCAACTCCTCCCAACTACACTCTATCTTTCATTTTTCTTAAAAGGAAAAAAATCTTTAAATCTTGTTAACAAAATGTAAAATTATATAAGAAGATTTAATTATTAAACGTGTCGGTTAACATGTCGTATCCTTAATTTTTCAAAAATCACGTGTTGCCGTGTCCGTGTCATTTCGTATCCGTGTATCCATGTCCATGCTTCTTAGTGCAAATCTATTACTATCTCATGTCATTTTTGTGAAAATCTTTAAATCTAACAAGACCTTTATCTTCTGCAGACGGTCATTCAAACATCGTTGAGGCTCCACTAAATGAGGAATCATATTTGAAGGCTGTTGTACTTGTTTGTACATTCTTGTCCCTTGCTTTTGTGTTTTGGATGAATATCTTCTAAGTCCGCTAAGTTAAAGAAATTTGTAGGAAGTATGCATATTGAATTTTGCCGAAATTTCTGGCGTTTTAATTTACAATATTCTCTTTTCCTTAACAAAAAAAAAGAGGGCAAAATTTCTGGAGTTCTTCATAAGATATTTTTAATTTCATTGAGGTGCTATGAGGTATCGCTCTCTGATGCAGCATATTAGCATACCATACTCGAAAAGCTTTAATATTTGCTGTTCTTTGGTGATCCTTAAATTGTGACAGTATTTTACCTTCAGTAGATAATTATTTTTGGTATATAGTGACAGTACTGCACTACTGACCCTCAGCTGGAGGGAGGGTCCAATTGATTTCATTATCTTGCATACTGCATAGTAGAAACTTAAAATCCAACAGAAACCCCTGGCCGCAGATTCTCTTCTCTAGATTTTATTATTCTTCTTTTTCATACAAAGTGTTGTCATGATCATGATCTCATTTGGCACGTGATGTGAAGTGTGAACCTCAAAGTGAAAATCCAAAGGTAGTGTTGCTTTTATCGTTACCTGTGTTTCTGCTAGTTTGGTACATTAGCTGTAGATGATCTTCTTTTACTTTTTTTAAATGTTTGGGTCTATAAGACATGGTCTTTCCTTCTATCATACATGAAATTCCCTCCAGTTTCATTCTTCATCGTCAGCTGCCTATATTTTGTATTAAGTATAGTTCCCCTTCTCTTCTTGAAGATCTCACTGGATGCAGTTTCAGTTCACCATCTTTTTTGGGTGAAGGTAAATAATATATTGATTGCCCAAAAGATGATTTGGTCCAAAAACAATACTTACACAATCAATTCTGACCAATTAGCAACAAACTGATCATATTGTATTTGTTTGACAATCGCTGTATATGCTCTGGCTTTGTTCTGGAATTTCCCAGCATTCCTTTCACGCGAAACTTCATAGACCGTGCCTGCAAAAAGCGTTCTTCTCCACTCATGAATTCGAGTTGCCTCTGCATTTGATTCTATGCCATTGCAGTTCCCTGGAAGAATTCCAGCGGCGTACTCTTTTCTTTGACCAAACAAGAATGTCTCTCCAAACAGAGTGTGCAAAGGGGCATGTAAAAAGCTGAGAATTATCCACCCCATTTTGTTTACAAAACACACTGATTTGTATTGGAAAACCTCTTTTGTTCAATAATTCACCCGTGGGAAGTTGGTTCTGGGATGCGAGCCATAGCGTGATACGCTGTCTGCTCCATGCCCATGATTTCCAAACCACTTTCCACCAATTCACGTCCTCTTTGGCAGGGCGAAACAACAGATAAGCCTTCAAAGTCTGAAAACAGAGTCCCATGTATTTTCCCAAACCATGTTTGCACAACAGCAATATGCTCAAATTTAACTATCAGTTCATTTCTCAGATTTAATAACATTCTCCAGCCCCAAGCATCCCCAGCATGTGCCACAGCAGTAAAAATATCATCAGATTTAATAAGTTAACAAACACTTTGCGCACTGTAAGAAAACAGAGTCCCAACCCATCCAAAATTTCCAATTCCATTTCATACAGAACGCTTTGTTCCAGCTCAACAACGCCTTGAAATTTAAGCCACCACTTGTAATGGGTTGGCACATTCGTGACCAATTGATTAATGCCATTTTCTTAACATCATCAGTGCCACTCCAAAAAAATCTACTTCATAGTGACTCAATAGAATGCGCCACAGACTTAAACAATAAAAACACAGATGAGCAGAAAGTGAATATAACAGCTAAAACTGATTGAATGAGAACCCTCTTTCCAGCATATGAAAGCCTTCTGGCTGTCCAAGAGGCTAATTGCTGTCTGACTTTGTCAATAAGAGGTTGGATGCAGCTAGGGAAAGTCTCTTGGTAGATAAAGGAACCCCCAAGTACCCGAAGATGAAGGGGAAAGATCCTGGAATAAATCCAGTACAGGATATAATAACTTGCTTGCTGATCAGCAGAGGACACACCTCCAAAATAAATCTCTACTCATCAACATTTGTAAAAAACCCAGACATTTTAGAGAAATTTTGGAAATACTGCTGTTGGACTTGAACTGATCTTTGGTTACCTTTAGAGAATAGCACCAGATCATCAGCAAAGAAAGAGCATTCAGTGTGAGCTTGGCACATTTGGGATGGAAGAGGAATGCTTTGTTTTGTGCAGCCTGAGCAAGAACTCGAAATAATACATCCCTGCTTAAGACAAAAGATAAGGAGATAGAGGATCTCTTTGTCTTAGTCCCCTTGCATCAGGGAAGAAGCCACAAGGAGCAGCATTGACATTTATAGCATACCTAGGAGAGGAAACATATACCATGATCAAATGCAGAAATTGAGGGGGAAAGTTCAATTTCAGAAAAGTAGCCTCCAAAAAGACATTCAATTGTATCGTAAGCCTTACAAATATCAATTTTGATCATAACTCTAGGTGATACACCTTTCCTTTCATAGTGCTTGACAAGGTTATGTGCAAGCATCATGTTGTAAGTGATTGATCTACCTCTCACAAATGCACTTTGACCTTGGTTGGTGATAGCAGGCAAAGCCTCTTGAGGCCTATCAGCCAACACCTTTGAAATCACTTTATAAAGAACATTGCACATAGCAGTTGGCCTAAAATCAGCTACCCTATTAGCATTTGACTTTTTGGGAGCCAATGTGATCAAGGTACTATTGATTTGCTTCAGAAGCTTACCATTAGTTCAGAAAGTATGCACAATACTGCATATATTAGGATCAACAATCTCCGAGGCTTGTTGGAAAAAACCAGACGTGAAGCCATCTAACCCAGGGGTTTTATTTTCATCCATACTAAGCACAACTTCTTTGATTTCTCGGTCTGTAAATGCGGCTATTGATAGTTGGTGATGATCAACCTTCAGTAAGGGGCCATAATGAATCCAGCTCAGCCGTTAGTAAGGGGCCATAATGAATCCAGCTCTCCAACAGAGCTTGAACAGAGCTTGGACAGAGCTTGAACTGACTGTGAAGTCCCCATTAGCCCTGTATAAGAAGAGAGGAAAGCTTGAGCTATACCTTCTTGAATTGTATATTCCAGCCCTTGTTCATCAATGAATTTATGGAAAATATTCATCTTTCGCTTTTCTTTGACTATAGCATGAAAGAAAGACCCATTGTCATCACTATTCTTTAAATAATGCTCCTTTGCTCTTTGGGCCAATATATGTTCTTCAGTTTTTTTGAAATTCAGGTAATGTGTTAAGATCTGCTTTTCAGTATTTTGGAGCTCAATATTTGTTGGAGTATCCTGTAAGTCATGCTGGATTTGGATTAGTTGATTATATAAACTCTCAATTTTGTCCGAAATACCTTGGTAATGATGAGCATGTAATTGCTTGAACTGATGCTTCAAAGATTTCGGTTTGATAACAATCTGGAACACTCCTGCACAATACTCTTGAGCAAAGGTTGTTGAGACCAAACATTTAAGTACTAAAAAGGCCTTTTAATACCCTTATATTGATCTTTCACCTCAACCCATATAAAGCAATGGTTAGACTCACCTGGAGTTTTGAACTCTAATACAAAATCCGAAGCACTTTCCAGTTCTTTCCAATTTAGCCCAAACTCTGAGACCCCCTTCTTGCTTATTAATCTAGGTATACAAAAATCTAGTGCTTGCAGGATCACTAAGATCATTTCGTTCACAGTAGTTAACAAAGTCAAAATTTCATGCTGAGGATAAGAGACCCTTGAAATCCTTTTTCTTGGGGCTTGACTATATTAAAGTCTCCTAACAACAACCAAGGAGAAGTAATATCACAGTTATCCAACCTTTGCCGTAAATCTTCACATAAAGTAGCATCATTATGTCCATATACAAAGGTGACAACCTTGAAAAGCCTCCAAAGAACCTTTGACGTCACAGTGAATAACCTGGCTACTATGATCAACAATATTCACAGACAATTTAGGTTGCCAAAAACCCAAATATGACCATTATAGTGGTCAGCATAATTGTAAGTAAAGAGGTAAGAAGGAAACAACTTTGCTGCAATACTTTCTGCATTTTGAGACTTAACTCTCGTTTCTGTCAAAGCAAATATAGTAGGATGGTGTTTCAAGACCTCCTTTATTGCAGACAGATTGTTTGGAGAGGTCATTTAGACCCATCACATTCCAACAGGTGATTATCATACAAATTGCTTACCAAGAGCCCTGCCCATACTCTTAGCTTTATCATGTTTGCCCAAACTGCCCCTTTGTTGAACCAATTAATCTGCTGAATCTGTTCTGTAATACCACTTGCCCCTCACTACCCTGCTGGTGAGGGAAAGAAAAGTCTTCCTCACAACGTGCCTGGTGACAGGAGCTGCAATAGGTACATCCTGGACTGGGATGGCCTCCATCTCATTGACACTTTCATCTAGTTGCACATGTTGAGAGCAACCTCCTGGCACTGAGAAGTAACAACCTCAGTATGAGTAGATTCATTATTCTCAGAAATTGGAACAGATTGATTCTCCTTAGCCACCCAAACTTGCTGTGTTCTTATTTTATGACATTCCTCCTCTACATGACCAAGTTTCTTGCATTTCTTGCAAAAATAAGGAACCCACTTGTAGTGGACTCACTGATGAATCAATTCTCCGAAAGGGTCTTTAATTGATATGATCTCAGGCATAATAGCAAAACAGGAGTGACATCAGCTTCAATGAGCTCTCTAGCATTTCTAGCATAAGTAACCTAATGCTCAGCGAACGAAGGCATACCCATTACACTGGTAAGCTTGCTCAATCCATTAACTGACCTCCAGGAAATGTAATAGGAACCTTCCACATCACACTTTGATCAAACCTGAAAGCTGGAGTCCGTGGTTTCAACACCAAGGTCCTGTTATTAACCAGCCAAGGTCCCCCTCTCAAAATGGCTTCCATATCCTCCCTTCATTCAAATCTGAATACATACCATCCTGGTGGATGACATAGAATCTGAAGTCGTGCAATCATCCCCCAATGTTTCTCAACAAAACCTTTAATAACTGCCAATTTAGGCATAGGACCAACAAAATATCCTACCAGCGTATTCTGCCAACATTCAATCTCTTCAGCAATATCATCCATTGTAATGTGAACAATCATATCATCATTTACAATTTCAGGCTCAACATAGTGCAAAGTAAGTCTAGCAGATGGTGCCCGATTACATTGAAAAAGCGATCGAAAAGTTTTTGGAGGAGGTGTTTGGATTTCACTGCCACTAGTCGAGTAGCATCCTCGCTCGGATACTCGAAGTATCGGCATTAACCTCCTCCATTTCAGCTACATTAATCTCATTCACATGCTCAACCGGATCTGCTTAACTCAATTCGGGACTAATTTCAGTGGTTGGAGAAGTCGGCCATACCTCTTCCATTTGAGTTACATATGTATTCGATTTATCATATAGAGCTTGACAGACCACCCGTGCTTCTTGATAGAGAGTCTCCGTCTGTTGCAGCGGTTTCTTCGATTGCCGACCATGCTTTATCATTCCAGCACCACCGGAGATCTAATCGGAAATCGCCTCAATGCGTCGAAAGAAAACCCCTGTCATCGGTGCCTCATCTCTCTATCAAGAATATTGAATATGCTCAGTTCACCATCTTTGACATTGGCTTTTTTCATATAATTTTAGAAGTCTACTTTCTCGCTCGGAATCTCTCTGGATTGAATCTTCACATGTATTAAGACAAGCAGAAATTAAAGGTACGAAGTTATCATGTATATTGGGCATAGTCAATTTGAAGCAAACCAAAGTCGCAAGTAGGACAATAACCATCAAATGGAGGAAACTCATTGGTAGACAAGTAAGAAGAAACGAGAGGGGTAAGAAATAGAAGAGGCTGTGAGAATGTGGAAATGATAGCATCAGAAAGACTTATTTTAGAAAGAGGTTTAGGTTTGGGAGAAATACTTAGATACTTCATATTAGGAGTATTTTTGTTTTCTAGTTTTACAAGGATCAGTTTTTGGAAGGTACTTAATAGTAAGGGTTTGTGCTGCTTGTTTGTAGATCCGTTGATTGTTGAATTGATTGATAATCTATCAGGATTTTCCTCTATTAGTTTCCCTTTCCTCTCTAAATTGCCCCTCCTTCCTTTTCCCCTATGATCTCTATCAGAAATGCTTGTTCAATGCATTAGAGATAATTGGGTGAAGACATTTTATTTCCTCTTAATGTTGTGAAGTTTTGTCAATAGTCTTGGATTAATTAGTCAATGTTGTGGGAGGCTTGCTTTGTATATAATTTTTTCCCCTTGTCTCCGGCCGGGGGAAGGGGAGGGAGGGAGAGATTCATTTGAGAAATAAAGAAAAAAAGATATTTTCTTGATTTTGTAGATTTTTTTAATTTGTTCAGAGGCATACCACAAAAATCTTCAGCCACTTCATATTGGTTACAAACACCACTTTATCATTCCTGGAAAAATGTGGGAATTTCTCCAACTACCAACGCCATAAAATTGCCAGGAAAATGTAGATCACACCTTACTGTGAGGTACCATATTTTGCTTGTTACTTTTGCAAATGATCTAGAATTGTAGCCAAGACATATGAAAGTCTCCCCATTTGTGAGAAATAACTTGTTTGACATTTGTTGCACCAATCAGCAACGGAAGGAAAAAATGATGTATGCTCACTATGCATTAGATACTTTGCACAATCTTAGAGATTTTTCCTTACCAAGCCGCCTTTTATGCAGCAACTTATTAGTATCAGTATTGCCTGTAATCATGGTCCAAAAAGACTTTCTCCTTGGGATGCACTTTGGCTTTTCAGGTATCCTAAGTCCTAAGATTTACTTGGTACTGGTCAATGGTTTTCCAACCCCAACAATGTTTGAAGTGGAAGAGGCGTACCCACTAATATTAATATTCTATCATTTCTTGATAAACAAGTAGGTCACAAATCTTGCCAATAAACAGCATACAGTGGAAGGAAAGGTGAGTGTTAGGAAGAAAACCTGATCGCAGTTGCTAATACTTGAACACTTTTTGGTTTGTCACACTTTCAGTGTTCCTTTCTGTGTGCAGATTGTTTATATATATATATATATTTATATATGTTTTGTGTTGTATAGGTGGCTAGTGCCGGCTATGGTGATGACTGTGCAATAGCAGCTGGTATCCTTAGGACAATCAGATCTGGTAGTGGATTAGTTGTTGCTGTAATCATGAAGCCATTCAGTTTCGAAGGGCAGAGACGTCAAGATGAGGTAGTATTTCTGTTCTTGCATCTGTAGTTCATTTTCTAGTGCTTAGGGCTTCCTTGAAGAAGGAATGGTATTGTATATAGAGCTTTCTGATTCTATGCTCTCAGGCTGAATGAGTGGTGATTTTTGCTGCTTGAAAGAAAAAATAACTATTTGTTACGTTGAAATGCTTCTCAGTTATCATATTCATTGGCGTAGAGACATGATATGATTGCCAAAGTCAATGCTCAGTAGAAACTGATTTTACCATTTTAGAGATGAAAATGCAAAGATAGTTTCAGTGATTTGTGTTTAAAATAATTTGAAAATCTGTTTCTCCCTTGGCAAATGCTGTGGCATCTTCTTGTAATTAGCTTTCTTGATATTACCATATTGTAATATTCTAAAACTTTTGTTTCACCCCCCAATTTTTTTCTCAGATTTGCCGCAAATGGTCTCAATGCATTAACATTGGAATTATTTTACATGACTGTTCTCTATGATTGTTGCTTAATTTCAGTTTCTTCCCTGATAGCTGAATGCATTATATTTTATCAGAAAGAGTGGATTGGATTTTAACTCTTCCTTATTTGCCAACTTGCATTTTCTACAATTTCTGCGGTTCCCTCTAGTTCTTCCCTCAAATAATGTATCCTTCATTAAATTTCATTTTATTGATTGTTCAAATGGTTGATGTGACAATGTTGTTCTTACGGAGCACTTTTGAATAAAATGGGAACATGTGTTGATTTTTATTTAGATGGGATCATAATATATATGAGAAAGAGTTTATGGGGAAAATGAGGGTTAGATCAGATCACTGGGAAACATTGAATGGCAACGAGGGCCCGGGAGCGGAAGTAGAAAAACTTATTCACTATTTAATGTTTGAGGCTAACTAATTAGCTGATGGGAGTCCATGTTGGCAGCATAGAATTATTTTAGCCATAGCAGAATTGTGTTATATTTTTAGTTGCAGTCTTTGATACTGTGTGATCTTTCCTAACTTTCAATGTTCACTCACCAAAACAATTTCATTAACATATTTTAAAAAATACTACTTTGTCTAATTTTCCTTATTGTTTGTGCCCTAAATATAGTCAAAATTGCTGTACTTTTTTTTTTTTTAACAAGGAAAAGAGAAATATATATAAATCAAAAGAATGGATGCAAAGCAAGCATCCTACAAAAGGCTATATACAACAGATGTGTAGACTATCCACATAATCTACAATATCCACAGAAGAATTACAAAAATTGCCACCTTCCCAGTAGTAGAGAGTCTTGAGAAGCTCTTTAAAGCATTGAAAAGAGGTCCGGACTCCCTGAAGACTCTTCTATATCTCTCGCATCAATGTTTATGGCATGAGGAATAAGTAAGGCTTTCTTCTTTTTAGCTTTTCTCCCAAAGTAACCCTCCCAAGAAACTAGATGGTTCTTGATAGAGCTCGAAGTAACCGAAGAAACTCCCAAAAATATAAAGGCTAGCTCCCACAAAGCTCTAACAAAGGGCAATGCAACAAGTAATTGGAGGATTCCAATTCAGCTTTACACATAGGACATCTATTCACCAAAATCTGTCCCTTCCGTAAATTATTGCAAGTTGTGACAAGCTTCCCACATAAAAAGAAACTTTTAAAGGCGGCAAAGACTTTGAAGAGAGCTGATTGTCTGAAGAGGACTGCAATGAGGCAGAAGGTTGAGAAGTAAGCATCAAATAGAAAGACTTATAGAAAAAATCCCTTTGGGATTAAGATCCCTTCTAACCATATCAAGAGAGGTATTGGCTAGTGTAGTTAAGTTAGACCAAACAATAGTGTCAGACCCTCTTTCATAATGAATAAGTCGCTGCTGAAGCATCCTTATCCCTTGCAACAACATAAATAGAAGGGAAAAGCTCTTTCAAAGGTGCACCTTCGCACCAACGATCATGCCAAAAATAGATGGAGGATCCAACACCAACCTCGAAGGAAAAGTGAGGTAGGAATCTTTCCCATCCTTTCGAAATATACCTTCAAAGACTTTGACCATAAGAACCATTCCATCTAGAAGGATACCACCCAAATCCAACCTCACCATATTTAACCACCACCACCTTTCTTTGAAGGTTCCCTTCTCAACCATGAATCTCCACAACCACTTTCCCATCAAAGCCTCATTAAAGAGCTTTAAGTCTTTGACACCTAACCCTCCTTCGGGAACCTTGAGCTTAACTATTTTCCATCTAACCGGATGCTACTTGAAATCACTCCCAAAAGAGTCCCAAAGGAACTTTCTTTGAATTGCTTCTAACTTAGAAGCCACTCGAAGAAGGAATGGGGAAGAGAGAAAGGAAGTAAGTGGGAATGCTAGAAAGAACACTCTTGGTAAGAGTCAATTTACTCCTTTTAGAAAGGTACTTAGATTTCCACCCGTAAAGCCTTCTCTCAAACTTTTGAATAACTAGTTGCCAAACAGATTTCTCCTTGAACTTTGCTCCAAAAGCTAGCCCAAGCTCAAGGTATGAAGTGGGATAATCAACACAACAACCTAATACTCCCGCCTTAATGATATCAACTTGTCCGACAGACTATGATAGAGCTTTTTGCCAAATTTACCTTTAGACTAGAAACCGCCTCAAACCAAACAAGAATGCACCGAAGGTTCACTATTTTCTCACAATCATTATCACAAAAAATAACGGTATCGTCGGCAAATAGAAGATGGGAGACATTCGTTGTATTGGAATTCCTACAACCCACCGAAAACCCGCATTTGAGGCTCACAATAGAAGCTGAGTGAAGCATCCTCAAAAAAACCTCCATAACCAAAAGGAAAAGAAGGGGAGATAAAGGATCCCCCGGCGCGAGACCTCTAGAGGCGGTGAAGAACTCCGTGGATGAACCGTTGACAAGCACTCGCAAGGGAAGTTGTAGAGATGCACTACAAAATCCCACCAAAACCCTTTCTTCTCAAGACATAAATGAGAAACTCCCAATTGACTAGATCATAAGCCTTTTCGAGTGTCCAATTTACAAAAGTACATGTGATAGTACAATTGGAAACCCAGTTTCTCTCTCTCTCTCTAGCCCGGGAAGCTCTTTTCTCCAACCATGGCAAGGCGAGGGAGGCCTAAGAAATCCGGGCGGATCTTCGCAACCCCGAGGTCCTAAGGGCTTGTTTGGTTGGATGTAATCAAAGTGGTAATGCAATCAAATTGGTAATGGTGATTAGATTACCATGTTTGTAATGCAATCAAAATTATATTGTAATCACATTAACCTCTATCTATGCAATTACAATTACTTGAACATTTACTAAACAATCATGATTACATCCATCCTTGTGATCAAATTTTAACACACTTTCAATAATTCTCTCTCTCCCCCTCTCAATTGCATATCCATTTTCTCTCTCTTCCTTGGCACGAGCGAAAAATTTATCTATTTGATAAGAAATTTAATTTTTTTCTTATATTATCTTAATATATGATATAATCATTAAGTCATCAAGAGAAAATTTCAACTTTAATATTTTGGATTTAAAATTTAAGTATTCAATTAAAAAGATAAAAGAAGCTTAAATTAAAATTTTTAGATCAATTTTTTTTTACTTGTTAACACTTATTTTTAATTTAATAAATATTTCTCATAAATAAAATAATTTTATTTTTTTATCCATGAAAAAAATTTAAAACTTAATTATATGGTAGAAGAGATTAAAAAAGCTCAAATATAAATTTAGAGTTTAAAATTTTATTATATCTTCATTACGATAAACATTTATTACCACTAGAATAATCCAATTGATTTTTTGCCAGAAAAAAATTTAAAATTAGGAAATATGATATAAAAGATTAAAAAAATCTCAAATATGATTTTGAATTTAAAATATTTTCATGTGGATAAAATTTATCTTTATTACTATATTTATTGTTATTAGAATAATATAGTTTATATTTGCAATAAAATTTGATTATTTGATAGAAAATATTTTTAAAAGCTCAAAACTAAATATGTAACTCAAATTTTTATTTAGATAGCATTTATCTCCATTACAATAATTTAATTACTAACTTTTGTCATTGAAATAATCCATTACCATTGTGATTACATTACACTTTTTATATAACCAAACATGGTAATGTAATTGTTGTCCCATTACATTGCATATCTAATTACATTATATAATTGATTACATTACACCCCTATTACATTACATCCAACCAAACGCCACATAAGGTACTCAGCAATGGAAATGCAACTCAAAGACCTTCCCAATCCAATGAAACAAGAACCTCGTGAGCCAATATCGGACCGTTCGAAATCTCGTCCTTGAGCACAAAGAGAACTCAATCCCGAGTCTCCTAAAGCTAATTCAGGTAACAATTACTCTACTATTTGGGATAATTGTGATATATCCAAATTGCGAAATGCTGGACATAAGCTCAATTTTGTCCAACCCCATAAGGAAAACGAGATGGTATTTACGACGATTGGATTGGAGGATATTGAACCTGAACTTCGTTTTGGGAATCAGCAATGGTGGCTTGCAATGTACTAGGGGCATCCCCAACATGGCATTTATCATTTTGATAGCAAGCCCTTCATTGTTAAACCATGGCACAAGGATTTAAGAAAGAGGATATCCACCAGGTGCCATGCCAGATTTGGATCTTAAACACTGGAGTGGGTCTTCTCTTAGCAAGCTTGCGAGTTTGGTGGGCAACCCAATTATGGCTGAGAAGAACACCCAGGAAAATAACAAAGCCTGGTATGCTAGAGTTTTGATTGAGGTACCCATACTCAAATCTGTTCCAAAGTATATCTACTTTGCTAATGAACATCATATATTGATCAAACAAGAAGTGGAGTCTGAACGAGAACCAATTTTGTGTGACAATTGTAAGAAATTTGGACATGAGGCAGAAAAGTGTATAAAAGATGGGAATTGGCAATGGAGGGCCTGTCTCTGAGCAAACTGCTTATAATGGTCAGCAGAGTAAGAATCAGCAAGAAGGATGGAAAACTGTGGGACAAAAAAATGGTAATCCAGTCATACATAATGATCAATCCTCTAGACCAGGGCAGACGTCCTTCCAAGTGTTAGAATTGGATATACAGGATATCAACAAAGAAAGTGCTCATGAGAATGTGGTCATTGGGATGGCAGAGGAGCAAGATCCTAATTCAAATGGATAGTATTGCCACATGGAACAACGGGGGTCTAAATGGCACTAATAAGCAGAAGGATCTCAAAGCCTTTTGCTGGAAAAATAAAATTGGTCTAGTTTGTCTAATGGAGACTAAAGTTCTGAAGAAAAACTATAATAAAGTGGCACGACCTTTACAGATTGGTCACATTTTGTTAACCACATAGCTCATGACAGAGGCCAGATTAGGGTAATGTAGAAAGTCCAGGATTTTCAATTACGAGTGCTTCATACCATTGCTGAGGTGGTTCATTGCTGGGTCAAGCACTGCTTCACAAATAAATGCTTATATTTGTCTGCAGTCTATGGCTTCAATGATGAGTCTGAAAGACAGGAAATGTGGCAAACCATTGTTGGAATCTCCACTAACATGACTGCACCGTGGATAGTCTTGGGAGACTTTAATCATCCTTTGTTTATTGAAGATAGAGTGGGAGGAGCACAAGTGAATAGTTATGACAGACTGATATGAGATGGAAAGGGTGTAAATTTTCTTGGACAAACAAACAAGAATTGGTTCTAGAATTTTCGCCAGAATTGATAGAGTACTTGTTAATAGTACTTGGACTGATGTATATCCCTTCGCTGAAACTTATTTGACGGCTAATGATATGTCAGATCACATCCCAGGGGTGATTCAGTTCTTTGATCTGAAAAATGAGGGCCCTAAATCCTTTAAATATTTTGACATGTGGGCTACAAACAAGTTATTCCCGACTGGTTAAGGAAGCTTGGATGACACCAGCTACAGCCTATGACAGTGATTATCAAGAAGTTGAAGACTTTGCAAAAATCTCTGAGAAAGCTCAACAAAAATAAATTTGATGATGTTGCAATGAAGCATGCTGAGGCCAAGGAAAAACTTGAGCATATTCTGATGAACATTCGGAATAACCCTACTGATGCTCTTTTGTCCCAATTGGAGAAGGAAGCACTTGAGAATCTGCATATCTGGAAGGAGAGGCTTGAGAGCTTCTATATACAAAAAACCATGGAATATTGGTTGAATTTAGGGATTCAAATGAGAGATTCTTTTTGAGAGCTTGAAGAGCACATATCAACACAACAAACATTCTTCTTTCCTTCAAGAGAATGGTGAATGGACTTGGGACTATCCAAAGGTAATTCAGCATTTTACTCAATATTATGAAAATTTCCTAGGCATTGCAGTCCCTACCACAGACAGAATTCAGGATGATATCATCAACATGGGGAGTTCTTGTCTATTTCACAACAGATTGCACTTCTCAAACTTTTCTCAAGGGAGAAAATTAAGAGAACCATGTCCTCTATCCCTAACCAAAAGAGTCCAAGACCAGATGGGTATACTAGCGGATTTTTCAAGCAGAATTGGGAGCTAGTAGGTGATGAAATCTGTACAGCTATATGGAGTTACTTTTCAAGTGGGAAGATGCATGAAAGTTGGAATTCCACTAGAATCTCATTGATTCCCAAAACCTGTAGTCCATATAAAGCATCTGAATATAGACCAATTGCTTGTTGCAATACCCTCTACAAATGCAGTTCCAAACTCTTTTGTTCAAGACTCGAAGCTGCGCCGCCAACCCTTGTGCATGAAAATCAATCTCCTTTCATTGAAGGAAGATTGATTGCCCGCAATATAATGATGTGTCAGGATCTAGTAAGGCTTTATCAGAGGAAGCAAGTGTTAGTAAGGTGCTTCAAAATAGACCTCAAAAAAGTTTTTGACTCTGTCTCTTGGATGTTTGTGGAAGAATTACAGCACAAACTGAAATTCCCGCTGAGTTCATTAAGTGGATATGCTACTGATTACAACTTGTAGTTATACTCTGAGCAAATGGAGTTTATCATGGTTCCTTTCGAGGAAAAAAAGGGTTAAGACAATGAGACCCAATTTCCCATTTAATATTTGTGATGATGATGAACTATTTGACTAGATCATTGGTATTTCAAGGTTCACTGCACAAGTTCAAATTCCACCCTCTTTGCAAATCTTGCAGGTTGTTAATGTGTGTTGTGCCGATGACTTAATGCTATTCTGTAAAGCACACATTTCTACTGTACACTTAGTGATGGAAGGCTTTTCACACTTCTCAAGAGAAAATGGTCTGCAAATTAGCAATCAGAAATCTCAGAATGTAAAAAAGGGAAATTCATCATATTACTGGCTTCACTTTGGGAGAATTCCCTGTAAGATACCCTGGAGTTCCCTTGAGCCGAAGAAAATGGTCCAAAGCTGACTGTCTGCCCTCACGGAAAGGATTCAGCAAGGATAAGATGCTGGTCCACCAAGCATCTTTCTTAAACCTCTATCTTATGCAGCTCATCAACTCAGTCTTGTTCACTCTTCACACCTATTGGACTACACTGTTCATACTACCTAAAGGGGTTGTGAAAAATATTGAAGATATATGCAGAAACTTCCTCTGGAGTCAATCACCTGAATATAAAACGGTTCCCCCTGTGGCTTGGGATTTTATCTATAAGCCTAGGAAGCATGGGGGATTAGGGATCAAGAAATGTGACATTTAGAATAAAGTTGCAATTGCCAAACATCTCTGGTATGTCACTGGAGATATGGAATGTCTTTGGGTTAAGTGGGTCAATGAAATATACATCAAAGGAATTGACATTTGCTCTGTGAATCCCCCTTGCCAATCCTCTTGGTATTGAAGGAAAATTCTATTGATCAGGGAGAAATTTGCAGCTAATTATGATGAGAACATCCGGAAGCTAAGGAGTTCTGGCAGATACACAATTGCCAATTGCCAGTGGATATGTTTAGTTAGGGCCTCAGGACATTACTCAAATTGCTCAGGTTACTTGGAATAGATATTACATCCATAAACACAGCTTTTGTTTTTGGAGGATGACATTGGGAAGATTGAATACAAGGGATAGACTTCTTAGGTACTGGACAGATGTCCACTATGCCATAATGCAGAAGAAAGTCATGTTCATATCTTCTATGAATGTGCTACAAGTCAGTCTGTGATTCAGAATATCTTAGCATACCTCAATCTGAACCTAGTGATTATTAAAGTGGCGGATATTGATATTGCTGTGAAACGACTGAAGAAACACAAAATTGCAATTAGGGTTTTCCAGCTTGGTATTATAGCCATCACATACAGCTTGTGGGAGGCAGGAAACTTCTCCATTTTCCAAAAAAATCACAGGAAGCCAGATGAGATCAGATCACTGAAAGTTGTAAAGATTATGTTTATGCAAGAATTCAGTTTTTAGCGAGGAAATGTAAAGGGGAACGAGATAGGGACCAAATGATGCAGTTTTTGTCCTAGAGGCTTGGGTGATTAGCCCTCCCTCCTAGACTTGTAATCTGATCCAATTTTCATCAGTTGGTAATGGACAATCACCTATTACAATTTACAAACAACGGGTGGCTTTCCTGATTTGGTTTTGAAATCAAATCAGCTCACAAAATTGCTTTATTAATTACAAATAAAAATAGTAATAATACATTCTGTGCAGAACTAGAGAGGAAAGTTGTGTCTGTGTGTGCGTGTGTAAACCACAATAGAGATGAGACATAGCATTAAATAATGAGACATTTTTTTCCAAAGTTTTGACTATTTTCAGGGGATGGAGGGAGTAGAAAATAGTGAGTATGCAATGTTTTATTAAATTTCACTGCATTTTCTGGATTCCTTAATTACAGTTTTTGTAAAAATTTGTTATATACCTGTTTTCTGCATTAAAAGTACTGTTACTTGGCGAAATTGCAGGTTAAGATTTTGGTAGACAGTCTTCAGAATTGTGTGAATTTTTGCATAGGTAAGTGATTGTGTTCACAGAATTTGCTATTTACTTCTACTTTTCATATTTTATATGAAAAATGGGTAAGTTCGTTTCTGTTGCTCTTGCATATTTATCTATAAACCATTTACGTTGGAAAGATCTAAAACTTTACTTTTTGAGAGCTTTGTATAGTTGGAGTCAAGTTCTCAATCATGGTACAACGTTAACTTTTTGGGATTTTGTTGATATGATTACTGTCCAGAGCTTGAGGGCTTGATATTTTGTGTTTGCCCCTTTTAATACATATTTTGTTGACAATACATGGTTATTAAAGACGAGATTTAGTTCCAAAAGTTACTGCTTTGTTGTATGTCATTTATACAATGATTTTCATTTTACACAGGCTTTAAGATCTGATTTAAAGTTAAGTCCTTGTTACAAAGATGATATCACCGTCTAGTGTAAGATCCCACCTGAGAAATAAAAGTGACGTTGACTTACAAAATAAGATTTCAACCAATTCTAGAAATAAATGGTGCAACTATAAAATGTATTGTCAGGATAAATAATCTTTGAATTCTAATGTCACATATATAGAGGAGTTATACATTTGAGGTAAGTGTGTTCTTACTTTTCTGTTCCTCCCGTCTCCTGTCATTTATGTGGGATGCTTGCTAATTGAAACTGTATCATATAAACTTGGCAAGAGGAAATAACCAGATAAATGTATTATTGGTGATGTAAGTCTTTACACTTTTTCATTTATACATCTTAAGCAACGAGAAAAGAGGTAAAGTGGTGTAGAAGTTTTGATATATCACTTCTAATACCTGGCTGTAGATTCTTTTTGTTCTTTAAATTTCAAAGAAGATTCTGGCACTGAGACTATAATGGAGGATAAATCACATATGGGTTGGAGGTTATGAAATATAAGCGGAACCTGGTTAATGCTCAATAGAGAGAATTATTGAGATGGGTGTTACAAAGGTGTGAGGAACCCCAAATTCCAACATATAATTTCTCTGTTGACTGAGGACTTGGTAAAAAGTGGCTATGTAGATCTTTGAGGTTGAAAGAAAAGGAAAGTTTACAATTAGAAGGATGGCTAAACTTCACAAGTCAGGCACAACTAAAGCAAATATCAGGATGAAATCTGTTGAATAAGGATATGTTTAAGAGAAATAGCATTCTCCATGATGACCAAATTTTTATACTAAGTGCCAAGTTGGAGTGGAAGGAACAAATACATCTTCGATGATATTTATTCCCATTGTCCTTGATTTTTGAGAGCTGTTGCTGGATGGCTGAATTCTTCTGTTTGAGTGCTAGAAGGCGACTAGTTTCTTTTGCCAATATAGGGTCTTGTTTGTTGTTAGCTGGATTGTATGTCTTATTGTCTTATTTGCTTATTGGCTCTGCTATTTTTCCTTTAGGTACTTGTTGTTTTTCCTATTCGTTGTCGTGGAGAACATCGATATTGGTAATGCATTTGGTATAGTTTTATCAGTGATAAATAAAAAAAACTTGTAATAAGTTCTAGAATGAGTGCGATTTTTGAACCACTTTTTTTGATGCCTTTCTTTTGGTTCAATTGTTGTGATATTTATAATTGTAGAAGGGCTTTGCTGGCATCATGTGATAGTTGTAGTTGCTTGTTCACTATTCTATAGAGCACTTCGATAGTTTAAATGTCCGTGCTAACAATTTGGCACTCGTATCTCCCGGTTTTTATGAAAGACATTCCATACTTAAGATAGAAACTTCTCAGTTGAATTAATTTAGTTTTCATAACCAATTGATTAGAGCAAAAGAAAATCTTAACCAGAACTTAAGATATTGATAGGTGCAGCTCAGATCAAAACATAGCTCAGAACATGTTTCTTGACATTAATCGAGCAAGAAGAAAAATAATCACAGCACATATGTTAAAGAGTCAAGTATCAGAGCTAAGAAAAATTATGTAACTTAGAAACAGAGATGTTAAAGAGTCAAGTATCGGAGCGATATGAATAAAAATATGTGACTCACAAACAGATATGCTTAGAAAATAATGCTTTGCCAAAGTCATATATATAAGAAACAAACAAAAAACCCAAAAAAAAAAAAAACAACTAAACTCAAAAAAAGGAAGGGAAAAGCTCCCTCTAGACTAAATATCTAAAATTTTCTATCTATTTCTCTCCCCTATGCATTTCAAGCAAAATACCAAAAGGATGGAGGAAAGAGCAAGTAAGTACAAAAGATGTTGGACATCTGCGTAAAAAAAAAAATTAATACTAAGAAGAAGGGGGGTTTGTCCGGAGGCCGAGGAGTGAGCATTGCGCCTTCGCCCATAAGCTTGTGTGGAAGTAGTTGAGGGAGGAAGAGTATTGATGTTCCGGTTCTTGGAAACAAAGCCATATCGTCCTCGGCTTCTTCTTCTTCTTCCTCAAAGATACTTAGGCGGGGCTTTTGACCGACCAAGCATCGCCAGCCTCTTGTGAGCCACTCGGAGTATGATAAGAAGAGATCAACTCAGGCTTTTTGTGACCATGATCCTCGGGCTCTTTGATTCTCAGCTGAGCCACTCAGAGCATGATCGAAAAGAGTAGCTTGTTCCCTTCTTAGCTCATGATGACTTAGCTTCTTAGCTCATGATGACTTAGCAGGAGGACTCCTTAGAAATACCCGAGTCCTCAGCATCATCGCTCTTGGAGATGTCGGATCCGATCGCATTGCTCCTTGATGATCTCCTTGAGCTCGTAAATAAGTTCGTGGTTCTCGCGGAGTTGAGACCGAGCTTGTTTTTGTAGCAGTAACCAAGATTGGAATAAAAGTTTTGACGATTTTAAGAGTTGCTTTAAAATCCTCGATCAAAGAAGCAAATTTGTTAGCCATTTCGTAAATAGCTCAACGTAAGGAGTAGGTTGAGAAGAAGAAGGTTCAGGGTGGTGGGACCTCGGGAGGTGTCCGAGTCCGAGGAGGAGGAGGTACTCGGACGCATGAATCTAGACTCCGGGTTTGACTTCCGGTAGCCTAGCTCCGTAAGCTTATTCCTCGCCAAACAAACAAGCAGGTTCTAAGCATGCCATTGGGTCGGAGGGAAGAGGGAAGAGGGACTCGAAATTGCTTGACACCAGTAAGAAGTGCCCGAAAAGAGAAGGAGTAGATTTTTAGACCGAGCTCTAGAATTGAAGTGAAGAGGTCTACTTCGTAGCCCTCGAGAATATCATAGAGAACTTTGAGAACCTTTGAGTTAGGGTTCTCCTTACGAGAATGATGAGGGAAGAAAATTCTCATCAAAATAAAGCAAAGAAGTCTTGCTTTTGACTTCATCCGAGTCACGTAAAAATTCTTTCCGGACTCACGAACTTTAGCAAACTTTTCAAAGAAGTCGTTCGCGACTTCATCGAAGGGAACAGGGTTGGAGTTAAGAAAAAGAGTCTTTACATCGAAAAGCTTATGAAGTAAAACAAGGTTGATCCGCACAGTCTTACCCTAAATAGTAGAAGTTGTGACGCCTTCATTGGCAATCATATGGGAATAAAATTCGGACAAGTAGGCCTGGATAGATGTACTCACGAAAGCAAAGATAGTTGTGCACACCAGTTTTCTTGATGTGTTTCAACCAGGAGAAAGAGGTGGAGGGAAAGAATTTGTCGTCTAGAATGAAATGCCGAGCTGACGTAATTTTGGAGCATATGAGGCGGGTTCTTTTCCCTTACCTTGCGAAATCTCCGATCGAGTAGATTTAGTTCCGACCTTCTTAGTGGCCGAATCTCCTTGAGCAGTACCTCTCTTAGCCATGGTTGCAAAGAGATTAGAAAGAGTGATCGAGAGAGAATAGAGAGTAAAGAGATTTGAGATTTAGAGAGAGAAACGAGTGAGCGAGATCATGTTCCAGAGCAAAGAGAGCAAGAGTGCGAGTAATAAGTTGGTAAAGTGAAGAAAAGAAAGTGAAGCGATGCTATTTATAGTTGAAAGGGGCTTCCAACCGTCTTTCCGACCCAAATACCAAGTAACGGTTTTCTTAGCTAAAAGGGGCACTCGTAATAGCTAGTTTTCCAACCGTTTTCTTCCAACAGACTAGCGACTAGTTTACGCTTAGTGTTCGCCCGATAGAGAGAGAGAGAAGAAAAGTTTTCGAAAACATTTATGAGATTCTCCATTTATCTAGAAATGATCTCGGAATTTTGATGTATAGTCCGAGTTTGATTTAGTAATTTTTATGAGTGATTAAGAACACTCAAAATACTAATAACTCATAACCGAGTAAATCGATCCATTTGTTATTTAAACAAAACATATAACACATAATTATGAAAGGATAAAACATGCAATAATGCATCAATCATGCCAAGTTCATTTCTAGTAAAACAAAATTGATCCTCACTAAGAGGCTTAGTGAAAATGTCGGTAGGAATAAACTCAAGCTCAATATCACCTTTCTCGAATGGTCTCTCGTAAAATGATACCCGACCTCAATATGCTTGGTCTTTAGTGATGAACTGGATTCTTAATGATGCTGATTGCACTTTGATTGTCACATTTGATTGGTATAGATGTGAATGACAATCCAAGATCCTTCGAGTGCCGCTTGATCCATAAAATCCGAGCACATCGGCTTTGTGCTGAGTTCCGTTTCTTTGAGTGCCAGGAAATGAGGGATTGACCCATCGACCCGAAATTGGGATGTTCCTAAAGTGCTCTTTCTATCAACCTTGTATCCAGCGAGTATCCAAGTGAGCGTAAGTTCCGAGTCCTTTGAAAACCAAAGACCAAGATTCTAAGTCCCCGTAAGATATCTAAAAATTCTCTTCACCATAGTGAGATGTGATTCTTTTAGATTAGCTTGAAATCTTGCACATAGACAGACATCGAACATGATATCTAGCCTACTAGATGGAACATGATATCTAGCCTACTAGATGTGAGATAAAGTAGATATCCAATCATACCTTTTTGGAGTTTCGATCAACAACTTTACCTTTCTCGTCCGAGTCCAGCTTCAAACACCTACCGATAGGTGTTGATGCATGCTTCACATCTTGTAGCTTGTACTTCTTCAATAACTCTTTGGTATACTTAGATTGATGAACGTAAATGTCATCCTTATCTTGTTTGATTTGTAAACCAAGAAAGAAATTGAGTTCTCCCATCATACTCATTTGGAACTTCGTCTCATCAACTTAGAAAACTCTTAGCATGGAGTTTCATTAGTAGCTCCAAAAATGATATCATTAACATAAATCTTAATGATAAGAAAATCATTATCCTTGGTTTTTATGAAAAGAGTTTTGTCAATCTGACCTCTTTTGAAATCATTTTCAACCAAGAACCTACTTAGTCTTTTATACCAAGCTCCGGGAGTTTGTTTAAGACCATATAAAGTCTTTTTCAAACCGAAAACATGATTTGGAAATTCCGAGTTTTCAAATCCGGGGTTTGCTCAATATAAACTTCTTCTTGAATAAAACCATTAAAAAAAACATACTTGACATCCATTTGATAAAGTTTGATGTTCATGCTAGATGCAAATGAATTCCGATTGCCTCAATCCTAGCAACAGGTGCAAAGGTTTCCCCACAATCAATTCCCTCCTCTTGGTTGTATCCCTAAGAAACTAGTCTAGCTTTATTTCCGACTACTAACCCTTCCTCGTCCAGCTTTGTTCTTGAAAACTCATTTGGTTCCTATTATCGGTGGTCGGAAGGTCGTTTGATCGTAGTCCGGACTTGGTTTCTTTCAAATTGATTAAGCTCTTCTTGCATTGCCTTTACCCATTCAGGTTCATTTAGGGCCTCTAGTGCATTCTTAGGTTTTGTTAATGATATGAATGCGAGAAAATACACACGCAAAGAAGATCGAGTGCTTACCCCACTCGTTGATGTCAAAAAGTATGTTCTCTTGTGGGTGACTAGATGCATATTTGAAAGCTCTACCCGGCCTCTAATTCACCAGGTTTGTTGGTTGAATAGGCTTGTCTTCGCTTGTTCTTGCTGAGCCTTTACATTGGCTTGTTCTTCAACATTTTGAGTTGGTTCTTAAACTTGTACATTCCGAGTCATGTCATTCTTAGTTGCCTCGGTCCTTATTTTTTCAAGAGTTATGTTCTTTCTCTCCATTACTCCATTTTGTTGAGGAGTTCTTGGTGCGGAGAAGTTGTGATAGATGCCATTCTTGTCACCAAATTCCGAGTAGTCGAACTCTCTTCCATGGTTAGTTTGAATCCTTCCGATCCGAGTCTAAGACTCCACTTGAATTTTCCCTGTAGATCTTAGTGAACTCTTTGAAAGCTTCGTTCTTGTTTTTCGTAAAGCATACGCGAGTAAATCGTGAATAATCATCAACAATGACAAGCACATAAGATTTACCTCCTAAGCTTTTCACATGAATTTCACCATACGGATCCATATGAACTAATTCAAGCACTTTGGATGTAGACACGCTTTGAGTGGCTTGAAAGATGATCTAACTTGCTTTCCTTTTATGCAAGTTTCACAAATTTTATCTTTCTTAAATGCACAGTTAGGTAAACCCCTAACCAATCCATGAGATGCAAGTTTCTTGACAATATGCATGCTAATATGACCTAGTCTACGATGCCATGTCCATGAATCATCATTCAAGGATGCTTTCAAGTAAGATAAGTTCGACTAGAATCCGAGAGAGGAATAGTATAAATATTACCCGATCTCGGACACCGAAAGCTTTGTCTCCTTGGTGACCGCATCGGTTGGTCTAAGTGAACCTTACCTCTCGGCCTTTGTCACATAATTGAGAAATGCTAAGGAGATTGTACTTAAGCCCTTTGGCATTGTCTCTTTGGTGACTCGCATCGAAATGTAGCAGTTGGTCTAAGTGAACTTTACCTCTCGGCCTTTGTCACATAGGCGAGAAATGCTAAGGAGATTGTACTTAAGCCCTTTGGCATTGTCTCTTTGGTGACTACATCGAAATGTAGCAGCTTGGTCTAAGTGAACCTTACCTCTCGGCCTTTGTCACATAGCCGAGAAATGCTAAGGAGATTGTACTTAAGCCCTTTGGCATTGTCTCTTTGGTGACTACATCGAAATGTAGCAGTTGGTCTAAGTGAACCTTACCTCTCGGCCTTTGTCACATAGGCGAGAAATGCTAAGGAGATTGTACTTCAACCCTTTGGACTGGACTGATTGAGTTTCCTTGACCAATCTTGCCAATCCCCACTATCTTCTTGCCTTTGTTGTTGTCTTCAAATGTGACTTTGCCTCCTTTCGGATTTTCTAACTCGAGAAGAGCCTTGAATCTCCGGACATAATCTACCACTCGATCCTTTCGTTTTCGAGTCACCTGCAAAGCGAAATACACTAACCCTTCTCACTTCCTCTTATAAACCCATTAACTCCCTTTACCGTGGTCCTTTTCCGAGGAAGAGCATTTTTAGGAATCTAGATTTGAATCGATTTTGGTTTTGGTCCGATTCCGAGTCTTCTTTCTAGAAAACCGAGTCCGTGTCTCTTTTCCTTGCAAATCCTTTCTTTTGTAAACAGGTGGGGTGAAGAAGGCTTTTTCTTGTAAATTGGTATGGGCTTAATCCTCTTTTCATTTGTATGAATGGGACCATGCTCAACTTTCCTAAACTTTACATTTCTAGAATCGGTTTTGAAAAGACTAGAGTAGGAATTAGATTCCTCTTAGCATTGTAACCAAGTCCTTCTTTCTCGAATGAGATACGGTGAGAGCCTAGTAAAAGATCGAGGTTTTTCCGACCTTAAGTTTTAAAACAATCTCTTGAAACTCATTGAGCTTCCTTTTCGGTTGCTCATTACGTGTTATAAGTGACTCAAACTTAGTCTCATTGTCCCGTCCCGAGCACTTGGTCTCTAAGTACTTTCGGATTTTGTCACAGGTTTTCTAACTCATTTTTCAAAACATTGCTCTCAACGAGTAGAGACTCAAGTTGTTCTTTGAAATTTGAAGAGTTTGAATTGGACTTTTCTTACGAAGTAAAAATATATCCGACTAAATTAACTTTGGAGAACTTAAGGAAGTATTCAATTACCACTTGAGGACTTGTCTACTCAATATCCGAGTTGTCATCGTCCGACTCGGATTTCGAGTCCGTTAGTGTCATAAGACAGTTCGAGTCATCGAATGTTCTTCTTCACATGAGTCATCATTACTCCAGGTTGCCATTATAGCTTTTTTCTTCTTTCTGTCTTTCTTTCTCTTTGGAGAGTCCTTGACTATGTGTTTCTTCAAAACGACCGAGTTCTTTGTTAAAGATAACTTTGAAGGGGATGAGTAGTTACCTTTTCTATCCTTCTTATCTTTCTTGTAGAACTCTTCCTTTGGCCTCTTTTATTTCATCATCTTTTTGAAGTCTCGGGCAATGAGTGCCATAGGATCCTCTTCGATGCTAAGGAGCTCGAGACTTTGGCGTATGTGTTCCGAGGCCTTCAATGCAATGTTCTTTTTGGTGCTGACCTTGACATTGTCTTCTTCTAGATGAATCTCATGAGTAAGCAATTTTCCAATGAGCTTGTCCGGCCTTAGTGAGAGAGAGATTTTGAGCCTCTTTAATGGCTATCATCTTGGGACCCCATTTTCTCTTTGGTAGACTTCTCGGAATTTTTCGACCATTTCCTCGTATGAAATCTTCCTACCCGAAACTTGAGATTGTTAGCAATCTCTGTGAACCGAGCATACATCTAAGAAATGTTTTCTTCGGCTCTATCTTGAACAACTTATATTTGCGAAGATATTAACTTGTCTTTGTTGGCCTTATTTGACTTGTTCTTTCATAGGTGTTGACAAGAGTGTCCCACACCTCTTTGGTCGTGTCACGAGCGAGGCGAAACTCTGTTGTACTCTTATGAGCTGATGGCACACATTAGTGTATTCATAGCTTTGAAGTTCTTTCCGAACTTATCGGTTTCTTCGATGGTGTACTCAGATTACTCTTTAGGTACAAATCTTACACCTTCCATCTTCGTAGGGATGTAGTTTCCCTCTTGGATGATGTTCCAAACATCTTCATCGTTATCCATCGGAAAGCATTCCATCATCTTTTTCCAATGTGCAAAGTTTGACCCCTTGAATTTGGGTCGTTTGGTAGATGATCTTCCTTCATCGAACTCTCCATAGTTCCGAGCCATTTGATCTTTATACCTTTGCATTGTGAGATCATCTTGAAAGGTTAGACTCGATACCAATTGAAGGTTTGCTCTTGGAGAGATTAAGTCACCCTAGAGAGGGGGTGAATAGGGTGATGGAAGATTTTAACTAAAACCGAACACTTTTGCAAAGAAATGAGCGAGTAGAAAATTCTAAGTCTAGATTGGAATTAGAAAGATAGACAAACGAAACACGTGGAAACCCTCCTGGCGAGAAAACCACGGACGAGTGCTAATACAAGCACCAAGTCAAATCCACTAATTGAATCCTCAATTACAAAAGATTGACTCTAATCGAAGTGCTCCCTTAGACAATTCCTTTACAATATTTTCCTAAACTCAAAAGTTCCCTTAACCGATCTAATACTTCCTAACTAAGTTAAACCTTACAGTAACCCTTACAACTCGGTAAAGGGACTTACAAAGAAAGTAAGAAAAGAATGTAAGTGATTAGAAAACTTTCTTTATAATTCGAAAGTAAGAATTACGAGTTTGGAGTTGTAAGTAGAAGATTGAGTAAGAATGAGAGACCAGCGAGTTAGTTTAACAATAATTTCGGCAACCTTCAAGTCTTGCAAAGTGGCTTCTATTTATAAGCTTTCGAGCGGAATGACCATTGAGTCCGATTCTGGACTTGTGATCTTCACTAGCCGTTGTAATGACTATTCCGAGTCACTCAGTAAAGATCCGATGTGAACGTTGTGCAACGGCTCTTGGCTCCAAAAGATGGTCCAATCATCCGGTGGTGATTGAAAACTAAGGTGGAAACAACCGTTAGACTCAAAGTTGCAATTTTCTAGTTTTGGAAACAAATAACCCCGACACGGTGTATGAGCCATGTCCGGAAATGGTTAATCTTTGTTCGCTGGTGTTTAACGGCTAAAACCTTCGGTGCATTCTTGTTCGGTTTGAGGCGGTTTCGGTCTAAAAGTTAATTTGGCTAAAAGCTTCATCATTCCCGTTGGACATGTTGACAACATTTAGTTGCGTGCTGGTGTTTTAGGTTGTGGTGTTGAGTCGCCTCCTACATCTTACCTTGGTCTACATCCGGGAGAAAAATTCGAGGAGAAAGACATTTGGAAACTGGTTCGGATGTTTGAGAGAAGGCTTTTGGGTGGAAATCGAAGTATCTTTTCAAAGGGGGAGATTGACTCTCATCAAAAGTGTCCTTTCTAACATTCCTACCTTCTTCCTTTCCCTCGTCCACATTCCTTCTTTGGTGGCTTCTAAGTTAGAGGCCACCGAGAGCAAGTTTCTTGGGGGCTCTTTTGGGAGTGATTTCAAGTACCATTTGGTTAGATGGAATATAGTTAAGGTCCCGAGTTCAAGAGGGGGCATTAGGTGTCATTAGGTGTCAAAGACTTAAAGATCTTTAATAAGGCTTTGCTTTGGAAATGGCTGTGGAGATTCATGAATGAGAAGGAGAATCTTTGGCCCAAGGTGGTGACAGATTAAATATGGAGAGCACGGTTTTGGGTGGTATGCTTCTAGACGGAATGGCTCTTATGGACAAAGCTTTTGGAGGTATATTTCTAAAGGATGGGATAAAGCTTTTGGATGTATATTTCTAAAGGATGGGATAAATTTCTACCCCACTTTTCCTTTGAGGTGGGGGTTGGCTCCTCCATTTATTTTCGGCATGATCGGTGGTGTGAAGGTGCTTCCTTGAAAGATCTTTTCCCTTGTCTTTTTGCCTTGGTGAGGCGTAAGGATGCTTCGTGACTGATTATGTGGAAAGAGGGTTTGAAAATACACTTTGGTCTCCGGTTTCTATTTGAGAAGCACTTACTGTTGATGATACTATTCTTAGCCTCGTCAAACTCAATGTGATGGTAATATTCTTAGCCTTGTCAAACTCAATGAGATTACTACTGGGGATCCCTCTCACAATATGGTTAGATGAGATCTCAATCACAAAGGGGTTTTCTCCGTTAAGTCTTTCTACTTATTTGAAGCTCGCATCCCATCGGGCTCTATCTTTACATCTCCCCTCATATTTTCATTTACCTTGGAAGCTCATTTAGAAGTCTTTGGCGCCTTTAAAAGTTTCTTTTTTTGTGTGGGAAGCTTGTCATGGGAGTATTTTAACTTGTGATAATTTACAAAGGAAGGGACTAATTTTGGTGAATAGATGTCCTATGTGCAAAGTTGACTTGGAATCCACTAATCATTTGCTGTTGCATTGCCCTTTTGCTAGAGCTTTGTCGGAGTTAGCCTTTAGTTGTTTAGGTGTCTCTTGGGTTGTTTCTAGTTCTACTAAGGAACATCTTGTGGCTTGGGAAGGCTACTTTGGGAGAAAAGCTAAAGAGAAGAAAGCCTTGCTTATCCTACATGCCATTTTTGGAGCATTTGGTGTGAGAGAAATAAGAGAGTCTTCGAGAGAGTGGAAACCTCTCTTAATCACTTTAAGGATAAGATTCCCAAGGATAGTGGCAATATTTGCCAATCTTCTTTTGATATTGTAGATTTTGTGGATAGTCTACATTTTGGTTGTACATAGTCCTTTTGTAGGAATGCTTGCTTTGCATCCATCTTTTTCATTTATATTTATGTATATTTCGATTTTTGGTGTAAAAAAAGAAAAAAGAATAGGAGTCACATCTAGGTTTTGCTTTAATGAGTACACAAAGGAGTGTGTTCATCTCTCTCTTTGTCCTTTCCCTCTTCTCTCTCCCTTCCTCCTCCCCCTCCCGGGAAAAAAAAAGAAAAAGAAAAAGAAAGGAAAAATTAGGAACACATGGTCTTTTCACTATGTAAAGGTGCCTTCCAACAAAAATCTTTAAGTTTTCCGGTCCTCCTCTATGTAGGTAATGTTCATGTAGTTAAAAGGGCCCTTCAAGTTTGAAAATGTGTGGCTTGAGGCGGAAGGGTTTTCTGACCTTGTCAAAGCTTGGTGGAATGAGTTTAATGTTAGCGGCTCGTCCGGCTTCATTTTGGCAAAAAACTTGGAATCTTTTGAAAATGAAGTTGAAGGACTGGAATAGGGATGTTTTCGGCCATTTTGACCATAAGATGGGAATTTTGATGGAGAAGATTAAGCTTTTGGATGAGAAAGGCCAGCAGCTTGCCCCTACTCATGCGGATAGAATTTGAAGACTTGAGGCGAAGAAAGAGCTATCTTTGTTGTGTAATTGGAATGACATCTTTTGGAGGCAACACTCGGACAAAGTATGGAGATTGTAATAACAAATTTTTTCATGGAGTGGCTAATAGGAGGAGGAATTTCAATGCCATTAACAAAATTAAAGTGGATAGATTGGTTTATGAGGAGGAGTCTGATGTGAAAGAGGCTATTGTTCGTTTCTACAAAAACCTTTATCATGAATACCATCCTTTTAAAGGCCTTTACTTCATGAGATTTCTTATGATCTTGTTGCTGCTGATGATGCTTTGGATCCTGAATTGGACTTCACAGAAGAGGAAGTGTGGAATGCTATCATGAACTTAGGGAAAGAGAAACCCCATGGTTTTAATATTGCTTTTTTCAGCATTGTTGGAGTATTGTCAAGGGGGACATTATGGGTTTCTTTGCCGATTTTATGAGAGGGGTGTTTTTGAAAAAAGCCAGGATGCAACGTTCATTACCTTGCTCCCTAAAGTTGCTGGGCAGATGACATTAAGAAGTTTAGGCCTATTAGGTTGATGGGGAGTGTCTATAAAATATTAGCTAAAGTCCTTACTTCAAGGCTAAGGAAGGTTGTCGGAAAAATTATTATCCCAAACCAACATGCTTTCATTCTTGACCGGCAAATTTTGGATGCTGTTTTGATTGCTAATGAGTGCATCGACTCTTATCTCAAATCCAACCAATCAGGAGTCCTTTGCAAGGTTGACATTGAAAAGGTTTACGACCATGTCTCTTGGGACTTCCTTATGGTTACTCTTGAAAATATGGGCTTCCCTAGCAGATGGAGGAGTTGTATGTACTTTTCTATATCCACCATTCGCTTTTCAGTCTTAGTCAATGGTAAAGCAACTGAGTTTTTCTCTATCTCAAGAGGGCTACGTCAAGATGCCCATCATCTCCCCTTTTATTTATTTCGGTGATGGAGACCCTCAGCAGATTGGTGAATAGAGCAGCTGAGGTCAGCATTTTGGAGGGTTTCACATAATGAATTTTCGGTCAGAAAGTATATTGATTTCCCTTTGCCGCTGATGTTACTCTGTTTTTTTGCAAACCTGAGGAGACCAATTTGGGATATTTGCGCAGTATTCTTCTGCTATTTGAGGCTTTGTCTGGTTTGAGAGTCAACTTATCGAAAAGTGTTCTCATTCCTATTGGAAATGTGCCAAACCTTCATCACCTTGTACAGTTCTTTGGTTGTGGGGTTGAGTTCCATCCATCTTCCTATCTTGGCCTCCCTCTTGGAGCTTCTTATAAATGAAAAGGAGTGTGAGAACCAATAGTAGAAAGGTTTCAAAAGAGATTGGCCCGGTGGAAAGCTGAGTTGTCTAAAAGGAGTAAACTTGCTTTACTGCAAAGCACCTTATGGAGTCTCCCTGTTTATTTCATGTCTTTGTTTATCATTCATTAGAGAAAATCATGAGAGACTTCCTTTGGTCTACTAATGACGAAAATAGGAGTTTTCGTTGGATTAGTTGGGACGATTTTTGTCGTCCTAAACATAGGGGTGGCCTCGGTGTTAGACCTCTGCACTCAATGAATGAAGCTCTCAAGGCCAAATGGCTGTGGAGTTTTGCCAAGGGAGAGCACCCTATGAAAGATGTGTTTGCCACAAAATATGGAGTCGATAATTTTGGTTGGTAGAGCAAAAAGAGTCCTTATGCTGATGGGGTTGCCTGCTGGAAATATATTTCAAGTGGTTTGGATTGGTGTCGTTCTCTTGTGCATTTTAAGGTGAAAAACAGGTCTAAGATTTTGTTTTGGCATGATGTGTGGTGCGGAGAGAGATCAACCTCTCATGATTCAGTTCCCACATCTTTTTAGGATGGCTTGTTTGAAAGAGGCTACAGTCCAATAAGTAGTTTCTTGGAATGGCACCGAAACCATTGGAATTTAACTTTCTTGAGAAGCCCGAATGATTAGGAAGAAGAGAGTGTGTTGAGTTTGTTAGCTTTGCTTGCAAATACAGAGGTTATTTGGATGGTGATGATCAGATTATTTTGCCACATGATTTGAGTGCGCATTTTTTCTGTTAAAAGTTTCTGTAAAGAGGTTTTTGAAGTGTCGGATCATTCTTACTTTCCAGATGAGGCAATTTGGAAGTCTAAAGCTCTCACCAAAGCATGTTTTTGTGATTGGGCGGCCACTTTAGGGAAGATTCCAACTGAAGACATGCTTAAAAAGAGAAATTTTAAGCTGGCTAGTAGGTTTCCTAGACAATGTGTCTAGCAGAGGAAGAGAGGAAGAATCTGCTGACATCCTTTTTGTTCATTGTCAGTGGGTCACTGCATTATGGCACTTGTCTTTTTCTTTGATGGGGGTTAGTGAGGTGGAGCCTTTAATGGTAAAAGATGTTTTGGTGGCTTGGAGAAGAAGGTTGAAGAAGAGTTGGGTTCTAGGTGTTTGGAAGTTGATGGCGCTAGCTATTTGGTGGAGCACATGGAAGGAGAAGAATGGCTGGATTTTTGAGGGCAACATGAGGTCCTTTGATGATTTCAAGCTTTACTTTTTGAGAACTTTGTACAGTTGGAGTCAGGTTCTCCATCATGGTACAAAGTCTACTTTTTGGGAATTTGTTGATATTATTACTGTCCAAAGCTTGACGGCTTGATCATTTTCTGTTTGCCCCCTTTTGTACATGGACAACACTCCCTTGGTGTCTCTGAATACATATTTTGTGATTACTTAAAAAAAAAAAAAAAAAAAAAACTTCGTCTTTTAGTTATTAGCAAATGACCTTTATATGTAATTCGTGGAAGTAAAAGTGTAGTATCTACAAACTTCAACTGAAACTTTATTATTTGTTATTCTATGCAGATATTGACATTGACACCTTACTAAAAATGGATCTAGTCACTCTTGATGAGGCGCTTAAAACCGCCTATAGGGCTGTTTCCTCCGCCATCAATGCTGTTGCCATTCTTGTATCTGTGAGTGGCTTCTGCCTTCTTGATGCTCGTTTCTGATGTGGTGCTCATCGTCTTTGTTGTAAACAATAATGGACCTAATGTATGCAGGATAAGCACAAAAAGCACATTCATTCTGTGCATGGTGGTGTGCGACAAATTACTGTTATGGAAGTTATAAAAGTGAGTCCACTACAGCGTCCTGGATCCCTGAAAAATTAATCGTCCCTGGCTCCCTGCATTGTATGATTATAGTTGTTTTAGTTTGCACTTTTCTGCCTCTTGTTATGATATCTTATCTGATAGACATGTGGCTATGTCGAACTTATTCCTATTTTCGCCTTCCTTAAACTTGAAGGGTTGTGTTTAGTACTTGGCCTTTATAGATGAAGCTAACACCCAAATGCAGGTGTTGGAGAGCTATAAGGAAGGAAAAGTTGGGTTCGGTTTTGGCCATAATGTTGAGGCTTCAATTATACAGGCTGTCTATGACTGTCCTTTCCTCTCTATGGGACTAAAGGTAATAAGTTAATAAAAACACAATTTTCCAAACCAGTAGAATTTCTATGTGCCATCTCCCATATGTTATAATAATTTGTTTCCCTAAAGCATGGTCCTGTTTTTATATTGCTTCATGGTTTGTAGCCTGCATAAAAAAATTGTCTTTTAATGGTTTTGAAAGGGGAGACACTGCAATTGACCCCTTTCTAAATTTTCTTTTGGTGCCCCCAAAGTTGCTGATAAACCCCTTTCCAATATTGTGCAATTTCTTTTGTTCCTTATTGAGTTTATGGACTTTTCAATCTCTCTTGACATTCTATAGAAGTTTCTTATGCTAAAGCCCTTGTTGCTGAGTGGTGCGCACTGATCCTTCATTGTTGTATCTTCGTGTACTTTAGTAGTCACATATTCCTCTTTTCTTGTTAACGCAGGATCTTGATGGGATTGTTGTATGCATTCTTTCAAGTTCCTCTGCAATTGGAGATAATGATGTGCGTGCGCTTCTTCGTACTTTTCGTCAAGCAACAGAGTGCACAAATGAAGTCATAATATCTATTGTTCATGATCCTGATATGAAGCCCAACCTGATAGCGACAACAGTTATAACTGTATGGTAAGATGGCATGATGACTTTGGAGTGTGAATTGTAATTTGTCACCGCACCGGTTACTTGTATGCTTTTATTATTTCTTCTGTCATTCATGTAAAGTTTGCTTGGTTTTCTCAGGGCGATAGGAGTCTACTCTTATTGAGGTTTCACTGTGTGGAATCATCCAAAAATTGTACTTGTCAAATGGGGTCTTTCAAGTTTGCAATAATGTTTGACTTGAGAGTGTGGGTCATGCAAGTGAATGCAACTGAGGTTTTCTGGTGGTTTAGAGCAATGAGTGGACCCTTATTTCATTCTTTTAAAGATATGGTCTTTCCATGGTTGAAATTGTTCTTCCTATCACCATTCACTTCTTTACAAGTTATGACAATGACAATAAATTCAGTGGTGTGTAACTGTGGGTGCAGACTTTTGAATTGTACAATCACTGAGTATATATGAAGTTGCTGCTGAGAAATGAAACTTATTTTCTTCATTTTTGTCTATACATCGTCAGCATCAGCTGTATGCTCAGATGCTATTACTATGGGTTAGCAGTACATATGAAATGAAGTTTTATATGAATTCTGCGTTACCATTTCTGAAGTTCCTGGAATTACCGTGATCAAGTATTGACAGCTTGGACTTAGGGGTTTAAATTTTGTCTGTTGTCTCATTAAATACTAAACGAGTAATGCTGCTGCCTAGATTTTTTCCTTTTCTTTTTGTCACCAGGTCATTGTGGACTGAGTAGGTAGACAGCAGTGTCCCCCTTTTTCCCTTTTTTCTTTTTGCTTGATGCCACTTGGAAGGAGGGTGTGATTGCTTTGTATGCATACAGATTCATATGCTGAGACACAGCTCAATACATAAATAACTTACACTATTTTTTTCTTCCATTCCCCTGCTTTCTTCCACCGATTACTCTGTGGGATAATTTTATAGCTCTTACCATAGTTTCTACTGAAAAGGGAATTGAATTAAAAGAAATGTTTAGCAGCAAAAATTTCAAACAATTGTACCCTTTGTTATAATATGCCACTTATCAGTTCTGCATGACACTTGTAGAGTTTGGGGTTGGAGAGCATCATACAGATGTCCAACAGTGGTTGCAAGATAAAGAATAATAGCTGGTCCTTGCCAGCCATGACACTAGGATATTTGGGAAGAGTGACTTTGCATGCCGTGTTAATGCACCTAAATGATTATTAAACTCTAGACCATAACTACTAGGAACACTTCTTGGATCCCTTAGTTCAGAATGCAAATTGCTACTTATGGCACAAACTTAGTTCAAGTAAGGCTTCAGGTCACTTGTTCTTGGAATGCAGATTGTGGGGGTATGGAGTGTTCCCGGTAACTATGCTCTAGACATTGTCATGTCTTCAGCATATCTAACTTTGATGTCACATCTAGTTCTCTTTATCCCCCCGCCACTCTAAAAGGAAAGAAGCAAATTAAAAGAGAACGAAGAAAATTGATTCCTTGTGTGATGAACTTGTAAAGCTCAAATGTGTATGAATGGCCACCCTAAAAAGGGAAGAAGCTGAAATGTGTATGAATCAAAAGAAAATGAACGTGCAACTTTGATGTCTTGTGATTTTTGGGAGAGGAGCATTCTGATCCGTTATGTTCTTTTGTTTTTGTCCTTTCTGAGACCATTTCTGCAATATGCTACTGTTTTAATGATCCTTTATCCGACCACTAAAGTCAATTGGTGCATTGTCAGTGTTGCTGAAAGGAGGTCCTTCCAGAAAACAAGCTTGCTCTCCCGTCTTGTGGATAGCATTCCATTTGTCTTTAACTTTTTGCGGTGGAATCATATTGAGTTGGACAATCCTAAGGGAAGCAACCTCAGAAAAAATGTATTTCCTCCAATGTTGGGAAATTTTTTAGACAAGAATGAAGTACCAAATATGGTTCCTGTCAAAGGTGCAGATGAAAATTTTGGAATACTCTCTGGGAAAGAGTTACTTCTGGATGAAAATTCCGATGAAAAGTAATTGTCTTGTTGACATGGATTCTGTTGGTGGCATTGTTTAAAAAACTTTACTCACTTCATAGCATTTTGTGGTTTGTGGCTGTAGAGAGTGGGATGATGAATATACATATGGGATTGAGTGTCTCGATGACAATGGCGACTCATCCAAGTACATAGAGCAAACTGCTGAAGGTTAAAATTTCTTGTTTCAGGGTTCAAATGCTTGATATATTCATTACTTTTCTTGCTGTGGCATGCCCTATAAAAGTAACACTGATTGTACACTGTTCCTCAACTTGTTTTTTTAGGAGGCCAAGCTTCTGAAAGGGAGCCACTCATCAATCGGGACTTTGGGCCAGGATATAGGATTTCCCAGGATTGGGTCGAGGACGATGTGAATAGTTCTGTAGGCGTTACTGTGGCGGACAGTCCAAGAATCTTCAATCTTCCTGTTGGTGTGAGACTTTCGGATGACTTGCAAGAGACTTCTGACAGGTCAAATTCTAAACGACTAGTGGAAAAAGTCACTCCTGATGATACTCAAATGCAAGCAGCTGTTCCAAGTGTGTCACCATTGAATGGAGTCACAGATGCTGGTCTTGAAGCGGTAACTGATTTTTGGAATTGTGCATCAACATTATTGAGAGGAAGACAGCTTGATATTTCTAAAAACAAGGGGTTCTTTCCGCTCGTGCTGCATCAATGCTGGTAAATTAACTTTCACTAACCTGTCTGCTTTTGTCATTTTCGGCATTTTTGATAGACAAAGCCTGATTTATCATTATAAAACTTGGTTCTAAGCTGCATGTGTTCTTAATAGGAAGCAGAACGGGATTCTAAAACAAGATGGAGCCCAGTGGTGGAGATTCGATACAGAGGAGGAATCTACAAGGGTCATTGCCAAGGTGGCCTTCCAGAAGGCAGGGTACTTACTACTAACTAGTCCTGGATGCCTAATGTCCATAGAACTTATGCTGATATCTTCTTTTCATCGTATAAATGCAAGCATGTAAGTTGAAGTTTTAAGGGTAATATTGCAGGGGCGTCTAACCTTTCAGGATGGTAGTGTGTATGATGGGATGTGGCGATATGGAAAGAGATCGGGGATAGGCAGCTTGTTGTTCAGTAACGGAGATGTGTTCCATGGATCATGGAGAGATGATCTTATGCATGGAAAGGTGTGTTCTTCTGTAATCAACCTCAATTTCTCTGCTTCCAATGGGAATTTTAATTTCCATGTGCATACTACTATTGCTTCATTTGGTTAGTGGCTTGTTGCATGCAAAAGTGCTTTACATGCACGAACCATAAACCACCCCTAACCCCCGCCTCCCCCTCCAAAAAAATCTTCTCGATATAATCATTATAACCTGAATATGCATATGTGCATCGAGAAACAGGACTTCGAATTGTCTATCAAAGGTGTATGGTATGCTTGATGCTTGATTATGTCAGTGGACTTGCATAAAATATATTCTTGTCTCATAAAATCTTAAAATCATTGGTCCCCTGACAGCTAAAATTTTCTTTGTTAAGGGCTGGCTTTACTTCCATAGTGGAGAACGATGGTTTGCCAACTTTTGGAAGGGAAGAGCCAATGGTGAAGGAAGATTCTATTCCAAGTCTGGAGAGATATTCTTTGGCCAATTTCAGGATGGGTGGCGACATGGCCACTTTCTTTGTATCAAAGTTGATGGTGCAAGGTTTGTAATTCTATTTGATAGTTTCTTCGTTCATTTTTCTGAAAGAGTGCGGTAGTTTATACAATTTGCTTTGTGATTTCCTGTTTAGATAAAGACATATCCTTTTATTGCAAGGTGATTGCAATTGCCTTTGAGCAGCCCAACCTAACCAAAACTGTCTTTTCATACTTTAATCAATGGAATTTATTGTGGTTCACTTTTAACTCCCCATGCTAGATGGCTTTTGAAATCGTTATGGTTCTGCTGCTGATCTTGAAGTTTAAAGACTACACAGTGATTATTTTTGTATTAATTTACTTGGATGAGCAGTAAATTTCACACCTGGCTGCTTAAGGAATTACAGCTCTGTCTGTAAGTTTACTTGTTACTTTCTGCCCAAATGCTTGTTTCCCTGTCATCATATGAAACTTAGTTCATGTTCTAGGCCCAGGGCTCTTGTTTCAGCTGTCCTACTCCTTACTCTTTCCATTTAATATGCGTAATGTAAAAGCTTCAGTTGCTATATTTGGTGTGTATAAGATTGCTTGAAATGTGTGAATTCTCTATTGAAATGTACGTCATGTATGCATTTTTCCCCTCTGTTATATACACAACTACTGTAGTAACTACAGTACCTTTGTGCTTCAGCTGTTAATTGTGCACTCAGTGTTTTACTTATTGTTTGATTTTGTTTGTTTTTATGAAATTGGAAAGTCTTATTTGTTTTCACTCTGAGCTTCGCGCATGCAAGAACACAAAGATTCTTGTAAAAGCCCTCTTGCTCGAGCTTTTGCTTGATAATGAGTACACTGTGATGGATGGTTTATGTCTGCTATTCCCAGGCCCTTAACCTGAAATGTGAGAAAATATCTATTTGGTTTTCACTTTTCTATGGCCATGTGTGAGGGAACAGTGTTATTTCTAAAAATTCTTTGTAGGAGTCTCTTACCATTACCCTTACGGTAATTTTGGTGATGAGAACAGCTGTGATTGGGTGAATGCTCATTTTTGTGCTTTTCCTGTCTCATGATGGGAGTTTCACCCACAAATTCAACACTTCCATTTTAGATGCTGCCTACTAGCTGGGAAACTCCTTTTGGGAGAGGGGGGATACATAGGCATGTACTTGTGACAAACAGAAATGCATGTGGAACTATTTTCCTTGCAATATCTTCTGTGGACCAAGGCACTTGTCTGTCAAGGATAAGAGGAATTCCAAAGAAAAGTTACTCATCCCCCCTTTCCGAACCCACCCAACTTAAATGTCGCTCGAAGTGATGAGGCTCTTAAAAAATAGAAAAAACAAAGCTGATGTTTTAATGGGAATTCTTAAATGAAATTGTCATTTTTTTTAATGCTATATTATTATTTCATCTTAGCTGTAAGCTGCTGGGATATCCATCTTCACATCTATGCTTCTGAAATCCATGCGCTTGCTATCAGGATATTTGTGGTTTTGGATATATGTGTTTTCATATGGAGAACGGAGTTAGCTAAAGATGAACAACTCACATGACTACATGATTACTTGAGATGCGCTATCTCGACTTTGTTTCTAAAATGACAGTGGCTTGCTTGGTGTGCAACCCTATTGTCTTCCAAATGTTTTTCATGTCCTTATGAAAGCCCCTTCGTTGGTTAAACATTGTTTGCTTCTAATGTTGCCTCCCTGTCCTCTCCAACTTAGTTTTGGTTGATATCAAGTTGATGATATAATACATTTATCTTAACTTTATGTACCTGTAGGTATGTTGAGGTTTGGAATGAAGGTGTTCTTGTGAGCTCGGAGGAGTTGGACACGTAGCATGTGTTTTCAAGTTTCACCTATGTGCATATTCCCTCCTTGCCTGCTTTACGATATATATGTAATATGTAAGTGTGGTCTCAAGAATAAGGTGGTGTTTCTTTCTGTCCATAATCTATATAGTTGACCATTGTTACCCACTTCAGTTGGGTTCAGAATGACAATGGTATATGAATAAAGATGATTTTAATATATTTATGACACTATAATTTCATATTTCATAGTTTCGCCTCACGTAAAAATGGGTTCAGACGTTACTTCGTATGGGGAATTTTTCTCTTTCCCTTGACCTTTGGATGAGAAATGATATTTGATTGTAATGATATTTTTATCCTTTCTTTTCCAGTCATATTGTCGCCTGAAATCTGGTTTGAATTGATGGATTCCGGTAGCTAAGTGAACATTTGGGATCAAAATATGAAAAAGTGGTATGGGATCAAAAATCCCCTGACAAGAAAATGTGATAAGGCCAACTACAAACACGAGAACAACACTGAGAATGGCGAGCAGGGTCAAGATGGAGAGCAACCTCTTCAAACTGAAGGCAGAGAAAAATGAAGAGAATAGAGCAGTTGTAGAGAAGTTAGTTTGGTTTATACTGTGGATTTTGCAATAGATCTTAGAGCCCTCTTTCCAATATTTCAATCGAAATTCATCTTCAAAGTCCACTAGCCTTTGGATTGTAAAGTTATGGAGAGAATATTTCTGTTTGCCGTTAAATTTAAAAAGTGTGGTGATATGCGCGGGGTCGGGGATTTTGATAGAGCAATTTTACCTTTCACTGTAAAATTATAGAGTATTTCTGTTTGACATTAAATTTAGAAGCTGTCATGATACATGCCACATTATAAAGGACTCATCAACTGCAGCTAGTCATGATGACAAATAAGCTTTTCAGACCCTGTTCCATTTAGTTGTAAACTCTAAGCAAAGCTATAAGACGCTATAAGGATTTGTGAGTTGTCGTAAGAAGCTTAAAGGAGCCGTAATTATTTGTAAGGAGTTGTAAGAAATTTTAATGAGGTATAAAATGTTGTATATGACTAGATAAAATGTTTAATGCATTTTTTATATTTATATGTTACATATTTGTATTTTTATTTATGATTTTAATATAAATTATAAAATTATAAAATTTATATATTTGTAATACCAAATGCATATGTGACAGTCTATGTTGAGAAAACCGGCCCGGTGATCAGCATGGTCGATAAAGTGGGTCAATGGTTCGACCGTTTAACTCGGATTAGATCGGTTGATCGGATTGATGGTTGAACCAGGTTATACCGGTCAAACCCGGTATATATTTGAGTAAAAAATAAAATTAACTCAACCCATATTTCTAAAAAATTGTTTAAAAAGCTCATCTAAACCCTAATATTTTTAATTTTTTTATCTCTTAAAAAACAAAAGTCCTAATTGCTTTTAAGCCCATTACTACATCAGCCTTTCTCCATCCCTTAAATATTATCACACCTTTCTCTCTCCTCTAACGCGGTTTGCCTCTCTCCTCTAATAATCATTTATATCTCCTCTAAAGCTCCTCTCTCTAACCTCTTTCTCTGTCCTCCTTATCATCGCACATCTCTCGTCTCATGTCTCTCTCTCTCCTCTCTATATCTTGAATTATCATCACAATATCAACACAATGGGAAGACGTCTCAGTTGTTAGATCTGACAGACGAGCACCGCCGGCCCGGCACCATTTGCAGGCAGACGGGCACCACAGGCCGGCCGCCGATCACCGGCCGGAGAGTGTGAGCAGCAAGGGAGGGCGCGAGGCAGAAGGCTCAGGAGAGGAGAGAGAAAGAGAGGCAAACAAAAACTCACGGTCGAATTGCGGTCAAACGGGTCAGGCGAGTCATCCTGTTTTACACTGGTTTTTTCTGATTCAATTGTCCTAATGAGCCAAACCACTATACCAACCCGAGTCCGACCGGTCAGTCCAGTTCGGTTCTCGTAACATAGGTGTCAATTTGATGATTTGTTTTCTTCTTTTTTTATTTTTAGAAAAAAAAGATGTCCTATTTGATATTTATGAAAAGAGTTTTTATACATACATAAATGATTTTCATGTAATAGGTAATTAAAAATTACCTTAATTTTACAAGTTTGAAATAAAATTTCTCGACAACCAAACATTATTTAAACAGGGAAATAATATAAACATGACATATACGCATCCGGCATCACAAATATATAAATCTTATAATTTTATAAATTACGTAAAATTCATAAATAAAAATATAAATATGTTGCACATTACTATCAAAATACAAAATGTTTTCTTATAATTTACGATTACTTACATCCTCTTACAGTCTCCTTACAACTTATGTTAAATATAAAAAAGCCGAAATAGCTCGGATGATTTCGTCATATTCAACTTAACCATTCACCTATAAACCCAAACTTTAACAAAATGTTTATAATATTATCTATGATAACTAGTTCAAATAGACATGATACTTTTTTACAATTAATTATTTATTGAAATTTATTTGTAAATTACTTGGACATAAAATTAAATTAATGTACCTAATGGGTATTAGTTACTAAAATCCTTGCATACTTTTCTAAATAAATTAGATATACCGAAATAGATGAAAGTATGGATATAGGAATGGAGAAAATAGGGTGAGAGTTTTGCTTTATCCGCTACGTACATGCCACACGACCATCTCGTAGTAGACAAACTTTTACGTACATATATATTCACCAACAAAAAACAATTTCATTAATGATACTTTAATAAATTCACAATAAATTTGGAAATGAAAAATAATATGTAGTCGTAAAGAGTTGTAGGGAGCTCTAAAAAGTTGCAAGGTTGTAAGTTATAGTCAAATGGAATAGAGTCCGAGTTTTATTAGAGACAGATAAATGTATCATGGTTAAGAACATTTATTTCCATAGCCGATGGATCTTCCTCTCGAAGTGCTTGTATAGGTACTTAGCTCTCACTTCCAACATGAATATCAATGCATTATGCTTATACTTGTTGTCTTAATTCCTATCCTCATTGTCATCGCCTCCGCTAGCGTAACTAGTGTCGATTTGGTGCTTGGATAAATGTAAACTTGGCAAAAGGAGAACCAAATAGAATTGATCGAATCCATACCGAATATATACCCAAATTTTAGCTTAAACTATACCCAAAATTGAAAATGATCCGAACTAAACTGAATCCTTCCACCAAAATCATTTCTAGACGAGCTTATTAGAATGAACATCAACCGAATTAAAATAAAACCACACATAAAATGACCCAATCTAAACCGAAACCGACTGAATCTTGTAACATGGTCCGACCCAACATTAACCCCGATCCAAAGCAAATCAAAATTACCTATTTTCCACATGAGGAGAATGTGGCATCCAATAGAACAGGTTCCACTGTAACGAAATTTTTTTTTTGAGGTTTTCCCTATGTTCGGTTTTTGTTGCTCATCATGCACTTTGCCCTAAGTTGGGTTTTTTGAGGTTCCGAGCGTCCAACGGAATAGGGGCCACCATAACGAACGAAATTTTTCGCCTGTACACACCATCACCATCCTCCCTCATTGTTGCATCGTAACGAAGCTTGATCAACCAAACTTAAGATCACCATGATCGCCACCATAACGAACGTAACATGTCTTCTTCATTGATTTACGTCATTGATGAGCTAGAAGATGAACTACGAAAGCTTGGGCATAGAATTCCACCATTGATGGTGTTGATGTTTCTAGTCGATTTTTAGATATTTTGATTTTGTTTTCTACTCTCCTTTTCGTTGTTAATCGCTTAGAATAATGTAAATGTTCTGTTTTTAAGTTGATGAAGCTTTCATGTTTTGTCAAGGTGTTTAGTTAAGTTTTGATTATTATTTTTGAGTTTTATTTGTTGTTGTTTTATTAGCCTTATTCTATTTTTCAATGAGATGCATTTTTAGTGTATGCTAGAATAGTGTTTAGTGTTCAAGCAAGATAATATTTAGTGTTATACTTATTCTATTTTTAATGATCTCCCTTTTTAGTGTATTGTGGAATAGTGTTTAGTGTTTTACGAGTACAATGTTTAGTGTTTTTCATATTATACCAGTTTTGTCTTACTCTTAAGTTTAATAAGTTCTATCTATTACAAATGTTACATTTTCTTTCAAATGGTAACTTTATAGAAGTAGCTGAGTCGAATTACTTGGTAAGATTGTTAAAGTCACTAGAAGATGTCGAAGAATTATACACTAAATATGCATTCGTAATTGGTTTTGATGTTCTTCTCGGGAATGTTAAGTATAAAGCAAAAACTAATATTGTAAGAGAGAGACAAATGTAATGCTCTATGCAAGGAGTTAAGAGAAACAAAAATGAAAAAAATAAAAAATATTCAAAGAGAAATACGCGAAGTAATTGTAAAACAAAGATTGTTTTCCGCCTCGATAAGTTTGATAATTAGGTATGTATCATCATGTGATGAACCACAACCATGCATTCATGTCAAGTGAGGAAATATTTTTCCCTAGGTCTCATAGAGCGATGGAGAAAGCTCATGTTGATTATTTTAGAAAAATGAGGAAAATTCGGTTAAAACCGGCACAAGTTTTCCGTGTTTTGAAAAATGACGCATTAAGATCTCCCGCCCTTGTTTTACTCAGCGAGATGTTTATAACAATTTAGCAAAGAAGGATAGAAATACTTTAGAAGGTGGAGATGCCAAATATTTAGTAGATACATTCTCCAAAAGAGTTCCTAAGGAGAAATTTTTTTATGCTATTAAGTTGGATGCCGATGATTATTTGGTCTACTTTTTTGGAGGGATTCTCGAATGAAAGATGACTATGTTCTTTTTGGTGATTTGTTAGTGTTTGACTCTACATACTCGTATAAACAAGTACAATATGATTTGTGCGCCTTTTGTTTGTATGAATCACCATGCAAGAAACACAATGGTTGGACATGAATTTTTGTTGAATGAAAAAACATGAAAGTTTTATTTGGTTGTTCAAGACATTCCTCAAATCTATGAATGACATTGCTCGAAAACAATCATGACTGATCAAGCTACTTTAATGGCTAATGCAATAGCCAATGTTTTTCCAACTTCTCATCATAGACTTTTCTATTAACATATTCAAGAGAACTTGGGGTGTCACATTAATCACTTGAGGATGTTGGCTAGTTTTAGCACAAAGATTAATCATATTCTTTTCATATGTGATACAATTGAAGAGTTTGAGTTTCGTTGGAAAAGGTAAAAAACACTAAACATATAAGTAATGTGTACTCGCACCTTAAAAATTCTACGCTAAAAATCTGCTTGTTTTTTCTTTTGTAGGTTAGTTATTGAGTTCAATTGTGCTGATCATCATTGGATGGTAAGGCTGTATAATATTAAGAGAAAATGGTGTCCTATATTTTTGAAGACTCATTTTTCAAGAGGAGTTTTGTCCTCTCAAAGGAGTGAGAGTACAAGCGTTTCATTATCAAGGCATTTGAACAAATTAGTTAGGTTGTTTGATTTTTACAACATTTTCTTGGATGTTGTTAGTGACTGGAGGAGAAGGGAGAGGCATGATAATGTCAGCAACAAAGAAGGATATTATGATATCTACTTACCTCACGTTAGCTTTTTACAGCAAGCTAATTGGACTTATATGTATAAGGTTTTTCAGGATGAATATATCTTGGGAGAAGGTTGTTGGCAAGATATTCGTATATTTGAGGAAAATATTTCAAGCACTATCGAGGTGTATCGATCATGTGATAGAGAATCATGTTGATAATCATGGGACATTTTGTGTCACTTTTGATATTAATGATCACACAATCTCTCTTGTGATTTGCAAAAAATTTATTAAAGTTGGTATATTACGTTGTTATGCTTTGAGGATACATAATGTGAAGTGTGTTAGGAAAATTCTCGACAAGTATATATTAAAGAGGTGGACAAGGCAAACTCCACTTGCGATTGAGTGCACTTTGAATACTCGCCATATAATGGTACCTTCATCAATTTGGAGAAGTGAACTACTTAAATAGTTTAACCATCTGTTTTTAGCTACCGAGGGAAATATTAATTCAAGGCATAATTTTGAAAAAACATTCCGAAGTTCAAAGAAGAGTTGTCAATGGAGATTAGTTCTGTCGTGGATGTTGCTGATAATGAAGAGGAAAGAAGTACTAATAATGTGGTGGTTCACAACTCTATAATCAAAGGAAAAAAGGGGAAATGAATGTGAAACGGGAAAAGCACTATTAAGAAAATTGTCAACCGAGTTATGTCAAGAAAATCCAAGATCCCCGGGAACAATAATTCTACTTCGTGCTTCAACAAGTGTACTTTTTCATTTAATATGTATTAAAAATTATTTTCTTGTATCTACTCTTTCAATAGTTTGTGTTATCTTTTTTTTTTTTTTTTTTTTTTGCAGCATAATGAAACATCCACGTCGACTTCACATATTAATGCGGCAAATCTAAGTGGAATACATATACTTGTTGAGTATGTTAGGATCAATGTCATTGATTTAAACTTGCCATCAATTTAAGAAATTAGTTATTAAACCAATATTGTTTAGTGTTTATATTAACTAGTGTTGTTTTTTATTTTCTCAATATGTTAAACTATATACTCATATTGGAGAGAAAATATTCAGTATTCCTTTGAATTGAGTTTAATAGTTATTTATAATATCAGTTCTCAATCTACTTTTAGTGTTTTCTAGAGGTGTTGTTAGTGTTTCCTAGTTCTCTTTCTAGTGTTATAGTCAAGATCAACATTTATCCTGAAGGTTTACTTTTAGTGTTTGGTATTACCACGTAACAATGTGTTGTTGAGCACTCGTTTAGCACAATATCAAACATTAATCTGTTTAGTGTTTTTATAGTACATTTTAGTGTTTTGTGGAACAAAGTTTAGTGTTTCCTAGTAATCATTTTAATATTTCTTAGCAATCATGTTAGTTTTTTTTAGCAATCATTTTAGTATTTGTTTTTCATATGACTTTTTTGACCTACTATATTTGAACATATAATAGTCGGTTTATGCTATTTACAAGTAACACGAGTAGTAAACACTAATCTCTTTAATGTTTTTATAGTGCCATTTTAGTATTTTAGAGAGAAAAAATTTAGTACTCGTGTTTCCTAGCAATTATTTTAGTTTTTCTAGTAATCATGTTTAGTGTTTGTTTTTCGGATGAATTTTTGACCTACTATATTTGAACATATAAAAAATAATCTATGACATTTAGTATTAACACTTTACTTTGACAAGATTAGCATAGTCGGTTCATGTTATTTACAAGCAAGCACAAGTAGTAAACACTAAATGTTATTCTAAATGACACGAAATGATTTCCAAAAAAAAAAAACACTAATCTAGTTTTTTACGTCAAACATTTTCTTACATTCACTCTCCCAAATATTACAATATGTCAATCAATCCACTTTTCTGATTCAATACTAACATTATTTGCAAGTTGTTTTTCATGGAGTTCCTTTGCTTTGTTGAAAATGTCTTGATGTAGTTTATTATCCTTGGACATTAGGATGTCATGACATATCTAACACGTAGAGTATTCAGCTTTGATTACTACAACAATTAATAAAATAAAATAAATCAAAAGTTATAACTTAATAATTAAAGTCAATTTACGAGTGAGAAATACTTACATCTTTGCCTCTGAATCCAGAATTCCAATTATTCTCATCTCCAAAATAAGTTTTGATATGCCTCATACAAAAATTTTACAATCTACAACATTTGACGTTGTTCTCCAGCTCATCTTTAATCGTTGTGGTTCAAGGTCTTGAAGAATATAGACGTTTGGGTGTTCTTTTTCTTCCAAAAATTTGTAGATAGCAAAATGTTAGACATTATATCTCTTATAAGTATAATTCAATTTCAACAATAGGATTAGAGTTAATTCATCAACATAAAAATAATACTAGGATTTACCATTTCATTACGTGAAAGGACCATAAGCAAGTGACATAATTCAATTTAGTCATCAATGATTTCATATTTTTGGTCCTTCTTATTAAAACTATACATAAAAAAGTGTTGTTTGCACCATAATGGAATCACCACATGTTAAGACAATGCAAAAATATCATAGTTACTCACAGTAAAAAAAAATTGGTTGTGTTTTCAAACAATAAAAGTAAATCAATCCTTTTTACCATGTTCTTTTTTTTTCAATCCACTTGCACCTCTCCAACTCAACATTCAAGATGTTCCTAAGTGTTCTGTATATGCCTTCAATTGTGCTATTTAAGAAGCTCAAAGAACTATTTGTGATATGCAAAAGTCAAAACACGTATAAAATATATGAAAGATACTTGTCATAAGAAAATTTAAAATATCGTTAGTGTTATTTTAGTACCATGTTAGTGTTTTATAGAATATCTTCACAACATGAGACATCATACCTTTATTAAAAAATAAAAATCTGGTTAGTGTTTTTAAAGAACATTGTTTAGTGTTTTATTAAAAAACTATTTGGTGTTTTCCATAATATTATCTACACTTGTGCTCATTATCAAACACTAATTTGTTTAACATTTTTATAGTATCTTTTTAGCGTTTTACATAACATAGTTTAGTGTTTTCAATAATACTGTAATGTTCTGGACATGATCAATGAATATATATTAAGTAACACTAAATGTTGTTCGAATAACACTAAATGATATTTAAAAAAAATACTAAGTTATCCTGAGAATTATCCACATCTTACAATAGTATAGGCAATGAAATAATTACCAGGATAATGCATGTATACAAATGAATACTTACAAAAGCTTCCATGGGAGGGAAAATCTTGATATGGATGTATCGCACACCAAATTATTATAATGTTATTTGTTATTGATGGAATACCAAATTGTTATAATGTTTGAGTTTATTTCACTTCCAGGGGTGAGAGATTGAAAATCATGGTGATTGCTCGTTAATCCCCAAGCATCAAACATTGGTTCACTAAAATGAAAAAATAACAAACAAAATAAGGACATACATTAATAAAAATAAAAAAATGTGTTAAGTTTGAAATTTAAACAAGAATATACATGTTGTCAAATTTTGGTAAAACATTGAGGACATATTCACTTATCAACTTTGCTTCCTCAAAAGATCGAAATCAAGGGAGTTGGACGTATTTGAAAAGAAGAATTGCTGCATTCAGCAGATTTGTTGGTTTTTTATTTTTTTTTGTGAGTTCTCACTATCTCCTCAACAATTATTTTCGAATTCTTAACCTCTTTATCTTCTCTACAATGAGGGCTGACATTAGGACTTTGAGATTCCGGAATCAATTTGAAAGAAGAGATGTCCGGATCTCTTTTTTGTTTTTGTTTTTCTCTCTCTTCTTCGCTGTGTTGTCTTCTCTAATTGTGACATAATGTCCACCAAGTCTTCTAGAACCGAAGGTTTGCTCTAGAATTCCTCATCCTCATCCTTTTTCAAAAAGGACTTTCTTTACTTCTAGCCATTGATTCCATCTCGCTTAAGTTCGGTTAGAGTTTTATCTAACTTGGAATCTTTTGTCTTAGAATCACAAAATCTAGAAACATATCTATAGATAAGTTGCACATTTTTTGAATTTGTTAATTCCGTTGATACTTTCCAGTCATGTACTTCATGTAACTCCAATAATCAGAACATGCACTAATGCAATTCTTTGCCCGAGTTATCATACCCTCGAAATATTTTTGAATACGAGTTGGAAAAAAGCATAAATGATGTTAGCACGAGTTAGTTCTAGTTGTATTGTATTGAACACTAATCTGTTTAGTGTTTTTGTCGCACCTTTTTAGTGTTTTAAATAACAAAGTTTAGTGTTTCCTTGTAATCATTTTAGTGTTTATTTTTATGATGAATGTTTTAACCTACTACTTCATGTTGTATTAAACACTAATATGTTTAGTGTTTTTATAGTACCTTTTGAGTATTTTATACAATAAAGTTTAGTGTTTCTTAGTAATCATTTTAGTATTTTCTAGTAATCATTTTAGTGTTTATTTTCTACTTATAATGATGTCCTTGGAATAACAATAAATGATGTCCAAAAACACTCACTACTAGAAAATCGCCATATAGCGACGGAAACGACGACGGAAAAACGTTATTTAGCAACGAAATTTCACAATTAGCGACGGAAAAATTCCGTCGCTGATTGTTGAGTCGCTAAAAATCAGCGACGGATTAGTGACGGAATTTGATTCCGTCGCTAATCCAATTAGCGACGGAATTTCTTGTTCCATCGCTGATTGGGTTAGCAACGGAATTAAATTCCGTCACTAATCGGCGACGGAATCGTAGAATTCCATCGCTATTTCATTGCCAATTTTTTAAAAAACATTAACAATTTTGTGTATTTTTGGGTGCTTAATACAAAAAATCTAGAACAAAATACAAATCCAAATAATCCGACAGCAGTAACAACATCAAATTCAACTTCAATTCAAACACAAAAATCATATACAAACACAAAAGTCATAAATAATCCAACTTCAATTCACCAACATCCATAAAAACTAATTTAAAAAGAAAAAACAAGAGTATTACATTATTTACAAACACAAGTTATCTTCTTCATCTTCTTTTTCCTCTTCTTCTTCCTCTTTCTCATTATCTTCACCTTCTACCTCATTTTCATTCCAACCATGCCTATCAAAATAAGTTATATCAAATTCTCTAAAATCTGAAATTTTATAGTAAACAAAGTAAATTATAAATACAACCAACAATGAGGGAGGATGGAGAAAACATACCTACAAGGGTGATTAGTCGGTGACGTGTACGGTAGTGGCAGCGGCGGTGAATGACGGTGGTAGACAATTATGAAAGGAGGAAAGGTTTTCAGCCTCTTGCTCTCTCACACTCTCACTTCTCTATTCTCAATCTATCTCTCCTTATGGTTTGCCGAGCCTCGTTGAATTCGAGATTTTATTTCCAACATAACGACGAATCGGCGATGGACTACTTAAAAAATTTAGTTAGCGACAGAATTAGCGACGAAATCAGTCCGTTGCTAATTAAAAAATTTTAAAATTTCAAAACTTGAGAAAATTTAATAGCTCGCCAACGTAAAATTTTTCAAATTTTGAGTTGGCGACGGAATCAACGACGGAACGGTCCGTCGCTAACTAAAAATTTGAAAAAATTTATATATTTGAAAAATAAAAATAGGCAGCAAAATTTAAAATTTTAAAAATTTTGAATTAGCGACGGACTAATTCCGTAGCTAATTAAAAAAAATTAAAAATTAGATTTAGCGACGGACTGATTCCGTCGCGAAGTAAAAAAAAATTTTAAATTACACTTAGCGACGGAATGATTCCGTCGCTAATTTAAAAAATTTTAAAAATTTATTTCAGAAATCCGTCGCTAATTTTTCAATTTTTGTCGTTAGTTCCAGTCGCTAATGAGTAAAATAGCGACGAAATTTTTTCCATCACTAGTTAAGTTTTATCCGACAAATGTCGGTTTCCGTCGTTGTTTCTATCGCTAGTTAGCGACGGACTCGTATTCCGTCGCTATATAACGTTTTTGTAGTAGTGACTAATCTTTAAAAAAAGCATAAATGAATGTTTTAAACATGATTCTTACATACAATCATATATGACATAATTCAAATATTCTCACATCTATTTCTATAAATACATGCTTACTAGCCTTAGCTTCTTCAGGTTGCCGTGTTTAACTCCCTCTAATCTCATTTGCGTTTGAGATTTCTAGAGGAGCTTCAATCTTACCTTTTCCATATCCCACTTTATTTTCTTCCGCAACCCTTTCATAACTTTCTCCGATGTCTAGCCGGTAATTCTTAGGAATACTCTCCGCATGGTTCTCGTACTTAAGATTACCTTATCTAAGTAGAACATCTTATTTTAAAATTAACAAAAATAAAAAATTAACTAGTTAGTGTTTTATAGGTACCTATTTAGTGTTTAACAAAAATTAATAAGACAATGAAATATACTTACCATTACAAAGGTGACAGAGCCTTCAAAAACCGCACATTAGTCTTTTTCTTTGCATCAATCAAGCGAGTCTAACATGTACTTGGACCAATTGCATGATGAGATTTGACTAAGATCACCAAGGTTTTCTAAGAGTAACATTGAGGAACAATGTTGTTAATGACCATGGAAGAACATGACAACCATGTATGTAATGAAATTCCTCCGAAACCTTTCACCACGTCTAGTCTGTTGCACTATAAACACGGACATCTTTGCTAGAACCAGTGTGCCATTCTCTAATGACCAATCGTCCCTCAAATATTGCAAGACTCTTTCAAAATCTTCATTTGGTCATTCCTTACCCACTTCAACCATTTCCTTTCCTCCGATTGACAACCCAAATGCCAAGTGAACATCCCTTTTAGTCATTTCTATTTCTTTTGTTTCAATAAATTTGAAACAAACCGCATATGGATCAAATATGTCCACTAACCATGCCAAGCACAATTTCTAGGGATTTTCTTAATTTCTAAGTGTAGAAAATCCCCGAAGCCCATTTCTCTTATTGCTTCTCTTTGAGCATCATTGAGCCTATTACACATCTTTGAAAATTCAGCCACGGACATGCGTAGGGAAATATTTTTCATAAACTTTTTCTTTCTTTTTCTCCTCTATTTTATCATCAAATTGCTTATTTTCATCCATTATTTTAGTTTCTTTTATTCTTCTCTAAGCGGGCTTTGGTGGTTTGTCATCCTTTCTTTTTTTTTTTTGTGCCTTTTCTTTCTTTTCTCCTTCCTTTATTGTTGATGATCAAACCCCCTTTCTCTTTGTGCTTCATTATTTTTTGTCTCCTCAACATTTGTAATGATGTGTCTTAGAGATCGTCGAAGACTTGAAATGTGAATTTTTACTTCTTTTTGTTGTTCTGGTTGTTCTACTTGTGGTTCTTCTTTTTTTCTCAAAGATCTTTCTTTTTCATCTACTACACCGACATCTTCTTGAACGAAGGTTACCCTTTTATTTTCTCTGTCTTTTGAAGGACTCTTTTCTCGCACCGTCTTTAGAGGCTTTGTGTTTGACCTTTTTTCCACTCGTTATAAAAACTAATTGCTTCTTTCTTTTTGGATTGTTTTTTGTTCTTTTGATATTATCAAGAACATTTTGAATCATTTGAGTGGATTCATCCTCCACAAATCTACAAAATTAAATAAGCAAACAAGGTTAGCAATTATAGGAATCCGATTAGTATTTTTATAGAAAATTATAGTGTTTTATATAATAATGTTTAGTGTTTTATTAAAAACATTTTCTAGTATTTTATAGAACAATATCAACACTACATTCATTCAAAAACACTAATGTGGCGTTTGGTTGGATGTAATGTAATAGGGGTGTAATGTAATCAATTATGTAATATAATTAGATATGCAATGTAATGGGACAACAATTACATTACCATGTTTGGTTATATAAAAAGTGTAATGTAATCATAATGGTAATGGATTATTTCAATGACAAAAGTTAGTAATTAAATTATCATAATGGAGATAAATGCTATCTAAATAAAAGTTAGTATGCACATATGATTTTGATTATGTTATTTAAAAACACTAAGTTATGGCTGCAAAACATTAAATTATTAGTGTTTTATAGAACAATGTTTAGTGTTTTATAATGTCTTAAAGGCCATCATTACCTTAAAATCAATATTGTTAAAGCAACCGGATGGATCTAAATACCCTCCAAAGATTGCAAACAACTTGATGTTATTTTCTTATTTTAAGGATTGTGTTGGTGCCATTGATGAGTCACATTTTTATGTAAAAGCACCGAGTGTGTGGTTCAAAGATATTGAGGACAGAAACAATACCCTACCATCAAATGTTTTTGTAGCTTGTGTTGGGGATTTAATTCTAGCATTTGATTTTTGATGACAATGCTAAAATGGTTATGAACTCCTTGTCAAATTTAATTTTTGATGATAATATTAAAAATAGTTATGTACTCCTTGTCAAATTTGGTTTTTGATTTTTTCAACGTGATGGTAATTTCTTAATGATTATTATGTGTTGCAAGTGATTGGTTTAGTCATGACGAACTTGCATCACTAATATGAGAGCTTGCATACAATAGTTTAATGAAGTTAAAAACTCACTAGGTTAGATTTTTTTAATTTTCCCAATCAATTTTCCTATTTCCAAACAATGGAAAAAATGTTAGTTGGGAAATTAATTTTTTTCCTTGTGCTTTTTCTCTAATCCAAACAAGGAAAAAAAAAGTTTCTCTCTCAACTTTTTTACTTTTTCCTTTGAATTTTCTTTCCAAACTACTTTCCTAGGTTCAATCAAGGCCTAAATGTTAATTCTTAAGAACACTAAATATTGTCCAGAAGAACACTAACTTATTCAAGAGTATACACATATGAGTTTGATTATGTTATTTAAAAACACTAAGTTATGGCCGCAAAAGATTTGACTACCGATGCAGGAAAGACAACTTATATAGGAATGACTACAATCTTGTGGCAACTATACTGAAAATTCAACACATCCACATTCACACTAAAAACATGCTAAACAATACTAAAACGTATTCTAAATGACACTAATTTTGTTAAAGATGATTTGCACTAAATATAGACCTCATTGGTATTTACATTAAATGAAGAAAACATGTCAGAAAATACCAAAAATTCAAGATTTAAATTAATGTCGTAAAACACTAAACCTAAATGTGATTGCAATTTTTCTTTAAAAACAAATGAACATGGTATATGACTCATAAATCGAGTATAACACTAAAATACACTTGAATTTAGGTGTTCGGATGATCAATTATCAACAAAATTACTAAAAAATATACTGCAAAAGCTAAACCTAGAAATTACCTTTCGTTTGTAGAAATTTTCTTGCTTGTTTTCTTCTATTTGATGTACATGTTCATTGTAGAAAGATCTTTACTAAATTTTCAAACGATGAAGCTTGAATCAGACGAGAATTCACGAATTTTTGCTGTAAATTTCTTCGATTATTACCAAATCATGAAAGAGAGAGGAAGAGCATATAATCGAGTAGTAGAGAGAGATGACCATGTTTGGAGTGAGAAAATATGAAACTATCGTTGTATTTTAAATTTTTTTATTTTTCCTTTTTTTTCCGGTTGAAGCGCTTGATTATTGCAATAGGCCGTGCGTTTTTTTTTTTTGGTTTTGGGTTGGACTGTACAGGAAAACCATACCTGGGGTTATATGGTATAACGACTTATATATAAGACTCAGAGATGCCCAATTATATTTATTTATTTATCTCATGAAGAGGTATGGATATAAAACTCTAATATTTCATGAAATAATTTTTTTCAACCATTCTATTTCCACAATTAATTTTTTTCCCTTTAGGTTAAAATGTAATTGACTAACGTTATTGATAATATTGGCCTGAATTATGCAGCTAACTAATTTAACTCTGTTTTTTAAAAAAGACTAAAATGCCTTCATAACGTAATTTTTTTATAAACTAACCCTTATATCTAGGGGTGTGCAAAGTCGGTTAACCGGACTTTTGGTTAACCGACTTTTCGGTTCATCAAAAATTTGAACCGTAACCGAACCGAAATTTTCGGTTAAACGATTTTCGGTTAACCGAAAAATTCGGTTCGATGAGAATCTGATCCGTAACCGAACCGAAATGTCCGGTTAACCGACTTTTCGGGTCGGTTAACGGTTACCCATTATAAAAAATCCAACAAGCAAAATCATGTAGAAAATGCAACCAATTGTGTATCCGTCAAGCATCGGTACACAAAGATCCAAGCATGAACAACATCCACAAATTGATTCAAAAGTAAAAGCAAAAACAAAAAATTACGTAAATTAAAATGGAGGAGTAGCATGCGCCGGATGATGAAGAAAAAGGATGGTTGTAGAAGGCCGGCGAACTCTTGGAGCAGAAGGACATTGGAGGGGCAAAGAAGACAAAACGTGAAGCGGCAGCCATCGGCCATCGGATCCGCACGGAAGGAAGCAATTACTTGAAGTCGGCTACGGGGAGGGTCATGAAGAATGTCGATGGAAGAGAGAGGGACAGAAGAGGAGAGAGAGAGAGAGGTGGGAGAGGAGTGAATACGACAGAGAAACGTTGAGCAACAACCGTCGGATCTACCGGGAAGGAAGCGATCATCTGCGATGCCGGCGCCGAGATGTTCAGGTGGAGTGGTCGACGGGAACGAGAAGGGGAGGGGGAAGGACAGGAGAGAGAGAGGTGAGAGAGGGGGAGCAACAGCAGAGTAGGAGCAATTAGGTTTTCAAAGGCTTAAGCTTAACCCATAAGATCTATTTATACTCATGTTCTTTTTAAAAAAAAAAAAAAGTTCGGTCGGTTTGGTTAACCGATTTTTCATTTCTCCGAACCGAAACCGAACTGCGAACCGAAAATAATTTTCGGTTCGGTTAACCGAACCAATTATTTAAGAAAAATCTATCGGTTAATCGCTTTTTTGTTCGAGTTTTCAGTTTTTCGGGTCGGTTTTTGAGCTCGGTTTTTTCGCACACCCCTACTCATACCTATACCCTGAACTTTGAAGCTATTACTCGACATTTTATGTGTTAATATGTGATTTATCTTTGCATATTTTAGTCTTTTCATCTCGTTATTTAGACTAGTGTTATTGTTGGAATAAACATAAAATTAAATCTATCAATTTGTTTCTAATATAAATTTATTCATATAATATTGCTTACCGATTTAATGATACTTATGAGTTTAAAATGATGCTTGTCTTTTAAGGATTATGTTTATCTTTTTGAAGATGATATCAATCTCTTTAAGGATGATGTCTACCTTTTTAGGATAATGTCCACCACTCTATAAATAGCAAGACACCCCTAACTTAATTAAGAAAGAGAGAGAAATCTTAATTAAGCAACAATGAGTTTAGCAAAATTAAGGTGAGTAAATTCTTCTTTTTCTTCTTTTCAGATTTAACTAGTGAATATGCTGTGCTTTGCACGAATATATGTCGAACTTTATTTGGTTTTTAATTTTTAACTTGTTTATTTTAATTTGTTCAATCAAATTACTAATTAAATAAAATTTTGCTTTTGGTTATGATTAATTGTTCTAAATATTGGTATTTGAAAACATTATTGATTCTAAAATTATTTTGAAGTAAATTGTTCTAAATTATTATTATTATTATTATTATTATTATTATTATTATTATTATTATTATTATTATTATTATTATTATTATTACTACTACTACTAGTCTTGACCCGTGTAATGCACGGAGTAATGTTGTACAATGCATAACTTAAGAAATTATTGAATTACGGAGCGATGTTGTACTTGTGAGTTTCTTTTTCTCGATCATTTGATTTTATTGAATGATTTCACTTTTCAACAACATTCTTTTACATGTTATCCCCTCATACCGAAAACGCTTTCGTGACTCATCAAAGTTATCGAACCCAACACATAAAAATCATTGCACCCCAGCACACATTCATCTTCCAATCGTTCTAAATTTTAAAAGAATAAATAAGTAATCTAAAATAATAAATAAAAAAGAATGTTAAAAAATATCATCAAGGTTTTAAGATTACACTTGTGATTTGGAATATTAAGAAGTCATACCCCTCTAAGAATCAAACAATTTAAATAATCCTAACTTGTACAATTATAAAAATAGTGTGACAATATGTTTGGGTATTAAAAGGTAAATATTAGTAGGAAAAGGAATAATATATGATTGGTAGATATTGAGTTAGATGACCTATAGATGACAATAAATATCATTATGTCACAAATTAATATTACAACACAAAGTACATCAAATCAATAAAAGAATATTAAACTTATAACTTATAACTCTTTACAAAATCAATACTAATTTAACTTAATAGATGCCTAAATAAATATTTATATGCAACCAATCTACTAAAACATCATTGAATTAAATATTACACGAACTCTTAAAAAGTATACATATACCCATAATGGGATCTCATTTTTTTAAAATTATAAGGTGAATATAATGATTTATCCATTCTTACCTAATCTGCTCATGAAGATAATTAAACATATAATAACTACTTATATTGAGATTAATAGTGAAAAATATTATAATGATAGAAATGATCCAAATATATTTAACAACAATAGGTAATTTGTATCACAAGTAAATGGCATGATAGGTCAATTCGCGACTTAGGGTAATAAAATCATCTGTGTTTTGTACTTATATTGAAAATTGATTGCGATCTTAATAGTGAATCAATGGGGCAAAAATATTGATACAATTGAGATTTTATAAATACATGTTTTACTCGATTAACAACCAATTGCTTCCCTTGAGACACAACTCTTCCTCTCAATTAATTAACATAATAAGAGTAACATAAAGTTCTATTTCGGGATGGCAGGGAGGTTTGATGGAAAATACTCACCTTTTAATAATTTAGAAAATTTACAATAGTAAAAGATATGATTTAAATATGTTTTCAATAATAAGTCACGAGATAGATATGTTGGGAAGAAACTAAAATAAACTCGTATTTGTAACAAAAAAAATGATTTGTATGTTGTGCAAAAATTTTGAGACTAATGAATTTATTCGAAGTCCTATGGCCTTAATAGAAGTTGGCATATTAAGTTTACATTCCTTTATACATAACACAAATTATGAACTTAAAGTCCACAAATTACGGATTGAAACAATATAATTCCTAACTTTTTATTCATTACATTTTATTCCATAACATATTTGAATCATAACTTTCTATCTTGTAGGCATTTTTAATTATTAATATCAAGTATATATGTAATTGTTATATTTTTATTATATTAATTTATGATTTCTTAAGGTTTATTAAATAATTTTGTATGTAGGATGAATGTAATAACCAAATTGCTTTATCGGATAGTTAAATATTTAAATATTATTTTTATAACATGTTCTTGTTGATTTAATTTTACAAATTCTTATAATAAATATATTTTGAACTAATACAATTTTATGGCACCAAGTTAAAAAACACCATCAATAATGAAAAATTAATAATGTTAGACAAAATTATTATATTTCAGGCCCAAAATAATATTGCATATCAATATACATAAAAATAAATGAGAGTTAATATACAATCTAAACCCTAAATAAATAAATACATAACTATATATATTAATTTTATTTTATGTCTTAATATCTATTAATTTTCAAATTACTTTTCTGTTCATTTTTTTTATTTTTTAATAAGATTACTTTTCAAATTGTTTTAATATATTTTAATTTTCAAATTACTTTTCTGTTCGTTTTTCTTATTTTTTAGTCGAGTTTGATAGAAGTTAGAATAAAATTAGTCTTCTTCGGTTACTTTTATTTTTATATTATTATAGGGTTTAGTTAGAGTCATTTTAATCTGTTAGTATTAATTTTCTTAGTTTTTATAATTGATTTGATAATTTTTTAGATTTTTTCTAATTTAGGTTAAAGTAGGTCTTTAATTTAATAAATTTATAAATTTAGTTTTTTCATTTTGATTTTAGGTGTTTAGGATATATTCAGGTCCAAAAATAATTTTAATATTCTGGTAATTTATTATTTATTTTCTCATTTATTTAGTGCAGTTTATTAGTTGTTTTACTTTCTGTTTAAGATCATATTTTTATTTTATTATTTTTAATTCCATTTAATTTTTCTGGAAAACAATAAAAAAAATATTTTTGGGTTTTAGGTTACTTTTATATTTTTTCATATTTTTGATTTAATTTATTATATAATTTTGTATATTTGTTATTTATTAATTTTCTACTTAGTTTTGTTTTTATTTTCTGTTTTATATTTTTATGAATTAATTACACTACTAAAAACCGACAATTAGCGACGGAAATAGTGACGAAAAATTATCACATAGCGACGGATTTTCGGAAATAACGACGAACTTAGCGACGGAAAAATTCCGTCGCTAAAAGTCAGGTTGCTAAAATTTAGCGACGGAAACTCCTTCCGTAGCTGATGTAAATCAGCGACGGAATAAAGTTTTCATCAGCGATTTTAGCGACGGAAATCGAGGGTTTCCGTCGCTGTTTTCCGTCACCGATCCGCACCGATCCGTCGTTGTTCCGTTGTCGGCCTTCACCATCCGGCTCAATCCGAATCTTCTTCCGGCTGCTAGCATTGCTTGATTCAATACTAGCATGCTCGTTGCCTGCAGCGAGTTGCCCCATCATTTGTCGGCCTTTGTGGTGGCCTTTGTTCGGCACCAACGTGGATGCGTGGTATAAGAGTCGTACCATATTGGTTATATGCGTACGTATTGGGCGAGTTTGAGTACATATGAGCGTGTTGAGAATATGGAGGGTTTGGGATAAATGACCCGCCCATTGGTCTTTGCATGTGTGGGATGTTTGGAGGTTGGAAATAAGGAGGGTTAGGAATGAATGATCCACCCATTGGAGTTTGGTTGTGTGGGGAGTGTGAAGATAGTGCTCCACCTACGGAGACCGAAGGTTAGAAGGGTTTTGAGAGGGGGAAAAGTGCTTACATCATTACCTTTACCATCGGTACCGACGTTTCTAGCCCTTCCCCGAGTAGCCGATCTTTTCGACCTGCCTCTACCTCTCGTCCATATTTGCTAACATAAACAACATTAAATATTAATAAACATCCAACGGTTAAAGTGATTCAATATAAAACAACATATAAACATTAGTAAACATATAAACATGTAAGCGTTAGATATAAATATTCTTCTATTAAGAAATTACGCTTCAATTGTTTCACCTTCATTACATTAATAACAATTCATTTGATTACAACATAAATGAACATAATATATATAACCATTATGCATTGAACATATACTTTTCTTAAACATAAATTTCTTTAATTTCTATATTTTACTCGTAAGTATTTATGTCATCATTAAACTAATCATACTTAATTAGCATAAATAAACTCACACAAATATAATTGATTACATTATTTCTACCTAATTAGTATAAAATAACGCACACATAATTATAATTTATACAATTATTTCATAATTTACAACAATCATTTCATTTCTAATTTCACACAACTAACTACTATTTATTAATAATTTGTCAAATGTTCAATAAATTTATAAATAAACCACAAACAAGTGCACATATATAAATCACAAATAACATTTACTTCAACTTCAACAATAATTTCCAACAAATCTAACCCCACATACTTTAAACAACACAACTTCTTTACATAAATAACATTTACTTCAACTTCAATAATAATTTCCAACAAATCTAACATCACATACTTTAAACAACACCACATCTATACATAAATAACGTTACCTTCAACTTCAACAATAATTTCCAACAAATCTAACCTCACATACTTTAAACAACACAACATCTATACATAAATAACACAATTGTACATTTTTCTTTTCAAATTCATTCACAAACAACATTAATTTGAGGCAAATTATATAAATTCATTAATTTGAAGTTAAATTATTGAAAACCCTAAATCTAATAACAATGAAGAAAACAATACCTTCAAACTAGGCGGCGACAGGATAGGCGTGCGGCGGTAGCGGCGGCAGCGGCGGCGGCCTCCGAGCAGCGAGTAGCAGCAGCGGCGACACAAGGGGCGGGAGCAACCAAGAAGAACTCACTCGTCTTTGGCTTTCGGGTTCCTCGGGTGGCGGACCAAGGGAGGTGGACGGAAGCGGGGCAGCCGAAGACGGCGGTGGCGGTTGACCGGCGGCGAGAGGGGCTTGTCGACGCGTAGTGGTGGACGGGAGGGGCTTGTCGACGCAAAATCGCTCGGACTCTCTCTATCTCTTCGCTTTCGGCTTCTCAATCTGGTTGAAAGGCTAGATCTGAATTTTATTCATAGTTAGCAACGGAACACTGTCGTCGTTCCGTCGCTATAGACTAAATTAATTTAATTATACTGTTTTTTTTTGTTTTTTAGATCTGAAAATTCGGAATACCTGATTACGGATTAGCGACGGAATATTCCGTCCCTAATTCCATTAGCGACGGAATATTTCGTCGCTGTCTCGACACAGCTTGTCGGTTTGGTCGGTTTCGTCATTAATTCCGTCATTGTTTGGCGACGGAACCGTATCCGTCGCTAATTTTCGTCGCTATTTAACAGCTTTTTAGTAGTGTTAGGATGATTAATTATTATTTAATTTTTATATTAACATTAGGTAATTTTAAAAATATGATTGATTTGATAATTTTTTCAAACTTATTTACTTTAAAGCATGTTTTTAATTTAATAAATTTATAAATTTAGTTTTTTCATTTTTATTTTAGGTTTTTAGGCTATTAGGTCTAGAAAATTGTTTTAATATTTTGGTAACTTAATTATTTATTTTTGTATTTATTTAGTGTATTTTATTATTTGTTTAACCTTTTGTTTAAGATTATGTTTTTATTTTATTATTTTTAATTTTGTTTAATTTTTCTAAAAATTATATATTGTTATTATTATTATTATTATTATTATTATTATTATTATTATTATTATTATTATTATTATTATTATTATTATTATTATTATTATTATTATTATTATTATTATTATTATTATTATTATTATTATTATTGTGGCGTGGAGTAAAAAGAGTCCATATATGAGTGGAAACCTTTTTTTTTTTTTCAATGATAAATTATTATTTTTTATTGGACGAAACTCCTAAATTCATTCTCATACCGCCATGTCATCTTTTTGAAAAGATTGCTATTGTATGTAGTATAGATTATTATTATTATTATTACTAGTCCTGGACCCGTGTTATGCACGGAGCAATGTTGTACAATGCATAACCTAAAAATTATTGAATTACGCAACGATGTTGTACTTATGAGTTTCTTTTTCTCGATCATTTGATTTTATTGAATGATTTCACTTTCAACAACGTTCTTATATATGTTATCCCCTCAAAATGAAAACGCTTTTGTGACTCATCAAAGTTATCGAACCCAACACATAAAAATCATTAGAGGCCAACACATATTCATATTCCAATCATTCTAAATTTCAAAAGAATAAATAAATAATCTAAAATAATAAATAAAAGAGAATGTTAAAAAATATCATTAAGGTTTTAAGATTACACACGTGATTTGGAATATTAAGAAGTCGGGCTCCTCTAAGAATCAAACAATTTAAATAATCCTAACTCATACAGTTATAGAAATAATGTGACAATATATTTGGGTATCACAAGTTAAATATTAGTAGGAAAAGGAATAATATATGATTGGTAGATATTGAGTTAGATAACCTATAGATGACAATAAATATTATTATGTCACAAATTAATATTACAATACAAAGTACATCAAATCAATAAAAGAATATCAAACTTATAACTCATAACTCTTTACAAGCAAAGTCAACACTAATTTAACTTAATAAACGCTTAGATAAATATTTATATGCAACCAACCTACTAAAGCATCATTGACTTAAATATTACACGAACTCTTAAAAAGTATACATATAACCATAATGGGATCTCATTTTTTAAAAGTATAAGGTGAATACAATGATTTATCAATTCTTACCTACCTTTGTACACAAAGATAATTAAAGATATAATAGCAACTTATATTGAGATTAATAGTGAAAAATATTATAATGATAGAAGTGATCCAAATATATTTAACAATAATAGGTAATTTGCATCATAGTAAAGGGCATGATAGGTCAATTCGCGGCGTAGGGTAATAAAATCATCCGTATTTTGTACTTATATTGAAAATGGTCGCGATTTTAGTAGTGAATCAATTGGACAAAAATATTTATACAATTGAGAATTTATAAATACATGTTTTACTCGATTAACAACCAATCACTTCCCTCGAGACACAACTCTTCCTTTCAAGTAATTAACATAATAAGAGTAACATGAAATTCTATTTCAAGATGGCGGGGATGTTTGATGACAAATACTGATCTTTTAATAATTTAGAAAACTTACAATAGTAAAAGATATGATTTAAATATGTTTGTCAATAATAAGTCACGGATAGACATGTTAGGAAGAAACTAAAATAAACCGTATTTGTAACAAAAAAAAAATGATCTATATGTTGTGCAAAAATTTTGAGACAAATGAATTTATTCGAAATTCTATGGGCTTAATAGAAGTTGACATATTAAGTTTGTAATTTTTTAAACATAACACAAATTATGAACTTAAAGTACACAAATTACAAACTGAAGCAATATAATTCCTAACTTTTTATTCATTACATTTTATTCCACAATATATTTGAATAATAATTTTCTATCTTGTAGGCATTTTTAATTATTAATATCAAGTATATATGTAGTTGTTATTTTTTATTATATTAATTTATGATTTATTAAGGTTTATTAAATCATTCTGTACATAGGATGAAGGTAATAACCAAATTGCTTCCTCGGATAGTTAAATATTTAAATATTATTTTTATAACATGTTCCTGTTGATTTTAATTTTAAAAATTCTTATAATAAATATATTTTGAACTAATATAATTTTATGACACCAAGTCAAAAAACACCATCAACAATGAAAAATTAATAATGTTAGACAAAATTATTATATTTCAGGCCCAAAATAATATTGCATATCAATATAAATAAAAATAAATGAGAGCTAATACACAATCCAAACCCTAAATAAATAAATACATAACTATATATATCAATTTTATTTTATGTCTTAATATATTTTAATTTTCATATTCCTTTTCTTTTCGTTTTTGTTATTTTTTAGTCAGTTTGTTAGAAGTTAGAATAAAATTAGTCTTCTTCAGTTAATTTTATTTTATATTATTATAGGGTTTAGTTAGAATCTTTTTAATCTATTAGTATTAATTTTCTTAGTTTTTATAACTGATTTGATAATTTTTTAGATTTTTTTCTAATTTAGATTAAAGGAGGTATTTAATTTAATAAATTTATAAATTTAGTTTTTTCATTTTGATTTTAGGTGTTTAGGATATATTCAGGTTCAAAAACTAATTTTAATATTCTGGTAATTTAATTATTTATTTTCTCATTTATTTAGTGTAGTTTATTATTTGTTTTACTTTCTGTTTAAGATTATATTTTTATTTTATTATTCTTAATTCTGTTTAATTTTTCTTGGAAAACTATAAAAAAATTTATTTTCAGATTTTTTTAATTTATTAAATAATTTTGTATATTTTTTATTTATTAATTTTCTACTTAGTTTTGTTTTTCTGTTTTATATTTTTATGAATTAATTAGGATGATTAACTATTATTTAATTTTCATATTAAGATTAGATAATTTTACAATATATAACTGATTTGATAATTTTTCAAATTTATTTACTAATTTAGGTTAAAGCATGTTTTTAATTTAATAAAATTTATAAATTTAGTTTTTTTATTTTTATTTTAGATTTTTAGGATATTAAATCCATAAAATAGTTTTAATATTTTGGTAAGTTAATTATTTATTTTCATATTTATTTAGTGCATTTATTATTTATTTATTTATTTAGTTCATTGTATTATTTGTTTATTTATTTATTTATTTATTTAGTTCATTTTATTATTTGTTTAACTTTTTGTTTAAGATTATGTTTTTATTTTATTATTTTTAATTTTGTTTAATTTTTATGAAAAATTATATTATATTATTATTATTATTATTATTATTATTATTATTATTATTATTATTATTATTATTATTATTATTATTATTATTATTATTATTATTATTATTATTATTATTATTATTATTATTATTATTAGAGTTCATAGATGAGTGGAAACTTATTTTTTAAATGATAAATTATTTATTATTTTATTGGACGAAACTCCTTAATTCACTCTAGTTGTAGCATTTCAAAATTTGAAAAGATTGGCATTATATAGTGTATAGATTATTATTATTATTATTATTATTATTATTATTATTATTATTGTTGTGGCATGGAGTAAAAAAGAGTCCATATATGAGTAGAAACCTATTTTTTTCAATAATAAATTATTATTTTTTATTGGACGAAACTCCTAAATTCACTCTTATACCGCCATGTCATCTTTTTGAAAAGATTGCTATTATATATAGTATAGATTATTATAACATTCAGATTTAAATAGGTACCATAATTAAAATTGTTGCTATCATTTATTTCCACTTCGTTATTGTATCCATTGACATGGATAATATTATTTCATATTACGCACTTTATTTGTAAGATTAGCATTTAATAAACTGTGGTAACCATAATTTCCAAATAATTTATTAAACAATTCATTGGCAATTATATTCTTTGATTGCAACTCTAATAATAGTAATTTTCAAATAGTTTGTTAAACAATTTATTAGCAATTGTATCCACTGATGGTAATTGTAACCATAATGAAAGATTAAATTAAATATACTATAGCAAAACCATATATTATAACAAAATTAAATTGAAATTATTTTAATATTTTAATATTATATTATATTTGGATATCAAGAATATTAGCATTCGTAATTTTATGTCAAAATATTATTTAAGTATCAAAATGAATTTGAAATTGGTTTGACTATATAATTTTATATATTTATCCTTTAAATTTTTGGGTGGTAAATTTTGGCGTGGTAATAATAGTGCACTAAATGAGATGTTACAAAAGGTTTTGATAATATTCACAAAAACAGAAGATGACAAAATAGAATCATCTAATTGTGATGCGCCACGTGTCAATCTTCCAGCAAAGCACTAAATTTTAAATATATCTATATGATATGATGATTATTAAGTTTATTAATTTGAATTCATCCATGAATATGATGTGTTAGCAAGGTCTAAATTGAAATAAATATAAACCTAATTCACTACTTAGAAAACCACCTTTTAAGTTGGACGTTTGTGACTATTTGATTATTTAGATGCTTTGGGTAAATATAAGGTTGTATGCGGTTAAGTGTCCTAAAGTGTATGTTGATTTCGCCTGCTTTAAGATAATTGGATTCACTTAAAATTAATAGGGACAATAAGCATGGTTGATAAGTGCATAAAATGCATTAGTTTCTTAGGTGTTTTGATGCTTTTCTTTGGGAAAATCGGTTAATAGGAGTGTGTTTGTGCTCCATTTTTGGTTTTACGTTTGTGTTTTGGTGTTTTGAGATGATTTTGCAGATTTGATCACCAATACCAAGTATTCCCGAGATTAGTGAGTCTTCCGAACCTTAAGACCAACACGGTTCAACTTTGCGATCAAAACGGTCGTTCCCCTTGATTTCTCAAAGTTTACATTTCTAGAAACCAACACGGGCAGCTCGTATCCATGAAAATGGCCCGTGTTGGAGGTAAGCTTGTCCATGAGCTTTTGCATTAAGAACGGGTATCCCGTGTCGGTGGACACGGCCTGTTTTCAACGTTCCATCCAGTTTTGATGTGTCGGCAGCCAACACGGGCAGCCCGTGTCGGAGGACACGGCCCGTGTTAGAGGTAAATTATGCCAAGATTATTCGGTTTTGACGATTTCGACTCTTGATTACTTCTTAATGGCTTATTTAAGTTGATTTTCGGCTATCCAGATCTGAATCCACCATTCATCCTCCATATTCATCCATCACTATTTTTCCTTCCTTCATTCATCCACGTCAAACCAAATACTTTTGAAGATCAAAGAAGAAGTTTGAAGCAATTGCGGGATTCCATTCGAATTCGAGATATTCAAGTGGAGTACTTCAAGTCTATCATCCTACTTCTTCATTTTTGCTGTTTGAGGTCCGATTACCATGTATTGGATTTTATTTAAGCTTTCAACAACAATGTGTGAGTAGTTTAGTTTTTCTAGGGATTTGTAATCCGAAACAATGAACTTTGATTAGTTTTCCATGATTTGTGCTTGAATTCCGATTTTGATCAATAAAAGGTTGTGTTTATCATGTTCATGAGTGTTTTAAAGGCCTAGAATACTTGAGTTTAGAGATTAATCTATCATGTACTCGAAAAGTGAAATAGAACAATCCGACAACCAACCTTTTTACCTAATTTATGAAATTTGAGAAAAGAATAGTAAATTAGGGGATCACTTTGATCATTTGAAATCTTTAACTTTGATTAATTTAAAAGGCATACAAAAGTTGTTTGATAGGTTAATTAGAGCAATTTTATTAAGCATCGAAAGAGCGGTAAAATTTTTTATCATCGATCCTTGTTTTACTTGAAAGAATGATTGCACAAGTTTTGTTTAAATAATCAAACTCATTGTTAGGAAAGAAAATCCCTAGACGTTTTTACCCATTGATTTAAGTTTAGATTAATTTCCTAGATTTTAATATTTAGAACTGGTTTAGAGAACCAAACTCCAAAAACCCGATTAGCTTAGCAATTGAGTAGATCACTAGTTTAGTGCGTTGCTAGATCGAATTCTTATGGCATCGACCTTGGCTAGCTATAATAATACACCGTGCGCTTGCGCCCTATCAATGGTGAAACACAGAAACACCGTACGGAATGTCCATGTTCTGATGTAGTACTTGATTTTTCATGGAATGTATGTATATCAACATTGAAATAATCGATTTTATTCTTCGAATCTAAAGTTTTCAAAACTGAAAGACATGCTTTTCTATAATAATAAAAAGACTCTTCCATTTTCTGTTTTTGGGACAAGTTTCAGATTTTTACTCAGGTTACTTTTATTTATATGTAACCTTGGAACTATGGCCATAGAAGCGTTAATTGATTCTTGTAGGGTTAGTGGAGTTTCATACTTATTAACATTTATAGGTCTAGTGGAGCTTCGAGCTTGCTAGAGATATATGTATGGTAAATTGAGCCTTGTGTTTTCCTGATATTTTTAGGCTTAGTGGAGCTTTGAGCTTGTTATATACTTCTATTCATGGATAGTCGCATCCTCTTCTGATTTATGGAAGTCTTGGTGGAGCTTTGTGCTTGTTAGGAAATCAGTAGTCTGATGTGTCACGTAGCTCGATCCCGCCTCACAATAAACTCTTCTTCTATTTTTGAATTACAGAATTATGTGTAGATAAGCTATATTTCTTAGGAATGTAAAATAAATGTCATAAGCATCCATATGAAATTAAAATTAGGAATTGATTTGCACATTACTTATGAAATCTAATTCAAATTAAGTATTTTAGCTTATGAAATCTGAATCGAATTAAACAAAGAAAAATATATCGAAGAACCCATAAACAGAATCGATCGAGAAAAATATTAATATAGAGATATCAAAATTCTACTAACAGATGGTTAGGGCTTAATGGTGACAGAGAGAGAAGGGCATATGGAAGAGGGACACCTTTGATCTACCACCATCACAGAGCCAATTTATTCAGAAATTGACGGCAAAAATCCAATGCTGGAAAAGTAGGAACATCTCTTATGCAGGTAAAGTAGTGTTAATGGGGTTATACATTTTCTGGACTTCAAATTTCAAACATCTCTTTGATTGTAAGATAGCAACTGAAATCAGAAAAGCTATTTTGACATGCTCAGGATCAAATACAAACCAAACAGCTTTCAGCAAATGCTCCAGTGGTTGATAAATATGAAAAGACTTAAACAACAAAGAGCAGTCATCAGATCTACTGTATGCACAATGTTGTACCACATTTGGCAACAAAGAAACATCTTGATCTTTGACAAAAACATATCTGTACTGCAAACTCTATTGCAAGGGTATTCAATAGAAGATTGATAAGTAAAGCAAACCTAAAAAATGTTCTACATTTTCATATAAATTGAAAGAGAAAAAAGAAACATAAAAACACATTCGCTATTTCTATGAAAAACAGGAGGACTTACCAATCGAATTTGAACATTGACATTACTTGGTGATTTTCTGTACAGGACGTTTGAGAGAACGATTTAATTAGAATTAGCTGCTGGAAGGGTGGCTCTAGAAACAATACTAAATGGAGCTCTTGCATCAGAAAGTCTAAAGATTGCTAAGTTAAGCACCAAAAGAAAATTTTTAATGGTCATAGGGATTAACACTGCTTTTAGTAGTTGGAAACGAAGAGATTCAGTTCGTGCAACTTGGATGCCACAAGGTGTACTTTGTAATACAATGACACAACTTCAATTTTGTATATCCCATATGTTTTTGTGCTGAATTATATCACAATGTTTAAACCATTGGCCCGCTTGGTAAATGATAGATGATAAAAGAAAAAAGATAGAGGAAGAACAGGGCATACAGAAATCGAACATACAATCAGATCTCTTCATCTCCGTAGTCACTCAACTGAACTGATATCTCCAGCAAAGCAATGGGATAACATCACTTGCAAAAAGCAGGAGTTACTATGAACAAATCAAAACTCCAATACAAAAATTTCAATTGAACCCAAATCAACATAACTAAACGAGAGATAGAGAAATTCCGAGAGAGAGAGAGGTTTTACCATTTTTATTTGCAACAGTAGCCTTTGTCATCTTAGCGGAAACCATGGAAGTTCCTTACCATCTCCATCTCCTCTCACCTCTCACCTCTCTTTTCCTATTTCCTTTCTCTCTCCTCCGCTAGCCCTTCTCTGTCTCTCTCCTTTCTTTCCTCTTTGCGTCACCTCTCTCTGTTCTCTCCCATTTTCCTATTTCCTCTATATAGGGTAGAGAGAGGACATCCAGTGAGATTTCTTTCGTGTTCCTTTTGATTCTTACAAAATTGGGAGGGAAGAAAAAAATTTGGAAAAGTCATATTCTTTCTCATGTTTGGTTTGAAAAAATCATAGACAAAAAAATTAGTAGGAAAATTTGGTGAAAAAAAGTAAAAATAAATCATATAATTTTCCACACAAAAATGTGAGGAAAATTTGAAGAAAATTTTTAGACAAAATTAGATCGTGAGCCCCTTCCTAATTCACACTATCTCTTTTCAAAAGTTATGGTCTGAATAAAATAGATGGTTGAGTAGACCTATTTTCCACAGACCCTAGCTCAAACTCAATGCCTTCTTTGTCGGAACATTGCCGAAAACCTCTCGTTTCGATGCCAACGTCCTTAATTCTTTTAGGTCTCCGTCACCTACAACTCATCCATTTTATTTTGGGATGAGGATGAGGATGCAATGCTAGAGAGAGAAAGCTTCAAGGGTTTTATAGAGAGAAGAAGAGAGAGAAATTTGAAGGAAAAGATGTAGTGATAGAATCTCAACGAAACAGGGTAAAGAGAGAAAAGGGTATGGAGGACGCACAAGAAGAAGCAATGGGAAAAGGAAATAGATGCAAATTGGAATTGGAATTGAGGAAGAATAATATAATCATATCTTGTTTCCTTTTTAATTCAAAAGAAAATTTTTTCCTTTTGTTTATTTTCCTTAATTGAAACAAGAGAAAAAAAAAAAAAACTTTCTTTCATATTTTTTCCTCATTTTTTTCCACTTAACTTTTTTGTTACTTAACTTTCTAAGAATCAAACAGAGCCTTAAGATTTGTTCTACATTCCTCACTTTTGTGTGTACTACTGTCTCTCTCTATCGTTTTCCAGTTTCATGTAAGGTAAATTGACCAAAAACCATTCAAGTATTTCTCGAAGGAGCAAAATGACATAAAAATGCCCTTGTATTTCCTGTTCATTGGAAAAATGCTTTGAGTCATAGGACAATAACTCAATTACAAATCTACCCTCCTGCACATTTTTTTCGTTTTTGTTTTCGCCTTTTGCTATTCCCAAATTGCCCCTGAGTCCCGAAAATATCCATGTCTAGATGAATAGTAAAGTGTCATTCTTTCTTTTTAACTATATATATATATATATATATATATATATATATATATATATATATATATATTATCGGGTTTGACCAATCTAACCCGGTTCAACAATCAATCAGGTCAACTAGTCTAATCCGAATTAAAAAGTCCGATCGGTTGAAACATTAACCCACTTTATTAACCGAATCGATCATCGGGTCTGTTCTCTTAACATAGTCTATACGTACATGCTCATATAGATGATCCAAATTATGTGTTGGATTTATTTATATAGTTGATTGTTGTTTGTGAGTTTTGGTGCGAAGCTAATAATGTTCAAAGTGAAAGATAAATGAGGTAAATGTTCGGGTTTACTTGTTGAGCTTGATTGAAACTCTGATTTTTTACCAAAATTTCATGTATCAAAAGTTAGTCGGAAAGCAATTAAAGCGATATGGACTAAAGACTTTTGGAAATCTTGTTTTATAGAGCATGTTTTAATGCTATCTTACGTTTCTGTTTGTTATATTGCGTGAAAATTCTTATAGGACTCCTATGTAATATAAATAAATATGCATATTTTAAAACTACCCAATCAAACTACAATTAGATTTTGCTAAGAGGTCAATTAAAAGGAAATTAAAATTAAATAACTTAACCTGTTGAATGTCACTCGGATTTCCACAATAGTGAAGCAATTGCTTAGGGCGGGGCGTTAGAACACCTCCCTTCCTCCCCACTATACTACAAGCTCCAAAGTACCAACACCTCCATCACCCATCACTAAGCTTATGTCTTTCAGAAAGTCACCCTACACACCTTCCTAGTTGCGAAGATTTACTCAATAGTTTCAACAATCAACGACTAGCCCATATACTACCACGTCCTTCTAATGTATTTTATGCATGTGTATACAACCTGCAAAACTTTTTAAGGTCACATATCCCCTACCAATTCCCACCAAGTATGCTGAATAAGGCGGTGACTTGTGGAGCTAGTTGTTGATGAGGGTAAAATCTTTTAACCTTATTCGTGGTATCTCTTAGTAGCTCATACTTGTATGATCAGTTCTTGTCGGGACATACACCAACCAATCTTGGGTTGGGGCGAGCACCAACACACACAAACCATTCACATGCATAGCTTTCTCACATCTGTCTTGAGTGAGACACCTTGCAATTTGCCTCTCAAACATACAAAATTTGCTTCATGCAACTATTTATATATTTCATTACACTGTACAATTTTTGTGTGCTCAAACTCTATTTCTAGCTCACCAGCACATAATTATCTATCAATGTGAGAAAATAGTCCACACAACATAGATACAAGCATATGGCAGTACATAGAGGTTATAATCTGAACATTGTAGTAACCAAGATGTGATGGCCAAAAATTTTGCAGCGATATACTTGGAAGAATAAAGTTCAAATGCTACATACATATCAACTTGCATTTTCTTGTTCTGTACTCTCCTGTGTGATGTTGCCAGGGTGGAAGGAGTTCAGACTGCAAAATAATATCACAAATAACTCATGACTATGGGCAGAGTAAGAAAACAAACCCAGAGTAAAGAAGTGAGATCTTTCTATTTTCTTTTCTTTTCATAGAAAAAAAAATAATTAGTAGGATAATTTCAAGCTAATAACAGCTGAAAAGTCACTTTGGACAAAATGTAATTATAAATTATAATTGTAATGCAACAAAGCACAGATTATCTTCTCTTTTGTTGCACAGTATACAGCAGATGCTTTTTAGATGTAGGGTATGAAAGCAACCTCATTGCATTACGTATAGTAAACAACGGATGGTTCTTAAATATAGGGTCCAATGAAAGCAACCTCATTGCATTAGGAATGAGGCTTACATCTGAAACCCTTATAAAATCCCCAAGTCAGACTCCATGGCTTTGGTTTGATTCGTAGAATACCGACAATATTGTAAAATAGGCATAGGAGGGTACGGAAAGAGTTGTCCTGAGGGGCACAGTTCCTACCTCCATACAATCCCTCACAGAAAAGAGTGCGGCTACTCAGTATTTAATATAAGAACTCCGCATGGAAGGTGACTAAAGTGGTTAAATACACCATGAAGCAAGAGCTCATTAGCTATTCTTGTTTTTGATGCGCAATTATGTTACCTGCAGTTCTTTGGAACCCTCCAAGAATATGCTTGCGACTGCTTCAAGCGTGGAGGCAATGACATGAACAATCTCCAGTCATGAAGCATAATTTTAAGGTCATGTAGCTTGCTATCCATCCCATAGCAACAATTAGCATGCATAGTGCAAACTTGATTCAAATCCTTGCTAGGTTCGCAAAATCCACCAAAATAAGCAGTGTCTAAGAATCTCATCTTCAGCCCAATCTCACTTATATATGGATTATGTTTGATGAAATTGAGCACATCTTGATCATGGTAGCCTGGGTATTTTTCTTGTGACGATTGCCAGAACTTGTAAAACGCAATGGATCGGTTATTAGACTTCACATAATTGAAACCTCCATTTGGCCCGTTATCAACATCAAATGGGTCCCCTGAGAAATGGTCGCATGCAATCTGAAAATCAGCATCAGGAGAGAAGCGTGCAAATGGGTCTCTAAACCACATGATATCAGCATCCTTGCAGAGATGAATGATGAAAATGTCATTCACAATTTTATATTTCAACTAGGTAACTGTTAATTTCAAAGATAATCTATAAGGAGAACCATAATAACTAAGATGACTGACACGGCTAGAAGGGTCCTTTAACATTTGGGTATTTGACTCTCAAACAACATACCCAGCAAGACTTTCACACCGCTGAATTCTCAATACTTATACTTGTCTCCTTACTGGAAAAGTCAAGTTCTTTCTAAATATGACCAAGACCCTGAGTGTTTGAACCATTTCCTACCTTGAATTTGTGGTACTAGAAAAAAAATGCTTAAATACACAAGCCGAGGTTCTTAATGAGATTAACATATCCCCGATGATTAGAAATTTGAAATAGGTGCCCTTTCATGAAAGTCAACCAGTCAATGTTGTTAAGGATACTGGCTTGTTCACTGGAGCGATAGTTTAACTGATGGTTGGAGCTCTACAACCTATGATCAACAATTAAGGCCAATAAGCAAGAATGAAAGAGGTTTGATCAGGTTCATCTATATACATTTCTTATCCAAGGAGATGTTTTTATCTAAAGCCCATGAGTAATTACTGCATAATATTTACTGGTGGCACATTTTTGGATCTAACTATAAATTATATGAACCCTGCTGCCAATAATCAGCAACTAAGGCCAACGAGAGAATGCAAGATGTTTAGTCAGGTTCATCTATATAGTTTTTGTCAACTTGGAAGATACTTTTGTTTAGACCCCTATGATGGCAAAAGGCTCATCAATGAGGGACAACTGAATACATACAAATAAATCGGCAAGCCTAAAATGGATTTTATGCTAGAGGACATAATTCAATGTCATTAAGGCCTCTTACAATCAGAAACTTTTGTCCTAGAATGCTACAAATTTCCATCAAGGGTCTTATCCTCAGTGAGCTTAGGCTGAGGGAAAGCTTATCTAATAACATCGCTCTAGTTCTTTTTAGATTCTCCTTTCTATTTAGTGTCCATTATAGTAATCTTCTCCGTTCTCACACTAACTGCACTGGCATATTTCAATGTCTACTTTCTGTCTATGCCTCTAAGGCTAATAGAAATTCTATGTTTGATGCCCAAGGTAGGGCATAGCTCAACACAAGTTCTTCTTCATGTAGTCACAAAACCATAAGGCATAAGTAAGGGCTGAAGAGCTGAAGGAACAAGCAATTTTGAAATAAATAAATAAGAGTTTATAGCTAACTAGTCAGGCAGTTATCAATCCTGGTAGAAAATTAAAAATGGAAATAAGAACTTCTTTTCTTTAAAAGGGAACAAGGATTCACATTCAATCAATCAAACGAAACGAGTATATCTCCCAATATGCAAACACCAAATGAATAATGGGACAAGAATAAACAAGTTTATTATTGCTTACATCACGACCAAAAGGCAGTGGTTGGCTCACTGGATGGACTCTGAAAATTCCATGTATTCAGATTTGTGACAAAGGATACAATCTGTTTATCACTCTAATGAACAATGGATTTTGTTGACCATTGACAGGAGGAGTAAAGATGCTTCTTCCACCCTAAAACTATCATATATTGGAAATGCATGAAAATAACAATTAATTTCAAAATAATTAATGTGTTGTTATAAAACTTTCTTTGACACAATAAATTATTAATTAATCTAAGAAATTGGAACATTACAATGTAAAGGAAAAGGAACTAAGCATATTTTTTAAGAATGTAAATGGAAAGGAGGATGCACTAGTTTACAGGATGACACAAGGGTAAGAACATACAGGAACCAATATTAAAGAATGACAATGGCCTGAATTTTCAAATTATTGTAATCTTGCTCTTGATTGCATTTACTAGAAATAGCAGGACACTAGTATTTTACTCTCCAAGGCCAAACCAACGCTACTGAATGTTTCATGAATTACATTGGCAGGCTTGGGCAATTTATGTTACTACATGCGTGTATTAATTTGCTGATAACCATGGATATGCAATTCTATCATATATATGGGCCACTTGGTCATACTTAAAAACACAAGGAATAATTCCAGTAAGTTTTATGACATTTGAGCATCACAAGAGGATACTGGTTCAGAACAAGAGATAATGTACTCAATATAGAATACCTAAAACATAAAGTTAGTTATCTTAAATTACATTGAATTAGCTCCCAGAATTGTGATGTGAAGGGAACCATGGGAGTGATACTTGAGGGTGCATTCACAAAGTGAACTAGAGGTAGTCACTACTCACTAAAAACTAATAGTCAATCTCAATCAAGTAGATTAACAGAGAGGAAATACTTATATAAAAGCAATCAAATTTGTAGTAAGAACTCTTGAATAGTTTCCAAGAAGTAAGGTATTATGCAGATGATGTCAGATTGTAAAACAGAGAGGAAAGACTTACTGTAAATACAAAATTGTACCCCATCTCAAGGACACTTTGGAGGAAATCAATCCTTCTCCACATCATTTTAAGATAATCGGGTGTCATAAAATATGCTTCTTTAGAAAAATCAACTCCTTCAGTTACCAGAGCAAAGCAATGTGGGTGTAAAACCAAACAATGTCTAAATGCTTTGTCATCCAATGCAACAATAACTAAATGATTCAAAAGCCGCCGGGTGTGGTGTCCAAGTCTAAAGCTTTCAAGGAAGAGATCAATGATTGAATTTGGAGCAGCCCAAGCTTCATTAAGGGTTGTTATGATAACATTTTTGTCCATGGTGGCTGCATCCTTCAGAACTCTCTCAAGACTGTACTCATTATCCTGTAGTTTTGTGAAAAAAGACAGCGCAAGAGAACACAAAGGATTCAGTACGCCATATTATTAAGTACAGGATGACCCCCTCTACAGGAAGAATAAAAAAACAAAAAAAAGGCAAAAACAAAACATAATATGGGTCAAAAATAGCAATATATAGCACACCAGATAGGCATGTGTAGTATGTTATGCACAGTTAAGTTCATTTTCTCATTATTCAAATTAAAATGATAGTATTACATATTGCGTTGAACTTGTGCAATGCTCAATGTTTAGCAACACAACAGGAGGTTGACCGCTTCAACATCATGATATAGCAAAAAATATTAAGCATATCATTTCAGAATCTAGTTTCCTCAAAAAGCACCTGAAAATTGTTGCTACTGAAACTCAATTAAAGTTAATTCGTGACAAATTGCAACAAACAACTCCTCAATATGATCCCAGGGGGAATCAAGAGGTGCCCAGATTACACCTAACCAACATTAAACACTAATTTGCAAGTTAATGGACATAAAATCATGCGTCATAATCACGAAACAACAACAAAGTAACAAAAAATCAAGAATTATCCATCAACATCAACTCCAATCAGCGAATAGTTAATGTCATTGAGTAATACAAAAATCACAATACTCTTTACCGAGAGGAAGTGCGTGTGTGTGTTGGGGGAGATACCCGAAATGAAATGTCGTTGTCGGCAGGGAAGACGATGCTGACCGATGAAGAAGAAGATGGTGAAAGCAAAGAGGGAGGAGAAAAATCGTACAAGAGAAAACGGATGGAGTCGACGGAGTTGTAGACGAAGAACAAAGCGGCGAAAAAGACGAAGGCGGCGAGGAGGCGGCGGAGAACAAGGGTGTTCTCCTGCATGTCTGTGCAGGGATCGGAGACGCCATTAGAGGAGGAAGGAGAGAGAGAGCGGAGCATGGCGGAGGAGGAGGAGGAGGAGGAGGAGAAAGAAAGGGGCAGCGTCAGTGGCCTGCGGTGAGTCAGTCGCATCAACAATAGCGGAGGTGAACAAGTATGGGAATGGAACCTTCCAATTTATTGGCAGCATATGAGAGAGGAGGGAGAGGGAGAGAGAAAGAGAAGTGAAGGCCGACAGTTATGGTGCTGCAAGCCTGCAATTGACCACCAAATGATCAGAGTAAATTAAAGTTAATTTGGGTAGTTAATTAATGTTGGACCACTCAAACGACCTCAAATAACTTTATTATTGGGAAATTTACAGGTGGATACCAATTTAATTTAGATTTACACGTGAAGTTTCCCAATTTACGCTGCGGTCATCTTTTATGTGGGCCCCACATAAAGTTGCATTGGCGTTGAAAGGTAAAAAGATAAAAATGCCTTAACTAATATTGGTTCGGTGTTTGGCGCAGATTAAGGCTCAGCTGAAGCTTCCTGTGGAAGTAATTGAAGGAATTCAAAATTAATTGAGGCAGAGCGCGAAGAGAGAGAAAGAGGGATAACCGTAAAAGAGAGAAGTAGAAGAGTGAGAAGAAGAAGAATAAGTAGAACGAAAGTGAGAGGCGATTACCGCTAAGAGTGAAGAGCGAGAAGGGGAGTGAGAAGAAGGGCGAGAAGAAGAAGGAGAAGAAGGGCGAGAAGAAGACTGGAGAACAAGTAGACGGAGAAGAAGAGCGAAAAGAAGTAGATCGAGAAGAAGAAGAAGGAGGAACAACATCGGAAGAGATCGAAGTCGATTTGTACCTGGTAATTTCTGTGCATTTCGAGGTTTTCGTTGAAACGATTTGTGTTGGGTGGGGGTTGTAATTTGTTTGAGAATGAGTCTCATTTCTTAGAATTGGAGTGAAATATGTTGTGAATTTGGAATTTCTTTCCGTGTTGGAAGTGGGTTCTATTTCAATCGGATGTAAATGTAGTTTAACTCATACAAAGACATGAGAAAAGAAATCGCAGACATTTATGAGAATAAAGTTTGGTATTTTGTGTGGTAATCTGCTATGTTATTGTATAAATTGAGGGCCGAAAATGGTATGAATTTTTCTTGTCTCTTATATATGTATAATATTTTGCGGTTTGATATATGTATAATATGAAACTCTATATTTTGCAATCACATTGTCTAATTTAAAACCATACAATCAAGTATAGAAGCCCAGTACAACTATTAAAACACTAGAAAACAATATCGTGAAGAAATAAGAAAGAGAACAAAATTACAGTAAAAAAAACAGAGCATGCTCCGTATGGCCCTTGTGGTTGGCGCTTTTGGTAATTGGTCGGCAGTTTTGGTAATTGGTCGCAGCTCGATTGAGGTGTTTTATAATTATAATTATAGAATGGAGAAAAGGTTCCAAGTACTTAGATTTCAATTCAAAAGCAATAGTCGCTCCTCCCCCATTATTTGTTCCGGGCATTGTTGTTGAGCTCTGTTGTTCCATTCATCGGTTTTGGCTTTCCGCAATCCAAGTATATTGTTTGGAAGAGTAGATGCCCTCCCAAGCTAGACGAATAGCTTTTTTTTCCTTTCTCCCTATGCTAAAGGAAGTTTATGCGAGTCTTCTCAATAATTAGATTACCCGAGTAGGTAGTATGATTCCAATAGGTCCGCATGGTCAATAGAATATAGTTATTCAGTTGGATCTTCCCAACATAAGTGAACCTGTTTACTCCTCATAGTTTCAATGTAGTGGTATTTTTGGTTGCAAGTGTGTGATAGTAACTAAAGCTCATATTGCCAAGCTTGAGGGGCACCCCGACATACCTTATTGGTAGGTTACCTTTGGAAAATGTACATTTGTAGGATCTCTAATTAAGTTTGAGGACTAACCCTAGTAATAAAAATTTGCAATGTATGAACATTACATAGGGGTAGATAAGCCATAAAAGGAAATGCATAGATATCGGTTTTATACGTGTTATTGGATTATCTTTGAGATGAAAGGAATGGTTTCGATTATTAGGATTCGTTTGGATTGGTGTCATGAGTAATGGTTGTTGACATCCAGGGATTGATTAGTTGCAGATTACATATTACATATTGAAATTAGTGAACTTTGTTGGCTATTGTGGCATGTAAAACGAACTATTGTAGCGGTAGAACATTGTGAAAATGCGATATTAGATTGGTTTTGATTGTTATCATCGGTAATGGTTGTTGACATCGTAGGATTGAGTAGTTGCTGATTAGGTATTACATATTGAAATGAGTGTGGTAGTGGCTTGTTAAATGTTTTAGCTGTACAACCTGTGAAAATGCATTATTAGGAATAAATTTGATTGTTATCATCAATAATGGTTGTTGACATCCTACGATTGAGTAGTTGCTTGATTTAGTATTACATACCGAGAGTTATGGTGTTGTAGTCTGTACTGACGAATGAAAATGCATGATTGGTTTCTATTGTTATCATCAATAATGGTAGTTGACATCCAAAGATTGAGTAGTTGCTTGATTTGGTATAACATACCGACATGAGTTGTAATTGTGACATGAAAATGTTGTAATTGTAAAACATTGAATGTGAAAATGCATTAATGTGATTTGAAGGTTTGCTCGGGAAGAGTCCGAGTCACCCTAGAGGGGGTGAATAGGGTGATGGAAGTTTTTCGTTGACAATCAAACTCTTTTGCCCAAGAAGAAACGCAAATGGATTCTGAGTCAAAAGCGAGGTCGAAAAGGTTGAACTCGAATTGCGTAACGCAGTAATGAAGCGAAGCTTTGAGACTGTCCGAGTCTAGAATGAACTCGTAAAGCAAAGAGACAAGAAATACGTGGAAACCCTCCTGGGGCAGAAAACCACGGACCATGCTAGTCCAAGCACGAAGTCAAATCCACTATTTTGAGTCCACAAAATACCGTAGATCGATCGAACTCGAGTTGCTCCCTTAGATAACTCTATACAAGTTTTCCTAGACTCGAAATTCCCTTATCCGATCTAGTACTTCGAGCTGAGATAACCCTTACAGCTAGGGAAAACTTAGCTGAGTTAACCTTCATGACTTAGTCAAGGACCTTACTCGGAAAGTAAGAAAATGTTTGTAACTAAGTACAAGACCTTACAACTCGAAAATAATGAGTTATAGAGTGGGAGTTGTAAGTAGAAGATTGAGAATGAATACAATGACTTTGCTCAAGTACGTGTATTAACAATAGGTTCGGCAATCTTCAAGTCTTGAAAGTTGGCTTTTATTTATAGATAACCGAGCAGAGTAGCCGTTATCTCCTTCTGCTGACCGAGAGTCCTTTGTGACCAGTTGAAAAGAGCTTTCGAGTCACTCGGAAAGTATCCGTTGTGATATGAACGTTGGGCAACGGTTTAACTCTCTTGGAAGTCCCAAAACCATTAGCGGTGTCTTGAAGGATAAGGTGGAAACCACCGTTAAGCTTGGCGTTTTAGTTTTCCAGATTTAGAAACAGACGACCACGACACAATCTTCCGGGACTGGAACAGAGAGGAGGAAAAGCCATGTCTGCTGGTGATTTGACGTTTTGAAGCTAGGTTACTTTTGTATTTCAAAAAGTATCCTCATTTGAATAACCTACAAAAGTAAATCAAATTTTGGTTCTCAAAGTATAAAATACTTTGGTCCACGATTACACACGAGATAATAAAATAATTAAGATAATTAAGTAACTAATTATCCGAGTCGGAAAGTGAGTGGAATTTTACGAGTCTAATATCCATGAAACTCAAAATTCCATCGAGTTAGTCTAAGCGAAGAATCAAGTTGCATAACGAATATCGAGTGAAATAACTTGATAGACTAAGCACGATTCGAGACTAGAATCATTGACTCCAACAAAGTAGAACTTAAAACATGAAGTCGGACTCGAGTGTGATAAAGCGAAATACTAGTCAATTTAGTATGCAATATATCTAAAGGACGAGGGACTCGGAACTCGAGTGAGACAAGCATATCTGTTTCTTGAGTCAAGCAAGAATACGAAAAGTAAATGCTATATCACTTAGAAAATATGCCTTAGAAAATATGCTTTATTACTTCACAAAAGTTTCTAACGATCGAGAGAATGCCTTGGAATCAAAACTCTATACTTAAGAAGTTCTTATATCCGATTCCTTCGATACAATTCGGAAATGTGTTGGGCGGTGTCCGAGTCTTCAATCTCCCCTTTTTGATGAAAGGCATTCCATACTTGGACAGAAACTTTGTTAGTGAAAAAGATCTGCTTTTGGATAGTAAAGCAAGCTTAATGTATCGAGAGAAAAGAATGCTTAACAATGAAATAATGTTAACTCGTAAATGGTTGTTGTGAACACGAGATAGAATTGACGAGAAAGCATTAATTCATTGAAATTAAAAAAGAGTATATAGATTGAGAGGGAAAGCTCCCCTAAACAAGACAACAAGTTTTGGTGACTCTATTTCTCCCCTTGCCTTTCAGAAAAAAACAACAAAGAAAGTGGGAAGAAAAGAACGATTAGTACAAGTTTGATGTCCGGACAAAAGAAAGAAGTAAAAAAATCTCTCGTAAAGAAAAAGAATCGCGGACTAAGGAATTGTGACTCGGTGCATGGCGCCTACGAGGGAGAGGGGATGCCCGAGTGGAAGCGGAGGGCTTGGAGGTACGCCGGCGCCGGTAGGATCTTGACGATGTGCTTGAGCGCGGCGGAGGGAGAACCGGGATCGCCGTTAAGGGCTCAGCTACGAGTGGGCTGACCCGTAACGAGAGGATCTAGGGGTTCCTCCCTGTGGACCTCGGTAGGCTGGAGGGTGCTGCTCGGTCCCAACTCGCTCGGTGCAGCGAGGTCTTCGACCTACTCGGATCTGCTGTCCGAGCCGAGTATCTGCTATTTGAGCTTGAGGAGCGATCGACCCTCGGCAGTTCCCGCAGCTTCTTCGTGTGTTCCACCCCTTGCCCGGATGGAGCTGCCTTAGCCGCGAGCTCCTTAACGTCTCGTCGCTTCGTTGTCTCGCTTCTTCTTCCTCTTCTTCCCAGTTGTCCGAGGAGGTCGGGCCTGGGCTCGAAGATGTTTCGAGACGCGTCCGAGTCGCCACGGTCTCGAGCCACCTTAGACCTTCTCTCTCTAAGGAGCTCGACCAGCTCCTTCTGCTCCTTCACCAACTCCCTCATCTCAAGAACCAATGTTTGCTTGCTCTCGGATTTGGGATTGGGCGGTTTTTGGTGGATGAACAAAGATTGATATACGGACTTGAAAGAGCCGAGCAGAGTGTCTTGAATTCGGAGGACACTGAGCTGATTTTGTCCAAGAAAACGGGGACAAAATAGCGGAGAGAGATTTTGAGGCACCTGAGGTGGAAGTACTAACAGGTGGGGCGAGGAGAGAGAGGGGTTTCTTTCGAGTCCGAGGCGGAGAAGGAGGCCTCGGCTACGAGTTGTGCACCCGGACACTAGGTTGAGTTTCCTAGTATCCGTACCCCTGAAGTTCCTTCTTGCCGACAACAACGGCAGCCTCGGACACAGCATTGGGGTCCGAGGGAGAGGAACCTTGAATTGTTTAAAAACAAGGGTGAGAAGAACACCGAAGGGAAGGGAGGTGTTCTTCTTGTTTTGGAGTTGAGCTGGCACAGCTGCCATCCGCTCAATTATGGAGGGGAAGAGGTCTACTTTGTAGGCCTCAAGAATGTCAAAAAGGGATTTGAGGTGCTTGGAGTTGGGTTCTCCTTGCTAGAATGTTGAGAGAAAAAGGTTCTCATCAGCAAGAAGCACACAAGGAGTGCTTCGACTTCAACCGAGTCACCGAAAAGTTTTTCCGTGACTCGGGGAACTCTTTAGCGTATTTTTCAAAGAAGTCGTCGGTGACTTCGAGTGAAGGGAATGCGGTTGCTGTTCAAGAAAAGAGAGGAAACCCCGAACAGGCGGTGGAGGAGAGAGGTGTTGATGCGAACAGTCACATTTTGAACTCGGAGGTTAGGACACCCTCGGAGTGAGTGAGGTGAGTGTAAAACTCGAAACGAGTTCGGGATAGATGAACTCGCTGAAGCAAAGAAAGTTATATGCTCCGGTGGTTTGGATGTGAGCCAACCAAGAAAATTTGGTTGTAGGGAAGAACTTGTCGTCCAAGCACGAGATGCTTTGGGTGACAATGGGTTTTGAGAGGGGTTGAGCTTTACGGGTTTTTGGTGCTAGGCTTTTGGAGGAAGAGGAGACCTAAAAGTCCGGATGATTACCTCTCTTAGGCATTTTGAGTAAGAGAAAGAAAGATGAAACTTTTGAAGAAGGGAAGAGAAGAGTAGGTAGACGAGATCAAAAGAAAAAGGAGTAGAAGAAAAAGATGAGAGCGGACGAACTTACTTGAGATGAACTCTTACGTCGCTTGAAGATGTTCGGAGAGCACTCGTAGACGTAGAAAGCTTCTGCGAGAAGTTTTACGTACGAGAGAGAGAGAATGGAATGTGAAGTAACGAGACGAAGATGAATAGGCGCTATATATAGAAAGAAAAACGTCCAGTTAACTTTCCGTTCGACTCGGCTCGTTCATCAGTCATCTTTGACCGATGTGATGGTTCTCTCTCTCGACGGTTAGGATTCAGCGCAGTTTGAAATCCAACGGCTAGCGTTTCATCACAGATTGCGAGAGAGCGGGAGAGAGGAAAAAAATTTGAAAACATATTCTGAAATTCTCCACTTATCTAGAGATAGTTCCGAGAAAATTTGAAGTCCAATTTTTCTCGATGTCTAAGTCCGACTCGGATTGGTTTCCGAGTGACTTAGAAACTAGTAGCTATTGGCTCGAGTATCACGAAATCAACTCGAACTAATAGCCAGCTAAAGATCATAAGCACATAGCACATAAACAAGAACACATAATTATGCATTTAACATACCAAGCTCATTCCGAATAATACAAAACCGATCTTCACCAAGAGGCTTAGTAAAGATATCAGCTAATTGAAGATTAGTAGGAATGAACTCAAGTTCAATATCACCTTTCTCGAGATCGGTCCCGTAAGAAGTGATATCTGACCTCAATATGCTTTGTCTTTGAGTGTTGAACTGAATTCTTTGTTATGCTGATTGCACTACGATTGTCACACTTGATTGGAACCGATTTGAAACATAGTCCAAGATCCCTCAAGTGTTGCTTTATCCATAAGATCCGAGTGCAACATGCTCCAGCTACAATATACTCGGCTTCAGCGAGTTGATAGAGCCACTGAGTTCTGCTTCTTTGAGTGCCAAGATATTAGGGATTGACCCAGAAATTGGCAAGCTCCGAAGTGCTCTTTCGATCAACTTTGTATCCAGCGTAGTCCGCATCCGAGTATCCAGTGAGAGTCGGTTCTAAGTCTCTTGAGTACCGAGACCTAAGTTCCGAGTTCCTGCAAGATATCTGAATATTCTCTTCACCGCAGTGAGATGTGATTCTTTTGGATTAGCTTGAAATCTTGTGCATAAACAAACACTGAACATTATATTAGGCCGGCTGGAAGTAAGATATAACAAAGGTCCAATCATACCTCGATAGAGTTTCGATCTATTGCTTTACCTTTCTCGTCCGAGTCAAGCTTTATACTTGCTTGCTCATGGGTGTAGATGCGTACTTTGCATCTTGAAGTTTGTATTTCTTCAGCAGCTCCTGGGTAAACTTGGATTGATGGACGTAGATTCCATCTTTGTGTTGTTTGATTTGTAAACCAAGGAAGAAATTGAGTTCTCCCATCATACACATTTGGAATTCATGACTCATCAACTCGAGAAAATTCTCGACACGAGATATTCATTAGTAGCTCCAAAGATAATATCATCGACATAGATTTGAACAATAAGGAAATCTTTCCCTTTGGTTTTTATAAAGAGAGTCTTGTCGATCTGACCTCTTTTGAAATCATTTTGAACTAAGAAATTGCTCGAGTCTTTCATACCAAGCTCGAGGAGCTTGTTTAAGACCATAGAGAGCCTTTTGAAGTTTGAAAACATGATCCGGAAATTCCGAGTTTTCAAAACCCGGAGGCTCGCTCGACATAGACTTCCTCTTCAATAAACCATTGAGAAAAGCACACTTAACATCCATTTGATATAATTTAATATGCATGCTTGATGCAAATGCCAACGATATTCTAATAGCTTCGATTTTGGCAACGAGTGCAAAGGTTTCCCCACAATCAATTCCTTCTTCTTGATTTTAACCTTGAGCCACAAGTCTAGCCTTGTTTCGACTACCACTCCACCCTCATCCAGTTTGTTCTTGAAAACCCATTTGGTTCCTATAACTGGGTGGTCGGAAGGTCGGTTGGTCGAGTCCGGACTTGGTTTCTTTCGAATTGATTAAATTCCTCTTGCATGGCCTCTACCCATTCAGGTTCATTAAGGGCCTATAGTGCATTTTGGGTTCGAGTTAATGAAATGAATGCGGTGAATGCACATAGATTTTGAAGAGAGGAGCGAGTTCTTACCCCACTTGTTGATATCGGATATTATGTTTTCTAGTGGATGACTAGAAGTAAACTTGAACGCTTTACTGTTCTCTAATTCACAAGATTTGTGGGCTGAATTACCCGATCTTCGAAGCTTGTTACGAGTGGTCTTCTTCATTAGCTTGTTCGTTACGAGCGGACTCTTGAGTTGTCTCGTTTTGAGTCACTTCGTTCGAGTGACTTCATTACGAGTCTGGTTGAGTTTGAGTCTTTGTGGGCTCGGTTTCATCATCTTCTCTGCTGAGCTTCAATTTTGAGTATAAAGACTCGCTTGGTTTCTCCTGTTCAAGCTCATCAAACACAACATGGATGCTCTCTTCCACTTTGTTAGTTTTCTTATTGAAAATGCGATAAGCTTTCTTTGTGAGAGGAATAACCCGAGAAAAATACCTTCATCCGACCGAGCATCAAACTTGGTCGGGTGATCCTTACCATTGTTGTGAACGAAGCACTTACATCCAAATGGTCTAAAGTAGGAAATATTTGGTTTCTTCCCTTTGTAGAGCTTATAAGGTGTTTTCTTCAAAATAGGTCCGATGAGGCATCTATTCGAGTGTAATTGGCTGTGTTGACTGCCTCGGCCCGAAATAGTAAGGTAAGTTGTGCTCAAGCATCATCGTCCTTGCTATTTCTTCAAGGGTTCTGTTCTTTCTCTCTACTACTCCATTTTGCTGAGGAGTTCTTGGTGCTGAGAAATTGTGAGAGATGCCATTTTTGTCACGTAACTCGAGAATTCCGAGTAGTCAAGCTCCCTTCCATGGTCGGTTCGAATTCTCTGGATTTGAGTCCGAGACTCAACTTGAATCTTTCTACGAGCTTGCTCGAACTCCTTGAATGCTTCATTTTTGTGCTTAAGAAAACACACCCGGGTAAATCGTGAATAATCATCAATAATAACAAATATATATGATTTACCTCCGAGGCTCTTAACAGGGATTTCACCACATAAGTCCATATGCAGTAGCTCAAGCACTTTGGATGTGGAAGCTGTCTTCAGAGATTTGAATAATGATCCGACTTGTTTCCTTCTTGTGCATGCTTCACACACTTTGTCTTTCTCAAAAGCACAGTTAGGTAAACCTCTAACCAAACCATGAGATGCCAACTTTTTGATAGTATGCATGCTAATATGGCCTAATCTACGATGCCATGTCCAAGAGTCATCATGAAGAGATGCTTTTAAGCAAGATAAATTCGATTCGGATCGAAAGAGGAATAATATAAGTGTTACCTGATCGTTTACCTGAAAGCTTGATCTCCTTGGTGGTAACATCAGAAATGTAACAATTAGTCCGAGTGAATCTTACCTCTTGACCTTTATCGCACAGTTGAGAGATGCTTGAGCAGATTGTACTTTAATCCTTTGACAAGGTAGACTGGACTGACCAGATTGCATCCTTTTCCAATCTTGCCTATCCCAACTATCTTGCCTTTGCTGTCATCTCCAAAAGTGACCTTTCCTCCTTTATGTTTTTCTAACTCGGAAAAGAGTCCGGCGTCTCCGACATGTGACGTGAACATCCACTGTCAAGGTACCAGTGTCCCTTTGATCTCTCCCGAGTGTCCTGCAAAATAGAGAAAATCTAACCCTTCTCACTTCCTCTAACGAACCCAATAACATTCTTTACTGTGCTCCTTTTCGAGGAAGAAGGTTTTTCGGAACCCAGATTTGAATGACTTTGGGTTTGGTCCGATTCTCGAGTCTTCCTCGCGAGAACCGAATCTGTGTTTCTTTCTTTTTGAAAACCTTTCCTTTTGAAACTAGAGAAAATGGTTTCCTTTTGTAAACTGTTCCGGGCTTAGTCCTCCCTTCATTTTTGTGAATGGGACCATGCTCGGCTTTCCTGAACTTTACGGTTCCGGAATCCTTTTGAATAGTTACGAGCAGGAATTGGATTCCTCCTCTTTGTTGAAACCAAGACCTTCTTTTACGAAGGAAACACATTGAGATCCTAAGAGCATATCAAGGTTTTTCTGACCTTGAGTAAATTTTAAAACCGAGATCTTGAGACTCAGTGAGCTTACGCTTTAGTTGCTCATTTTCTTTTCTAAGTAACTCGGACTCGGTCTCATTGGCTTGAGCACTAGTCTTGAGTTCTCTCGAGTGTGAGTCTCGGTTTTCCAATTCATTTTTCAAAGAGATACTCTCGGATGAAATCGGCTCAAGTTGTTCTTTGAAACGAGAAGAGTCGAATTGGACTTTTCTTCCAAAGTAAAAATATATCTAGCTAAATCGGCTTTGGAAAATTTGAGAAAGTAATCAATTACCTCTTGAGGATTTGTTTCCTCATTGTTTGAGTCCGAGTCCGAGTCCGATTCTCTTTCGACTTCCGAGTCGAGATTGTCATCGGACATTTTGAGTCATCCGACTCCTCATCATCTTCCGATGAATCCTCATCGCTCCATGTTGCCATCATAGCCTTTTTCTTCTTTCTGTCCCTTTTTCTTTTCGGACAGTCTTTGACTATGTGGTCTTTCTTGCCGCACTCAAAACATCCAGAATTCTTTGATAAAGATAACTTTGAGGAGAAGAATATTTACCTTTTCTGTCTCTCTTATCTTTCTTGTAGAATTCTTCTTTTGGCCTTTTGTCCCATCTTTTGTGCTTCATTATTCTCTTGAAGCCTCTTGCAATGAGTGCCATGGGATCTTCTTCCGAGTCGGAGGAGCTCGGATTTGCTTCTTTGGATTCCGAGGCTTTCAGTGCTATGTTCTTTTTGCTACTGCCCTCGGCATCCTCCTCTTCTAGGTGAATTTCATGAGTGAGAAGCTTTCCAATAAGCTCGTCCGGCTTTAGGAGTGAGAGATTCCGAGCCTCCTCTATAGCGAGTCACCTTGGGACCCCATCTTCTCTTGGGTAGACTTCGAGTATCTTTCCGGCTTCATCTTAAATAGCTCATATTTATGAAGATACTGGCCGATCTTCGCTTGTCCGACCTGGCTAGTGCCTTCGTAAGTGTTGACAAGAGTGTCCCACACTTCCTTTGCTGAGTCACGAGCGGACACTCGATTGTATTCCTCCGAGCTGATGGCGCACATTAGGATGTTCATGGCCTTGAAGTTCTTTCGAACTTCTGCTGTCACGGAGTAAACTCGGCCTTTGTCTTGGGAATGATTCTGAAATCTTCTGTCTTCATTGGAATGTAGTTTCCTTGTTGTATGATTTCCCATACATCTTTATCATGATCCATGAGGAAACATTTCATAAGTTTCTTTCGAGTGCTCGAAGTTTGATCCCTTGAATTTCGGTGGTCTCGCTGGAAGATCTTCCTTCATCGAACTCTCCGTTGTTCCGAGCCATTTGATCTTTAGACCTTTAGATGGTTAGATCCTTTACGAAAGGCGAGGCTCGATACCAATTGAAGGTTTGCTCGGGAAGAGTCCGAGTCACCCTAGAGGGGGTGAATAGTGTGATGGAAGTTTTTCGTTGACAATCAAACTCTTTTGCCCAAGAAGAAACGCAAATGGATTCTCGAGTCAAAAGCGAGGTCGGAAAAGGTTGAACTCGAATTGCGTAACGTAGTAATAATGGTTGGTTTGGATTGTTATCATGAATAATTACTGAACTGTGTTGGGCGATGTATCGAGTCTTCATGATTGGTTTGGATTGTTATCATGAATAATGGTAGTTGACATCCAAAGATTAAGTGGTTGCAAATTTTGTATTAAATATGAAAATTATCGAAGTTTTGGTGGTTGGGTGATGTTTTTTGAGGGCTTTCAATCACTATTGTAATTTTCAAGATGCGAGTATATTGAATTAAATATTGTTATGTTTGTTGTGTTGTGTTCAATCGTAGGTTGAAGAAATGACCGATAAAAGTGGAAACAAACGGGGAAAGGTTGTGACAATCAATCCAGTCCATGTCACAAGACGTAGTACCCGAGCCTGCGAGAATGTACGCAATGTCACCGATGATGGGGAGACATCTGTCGAGGAGAAAAAGCAAAGGACTTCGACATAGATGAGGAAGTGATGGATTTGTCGGAGGGTTCTAACATGGTTTGGGGCAAACAGACACATCCGAAAGTGAAGATGTGTCGGCATTTAAGATGTCAACCTTAGAGGGGACATCATACGAGCATGATTTGGGAGACCCTATGGACATGGACAGAGCGGTATGGGAAGAGGACAACAAGTACATGTGAACGGGGGTATATACGGGTATATGTTTGGATGATGTTGATGTTATCCTCCGATCCGGATGTATGTTAGGAACGTTGGATACATTCAACGAAGTTCGGATGATTTCCATACGGAACTCATGCGGGGACGGCGTTTGCACCTGTGCTTGATTATGGCCTGGTGGAGACCGATAGACACTTGACCCTTGCCTTGATAAAGTGGTGGGTTCCTCGTTGGAAGGCGTTCGGAATAGGAGGGAGGAGGATGCCTTTTACTCGTGTTTGATGTAATTATGTTAACCGGGCTGCCGAGCACGAGGGTCAAGGTGGATTTGAACGGGCCACCGGTGTCGGTAGAAGTTGGCACACTACTTATGAGTCGCATGGGAGAGTGGGAGAGGGAGTGGGTGGACTCAATGGTGCAACGTGGGTCTGGGGAAGAAGTGCTATTTGCGCAAGTACGTCAATTGTATGGTCAACTTGGCAAATGAGCACACAACAGAGCAAGAAACGAGGCTGTGGCTTAGGTTGTATTGCTTGGATAGTCTTGAGTGGGGTTTTCTTCCCTCGTTCTCCTAACAGAGCAAATTGGCATATGTTGCGTTATGCGAGATGATCCCGACGCTTTGGGCCGGTATGCTTGGGCTGAAGCTATTTGAAGGGATGTGGTCGAGAACATTGAAGATACCCGGAGGAAGCTCTATACATCTGACCTCTCCCGGATAAATCTTGGTGGATTTTGTGTCCTCGCTGCAGGTACCTCAAGCTTGTGTTGCTAAAGACGTAGTATTGTTATCATCCTGCAGTTTATTCAATGTATGACAAGTATTGTACCATGTGAAACTAATTGATTTTATTGTGCGGTTGTGGTTTTATGAGCATACCACATAGCATAGCAATCAAGATGGGCACCGGTTCCGAAGGCTGCGTAGTTGGGTTAGAGTTCAGCACCCGCCCCACTACGATGCGGAGTCCATGGTTCGGTCCAGTAACGAGAGGAGGAGGTGAGAAAATTGAGTATTTGTTTGTTATTGGCGGGATGGGTAGACTTCATTGAACACGTATGTAGTTCCTCGGTATTTTGTGATCTGTCAACTGCAGCTTGTACTGTCGTGCATCCACGGGACGATGAGGCTAGGCAGGCGGTTGTCTTAGAATACATGCGGACGGATGATTTTCGGTTTTATTTCGAGGATTCGGAGGTATGTCTTCATAATTGTTGCATTTTGAACGAATCGTGTACCCCTCATCCTTGCATAATGGTGCCGGAGTAGTTGTCCTTTTGTCTTTAATAAAAGCTTCCTTCCTATAAAATTCAATGGTCCACATGCGAAGAATAGTTGTGTGTCATTGGCAATTACACTGAATGCGTGACTGACGACATAAGAGGGAGGGGTTACCTGCTGGCTAATGCCAATATTAACAACTAATATAATAAACATGAACAGAAATACAACTCGCTGATGCCATGAAAAGATGGGGGATCGGAATTTACTAATGAATTTTGAGCCCTTTCTATTCAAAACAAGTATTGGATTCATGCCGTGTCCATAAAATGAAAAACAAGCCAAAATACAACATATGCCATGGTTATATAGAAAGCGAAGAGAAGGAGCAGCGGAGTTTGACATACCTCCATTGCCTTTTGTTGTCCGTTGCCATCTTCATACTCAACAAAACCATAACAGTACCCTCGACCGTAGTAAAGTTTACAAAACCGGATCGTCGATCGAATACCATATGTTAAAAGGAGTAATGCAAACAATTAAACTTCCATGGCAAACATACCTTATTTCACTGCATTTAAATACCATTGTGCTTCATGTGCCCAAGCTTTGGGAATTCCTTTTGAACTAGTTCACTTGTTGCTTCATGGGCCCTTGTCTCGTGAAAATTTCGGACAAGGTAAGTGTCCTTGTTTAGGATACTTGTGCATAATCACAGCAAATGCAGTCCCATGCTCTTAAAATAATAAAATCAATCATGGAGATATTGTTAGTCACAAAAACCTGTTTTAACTAATACACACCTTAAGGAGGAAAACTAATACTCTTTAAAATGGCCTGAATGTTTTAATAACTATCGGACTTGACAAGTTCATAAAGCATAGGCTGTTCATTGTACATTATTGTTGTTATATAGGCATATGAGGAACTCATATGAAATTTAATGCTTTAAATGAGTCAATCATGTTTGTTGTTTTCATGGCTTCCACTCGTTTTTATGGGTTTTATGATGATGTTTTTGAAGTTAATTTAGAGAGACATTTCGATCAAACAAAATAAATTAATTTGTTTTATGCTAAGGACAACATTTATTCACACATACACAAATTCGGACAACTTAGAAAGCAACATATAATCGGACAAGAAAAGAAAATGGGTATGGTCGAGTAGAAATATTAAATTTATCTTATTTATGCGTTATTTTTTCCTTACCCCAAACAAGATCTAAACCTTCCCTTGCCTCCCATAAGCCTTTGTTGCTATGGGATCCCTTATCCTCATACTCCTTGGAGGATCGTTGTTGTATGTCTTCTTTATGCGTTATTCTATTCTTCCTTTCGGGGTGTGCTTAGCTTGGAAGAGCGGTTGCGACATGCGCGTGACCTGTACGCAGTAGAGAAGGAAGCTCATCGCATAACACGTGCGGAGCGTGATTCATTCGAGATAGAGGTTGCTCGAGTTGGAGATGAGGTTCAAGGCAACCGATGCTCATCTAAGTGATGGCATGTCTACGATTCGTGATGATGTACAGCTACGTCAAGGACATGATGCTCGCGGGCAGCATGAGTGTTGACCTTAACGTGTCCACTTCCGTGATGGAACGGGAAGTAACAACGGTGCTTGGGACTATGTACTCGCTACACGATTCGGAAGGATGACGACCCAACTACCGATATGGTCGGCGTTGGAGGACAATCTTCAACACACAAGGTCGGATCAACAGTGGGGTCTTGATTGAAAAGTTTCCCTAGAAAAGAGTCCCTTCCAAAGTGCGGTCTTCACCATATACCGACCCTTCCAAGCGGGGTCATGCACGTGCAGCAAAGGGTAATATACCACCTACAGTCCCCACGACCCGTTCAAGGGGTCAAGTGGTGATGACAATCCCGACCGAGGTACGAGACGTTACAAACACTTCTCAATGTATTTTTTTATGTTCCTCCATACACTCGTAAATTTCTCCCTTCTTAGTTTTGGTACCATTGCACGCAATTACTTTCATTACTATCTTTGCATATACATAAGTTCATATTTTCGGGTAAAGGTGGTCTTGGGCATTATGTATTGCCACACAGTGGCCTATGTGTAAAATGCTCGGTGTTAGTGTTCGCATTACATTGACAATGTACACCGTATAGACATACAATTCATTCAACCATTCAGGTAACATCCGCAGACTAAGAATACACGTAACGTGAATGAAAAGAATGAACATACTTAAGTTTTTGGTTTTTACGATGTCGAGTAAAGTGTAAGACAATGACTACTTTTTGTCTTCGTCCGCTCATACGTTCTGTTTCTCTTTCTTGCACAACAACATACAGGCTGCCCATGTTGCACGATCCGTGACAAAACCCTCCAAGGGGGTAAAATAACCTTATGTAATCTGCTATTCGTAATCATATTTTTCAAGTGGTTTTGTTTGAGACTTGATCGTTGACCCTACTTTATGTGTCCACTAACATGTAAGGGAGTACTTGATAAAGCCTTTGTCAAAAGAGGAGAATGACTTGCTCGCTGTTGTTCGTCAATCATGCAAGTCGTTCAAAAATCTAGTGATTGGTATGCAAATCAACCGATGTTATTCGAAGCATTGTCTTTTGCATAAAGTTTGTTACTCACTTCTACATTCTCATGGTGCAGGAATGTTAAACTCCCTGGTGCTTCAAATCGAACGCATTTGGGGATACATTGAGTGCCCTCATTCATGTAGTCCCTAAGCGTGGTGCATATGACACGTGGCGTAAATCTGTATTGGGGGACTTACGGTTAATGAATATGCATCACTCCTCCAAAAGCGTCGAGAAATGTATCGGGACTTGTGCTTGGTAGACCCTCTACTTGCCGTACCAAATGCAGGTTTGTTCGTACCGGCATAACCTAATGTGCGTTATTTACCGTATACTATTTCCTTCATTACTCGTATAATTATTGTGTGAGTAGGCAACTTTCAACCCCAAGGCCGTCAACACGTCCATTCGGGTTACACTGCGGAATCGTTTCAATGAATCCGTCCGCTTCGTAAGCATTCAACTTAACTACCTATGGATGACACATGTTTTTCATAATGCTTCGTATCGTACAAGTTATCGTTATACATAAATGTATACTTGCGAGTTACTAGAGGCGGAGGCTGGAAATTGGGTTCGTTAGTGGTCGACTTCCATGCCGGGGATTCTTTGTCTACGACTCCCTACCTTTAAAAGGGCCACCGTCGAAAACCAAGAAGGGAGAAGCCCGGTCCGACCTTATCGAGGCAGCGGTAAGCGTCCTTGTATAGGATAGGTTGTTGTATATTGACAGCCGTTGTCTATTAGTTTATATTTCCCTAACTAAGTGTGTTGTGTCGGAAAGTCGCAATTGCATCAGCATTGCAAGCATGCACGAGATATAGACGATGCTTTGTTATGGGAAGTTGAGCACGCTGATCGCCCTCAACAAAAGAAGTCGAGTGCTTTTTCCTAAATTTAACCGTTTATATCTTAGGCCAAGGAATTATTTCTCCGAGTTACTGTTGCATCCCATATTGAGTGTATCAACTTTTAACACTCGCTTCCTTTGTTGGCAAATGTTATTGTAGTGGATACGACTGCGGCGTTTACGTCATGTTGTTTATGGACGTGTTGTCCTTGAGGGCAGAGCGGACTTTTCTTTGACGACATTAATATTAGACTCGTCCGCGATAAGATGTCGCTGAGCCTACTCGAATGGCTATATTGCCCACTTTCCATCTCGCTTTACTATGATGGCACGTATGCACCATTTGCTTTGTTAGTGAATGTATTATTGTGAATAGGTTACACAACGAAGTTGTATTTGTGATCTATGTGTCCCGCTTAGTAATTGTGAATAGGTTGTTTATGTATAATGTAGTAGTCGGTAATTGTGTTCATGGTGGGAATGATGCGTACTTTGCTACCGGTGCTAGTCATGATGCACATTTGGAGTATTGCATGTCAACTTGATGCCCTTGTCATCAATCGGTTCCGAAACGAGGATTCAGCCTCGCCTCACCACTGTAAACGAAGCTATACTATTTGTACTTGGTTATTTTGTAAATGGTATCCGCTCCATTGAAGTATGTCGTTATCATTTTTAGGGGAGAACCTTTTGCATGTTTATATTTATTTGGCTCAAATTTATTCAATATTTTTGGGGGCAAACTATTAAGTGCAATATTGTACCCTTATATGGTCGGCTTTCCTTGCTGAAGACTCGGACACTCGCTCAATATCTTTCCGAGTCATGCAAAAGGAATCGGGTATACCGATGTTATTCATGTAGAGTTTTGATTCCAAGGCATTCTCTCGTGTCTTAGAAACTTGCTTGAGAAAAATAGTATTTTCTCTAAGTGATTCGGCCCTCATTTATCTCTTTTATCGCTTTTTAGTTAGCGACTCGAAAATCGAATCTTTATTCCGAGTCCACTCTCACTCGAATAATCGCATTTCGAACATACCGAGTATTCCGCCGTTTCTCACTCAGAATCGACTTATGGTTATCTATTCTATTGTTTGCATAGTCGGTATTCGTAGTTCTTCTCATGCTTAGTCTATATCAAGTTTTTCCCACTCGATATTCGTTATAGAACTTGATCCTTTGCTTAAGATTAAGTCATATGGAATTCCGAGTATCATGGATATTAGACTCGTAAAATTCCATTTCTTTTCCGACTCGGATAATCAATTGCGTACTTTCCATAACTATTCTATTATCCGTGTCTAACCTTGGACCAAAGTATTTTATACTTTGAGAACCAAAGTTGTTTTACTTTTGTAGGTTATCTAATCGAGGATATCTTTTCAAACTACAAAAGTAGCCGGCTTCGTAACGTCAAATCACCAGCGAGATATGGCTTTTCAACTTCCCTGCTTTAGTCGCAGAAGATTGTGTCGAAGTCATGCGCTTCCATATCCGGAAAATTAGAACGCTAAGCCTAACGGTGGTTTCCACCTCATTTTTCAAGACACAACCGATGGTTTTGGGACTTCCAAGAGAGTTAAACCGTTGTCCAACGTTCATATTTCAACGGATACTTTCGAGTGACTCGGAAAGTCTCTCCCAACGGTCACGGAAGACTCTCGGTCGACGAGATGAAGATAACGGCTACTCGCTTGGTTATCTATAAATAGAAGCCACTTCACAAGACTTGAAGATTGCCGAATCTATTGTTAATACACATACTTGAGAAAAGTTATTGTATTTTCTTCCAATCTTCTACTTACAACTCCCATTCCGTAATTCGTTACTCTACGAGTTGTAAGGTCTTGTACTTAGTTACAAACTCTTCTTACATTCTTTGTAAGGTCCCTTGACTAAGTCTGTAAAGGTTAACTCGGCTTAGTTGTACCTAGGCTGTAAGGGTTATCTCGGCTAGGAAGTACTAGATCGAGATAAGGGAACTTCGAGTCTAGGAAAACTTGTATAGAGTTGTATAAGGGAGCAACTCGGGTTACATCAAGTTCACGGTATTTTGTGGACTCAAAATAGTGGATTTGACTTCGTGTCTGGATTGACACGGGCCGTGGTTTTCTGCCCAGGAGGGTTTCCACGTAAAATCTCTGTGTTCAATTTACGAGTTCATTCTAGACTCGAGACGGCTTTACTCGCTCTTGCTTCTTCCGGTTCATTGCTTTCGAGTCCAATCTTTTTCGACCCTGTTGTTAGACTCGGAATCTGTCTTTGCCTCTTTTACGTGTAAAAGTGTGTATTTTCACGAAGAATTTTCTATCACCCTATTCACCCCCTCTAGGGTGAATCGGACTCTCCCAGAGCAAACCTTCAATTGGTATCAAAGCCTAGCCTTTCGAAAGGATCTAACAATCCAAAGGTTTAAAGATCGGATGGCTCGGAACAACGGAGAGTTCGACGAAGGAAGATCTTCTAACAGGCCACCGAAGTTCAAAGGTTCAAACTTTGGTCACTTGGAAGAAGCTTATGGAATGTTTTCTCATGGATCATGATGAAGATGTATGGGAAATCATACAACAAGGAAACTACATTCCAACGAAGACAGATGAATTCAAAATCCTTCCCAAGACAAAGGTTGAGTTTACGCCAGCGAGGCGAGAAGTTCGAAAGAACTTCAAAGCCATGAACATCCTCATGTGCGCCATAAGCTCGGAAGAATATAATCGAGTCTCTGCCTGTGACTCTGCTAAAGAGGTGTGGGACACTCTGGTTAACACCTATGAAGGTACAAGTCGGGTGAGACAGGCGAAGATCGGTCGAGTATCTTCACAAATATGAGCTTTTCAAAATGGAGCCGGAAGAGAACATTACTCGGATGTTCATTCGCTTCACCGAGATCACCAACAATCTCAAATCTCCGGGAAAGAAAATCTCCCATGAAGAAATGTGCCTGGAAAATTCTCGAAGCCTACCCAAGAGAGGATGGGGTCCTAAGGTGACTCGCCATAGAAGAGGCTCGGAACCTCTCACTCTTGAAACCGGACGAGCTCATCGGAAAACTTCGACTCATGAGATACATCCGGAAGAAGAAGATGCTGAGGGTACTGTCAAAAGGAACATTGCACTTAAAGCCTCGGAATCCAAAGAAGCTAGTCCAAGCTCCTCCGACTCGGAAGATGATCCCATGGCACTCATTGCAAGAGGCTTCAAGAGAATGATGAAGCATAAAAGATGGGACAGAAGACCAAAAGAAGAATTCTACAAGAAAGACAAGAGAGATAGAAAAGGTAAGTTTTCTTCTCCTTCAAAGTTATCTTTGTCTAAGAATTCGGATGTTTTGAATGTGGCAGCAAAGACCACATAGTCAAGGACTGTCCAAAACGGAAAAGGGATAGAAAGAAGAAAAAGGCCATGATGGCAACATGGAGTGATGAGGACTCATCGAAGACGACGAGGATTCGAGATGACTCAAAGTGTCCGATGGAAATCACCGACTCGAAGCCGAAAAAGAATCGGACTCGGACACGGACTCGGATAATGAGGAAACCGATCCTCAAGAGGTAATAAACTACTTCCTAAAATTCTCCAAAGTTGATTTAGCTAAATACATTTTTACTTTGGAAGAAAAGTCCAATTCGATTCCTCTCATTTCAAAGAACAACTTGAGTCAATCACGTCTTAGAGCATTTCTTTGAAAAACGAATTAGAAAAGCCGAGGCTCACACTCGGAGAACTCAAGACAAGTGCTCAAACTAATGAGACCGAGTCCGAGTTACTTAGGAAAGAAAATGAGCAAGCCGAAACAGAGGCTCACCGAGTCTCAAGATCTGGTTTTAAAGTTTACTCAAGGTCGGAGGAACCTTGATATGCTCTTAGGATCACAATGTGTCTCTTTTAGAAAAGAAGGTCTTGGTTTCAACAAAAGGAAGAATCTAATTCTTACTCGGAATTGTTCAAAAGGATTCCGAAGCTGTTAAGTTCAAAAGGCTGAGCATGGTCCCATTCACGAAATGAAAGGAGGACTAAACCCGGACCGATTTACAAAAAGAAACCATTTTCTTCTGTTTCAAAAGGAAAGGTTTTTAAAAGGAAAGAGACACGGACTCGGTTCTCTCGAGAAGGAGACTCAGAATCGGACTAAACCCACATTCAAATCTGGGTTCGAAGCACCTTCTTCCTCGAAAAGAACCACGAGTAAGGAATGTTACTGGGTTCGTTAGAGGAAGTGAGAAGGGTTAGATTCTCTCTGTTTTACGGGTCTCTCGAAAAGATCAAAGGACACTGGTACCTGGACAGCGGATGTTCTCGACACATGTCGAGTGACCAAGGACTCTTTTCGAGCTGGAGTCATATAAGGGAGGAAAGGTGACTTTTGGTGATGACAAGCAAAGGCAAGATAGTGGGCATTGGGAAGATTGGTAATGAAAACAATCTAGTGAGCCCAGTCTACCTTGTCAAAGGACTAAAGTACAACCTACTTAGCATCTCCCGGCTATGTGACAAAGGTCAAGAGGTAAGATTCACTCGATCCAAGTGCTACATCACAGATGAGACCACCAAAGAGATAAAGCTCTCGGGTAAGAGATCGGGTAATACCTACATCATCCCTCTTTCGACCCAAGTCGAACTTATCCTGTTTAAAAGCATCTCTTCAAGATGATTCTTGGACTTGGCATCGTAGATTAGGTCATATTAGCATGCATACTATCAAAAAGCTTGCATCTCATCATCCGGTTAGAGGATTACCTAAGCGTGCGTATGAGAAGGATAAAGTATGTGAAGCATGCACCGAGAGGAAACAAGTCGGATCTTCATTCAAATCTCTGAAGACAGTTTCCACATCCAACGTGCTTGAATTATTGCATATGGACCTATGTGGTGAAATTCCTGTGAAGAGTCTCGGAGGTAAATCTTACATACTTGTTATCATTGATGATTTTTCAAGATTTACCTGGGTGTGTTTTCTCAAGCATAAGAATGAAGCCTTCAAGGAGTTCAGCAAGCTCTGTAGAAAGATTCAAGTGGAGTCCTAGACTCGGATTCAAAAGATTCGAACCGACCATGGAAGGGAGTTCGATTACTCGGAATTCTCGAGTTTTGTGACAAGAATGGAATTTCTCACAACTTCTCGGCACCCGAACTCCTCGGCAGAATGGAGTAGTTGAGAGAAAGAATAGAACCCTTGAAGAGATAGCAAGGATGATGATGATTGAACACAACTTGCCTTACTATTTACGGGAAGAGGCGAGTAAACACGACCTAACTACACTCTCAATCGATGCCTCATCGGACCCATTCCGAAGAAAACACCTTATGAGCTCTACAAAGGGAGGAAGCCAAATATTTCCTATTTCGGATCTTTCGGATGTAAGTGCTTTGTCCACAACAATGGTAAGGATCATCCGACCAAGTTTGATGCTCGGTCGGACGAAGGTATTTTTCTAGGTTACTCCTCTCATAGCAAAGCTTACCGTATCTTCAACAAGCAAACTAACAAAGTGGAAGAAAGTATCCACGTAGTGTTTGATGAGCTTGAACAGGAGAAACCAAGTGAGTCTTCATACTCGGAACTGAAGCTCGAAAGGATGATGATGAAGATGAGCTTACAAAGACTCGGAAGGAGACTACTCGGAACGAGGAAGCTCGGAATGAGACAGCTCAAGAGCTCGCTCGGAATGAGCAAGTCAATGAAGACGATCACTCGGAACAAGCTTCGAAGATCAAGCGATTCAGCCCACAAACCTGGTGAATCAAAGAAGCTGGTAAAGCATTCAAATTTACTTCCGAGTCATCCCCAAGAAAACATCATTTCGATATCAACAAGTGGGGTAAGAACTCGTTCTTCCCTTCATAATCTATGTGCATTCACTGTATTCATTTCATTAACTCGAACCCAAAATGCACTAGAAGCCCTTAGTGAACCCGAATGGGTAGAGGCCATGCAAGAAGAACTGAATCAATTTGAAAGAAACCAAGTCCGGACTCGACCAACCGACCTTCGACCACCCAGTTATAGGAACCAAATGGGTTTTCAAGAACAAACTGGATGAAGGTGGGGTGGTAGTCGAAACAAGGCTAGACTTGTAGCTCAAGGTTACAATCAAGAAGAAGGAATTGATTGTGGGGAAACCTTTGCACCAGTAGCTAGAATAGAAGCCATTAGAATATCTGTTGGCATTTGCATCCTGCATGCATATTAAATTATATCAAATGGATGTTAAGTGTGCCTTTCTCAATGGTTTTATTGAAGAAGAAGTTTATGTCGAGCGGCCTCCTGGTTTTGAAAACTCGGAATTTCCAAATCACATTTTCAAACTTCAAAAGGCTCTCTATGGTCTTAAGCAGGCCCCTAGAGCTTGGTATGAAAGAGCGAGCGGCTTCTCGGTTCAAAATGATTTCAAAAGAGGTCGGATCGACAAGACTCTATTCATAAAGACCAAAGGGAAAGATTTTCTCATTGTTCAAATATATGTTGATGATATTATTTTCGGTGCTACTAATGAATTTACGTGCGAGAATTTTCCGAGTTGATGAGTCAAGAGTTCCAAATGAGTATGATGGGAGAACTCAACTTCTTCCTTGGGTTGCAAATCAAACAAGACAAAGATGGAATCTTTGTTCATCAATCAAAATACACCAAGGAACTGGCTGAAGAAATATAAACTTCAAGATACAAAGCACGCATCGACCCCTATGAGCGACGAGTATAAAGCTTGACTCGGATGAGAAAGGTAAAGCGAGTAGATCGAAACTCTATCGAGGTATGATTGGATCATCTGCTATATCTTACTTCAAGCGAGCCGAGATATAATGTTTAGCGTTTGGTTATGCGCACGATTTCAAACTAATCCAAAAGAATCACATCTCAGCTGCGGTGAAGAGAATATTCGAGATATCTTGCGAGCACTCGGAATCTAGGACTATGGTATTCCGAAACTCGAAGCCGACTCGATCGGATACTCGGATGCGGACTACGCAGGATACAAGGTTGATCGAAAGAGCACATCCGGAGCTTGCCAATTTCGGGTCAATCCCTAATATCCCGGCACTCGAAAAAACAAAACTCGGTAGCTCTATCAAGCTGCGGAAGCTGAATACATTGCTTCGTTGGAGCGTGCTGCGCTCGGATCCTTTGGATAAAACAACACTTGAAGGATCTTGGACTTTATCTCAACTCGGTTCCAATCAAGTGTGACAATCAAAGCGCAATCGGTATCACTAAGAATCCTGTCCAAGCACTAAAAAACAAAGCATATTGAGGTCGGGTATCACTTCTTACGCTATCATTCGAAAAGGGTGATATTGCACTTGAGTTCATTCCTACTAATCTTCAATTAGCTGATATCTTTACTAAGCCTCTTGGTGAGGATCGGTTTTGTTTTATTCGGAATGAACTTGGTATGTTAAATGCTTAATTATGTGTTACTTTTGTTGCATAATTACGTGCTATATGTTTTCACTTGTTAATAACGATTAGTTCGGTTGATTCGGTGATACTTGGATCGATAGTTATTTCGTGTTTCGAGTCACTCGAAACCTTTCGAGTCACTCGAAACCTTTCGAGTCAAACTCGGACGTAGAAAAACTTGGACATCAAATTTTCTGAAGCTATCTCTAGAACAGTGGAGAGTTTCGGATTATTTTTAAAAATCTTTTTCTCTCTTTCTCGAGCGCTGTGATCGGATCTTAGCCGTGGAATTCAAACCGCTGGTATCTCAATCGTTGAAGAAGAACCGTCACACGGGCATTAATGACCGAAGGACAGAGCTGAGTCGAACGGAGTTACTTAACGGATAGTGAACGGGCGCGCTTATTCTCTATAAATAACGACTATCCATCTTCATCTCGATATTCTAAAACTCCTTCCCTCTCAAACGAAAATCTTCTCGCGGAAGCTCTCTACGTGAACAGTGTTCCCTGATCGTACGCAAACGTTGAAGAAGCTCTCTCTCACTCTCTTGTAAGTTTCGATTGCTCTCATTTTTTTCTACCATTTTCGTTATCTTCTCTTCTACACCTCCTTCTCTTTCTCTTTCTCTTTCGAAAAGTTTCATCTTTTCTCACCATGCCTAAAAGAGGCAAACCGTTCGACTTTCGGGTTTCTTCATCCCCGCACCAATAAGCCGAAAGCTCAACCCCCACTAAACCTATTGTCACCCGAGCACCTTGGGCTGGACGACAAGTTCTTCCCAACAACCAAATTCTCCTGGTTGTCTAACATCCAAACCACCGGAGTCTACCCTTTCTTGTTTTTCAGCGAGTTCATTTATCCTGAACTCGTCTCCGAGTTTTATACTCATCTCTCCCACTCCAAAAATGTTCTAACCTCTCGGGTTCGAACATTACTATTCGTATCAACACCTCCCTCCTTCACCGACTGTTCAAAGTTTCTTCTCTCTTCTTGAATAGTAACCCTATTCCCTTCACTGAAGTCGCCGACGACTTCTTTGAAAAGTATGCTAAAGAATTCCCTGGGTCCGGAAAGAACTTTTACGTGACTCGGTTGAAGTCGAAGCCAGGCTTCGTGTTTTCTGCTGATGAGAACCTTCTTCTCACGAGCATTCCAGCAAGGAGAACCCCAACTCCAAGCATCTCAAAGCTCTCTTCGATATCCTGGAGGGATACGAAGTCGACCTCTTCCCTCCATCATTGAGCGGATGGCGCTGTGCCAGCTCGACTCCAAACCAAGAAGAACACCTCCCTTCCTTTCGGTGCTCTTCTCACCCTTGTCTTCAAACAATTTCAAGTTCCTCTTCCCTCCGACCCTAACGCGGTGTGCGAGGCGGCCATTGTGGTTGGCAAGAAGGAACTCCGAGGGTACGGATACCAGGAAACTAACCACGGTGTGCGGGTTCATAACTTCGGAGCCGAGGCCTCCTTCTCCACCTCGGACTCGAAATCAACCCCTCTCCCTCTTCCCTCTTCACCTGGTGGTTCCTCCACCTTAGGTGCTTCCGGATCTCTCTCGCCCTCTTGTCCCCTGTTTTCATGGACAAGATCGGCTCTGTGTCTTCGAACTCGGAGACATGCTCGGGGCTTTCAAATCTGTTCTTCGAGGTCGACCATCAACCAAAAGACCGGTCGAGTCCCAAATTCGAGAGCGACGAGTCTCTCGTTCTTGAGATGAGAGAGCTGGTTAAGGAGCGAAGGAGGCTGGCTGAGCTCCTCGGAGAAAGAAGGTCCAAGGCGACTCGGGACCGGGATAACTCGGACACCTCCGAGGCGTCTTCGAGCCCCATCCCGACCTCCTCGGACGGCGAGGAAGCCGAGGAAGCAGAGGAAGAAGGCTGCGGATGCGGCGAGAGGATCTTGAGGAACCTGCGGGCGAGGCGGGACCTTCCGGGCAAAGGGAAGAAGAGGCCGTGGCAGCTGCCGAGGGTCGGCCTGCTCCCGAGCTCAAATTGCTGTACTCGGCTTAGACAGCGAGTCCGAGTGGGTCGGAAGATCTCGCTCCTCCGGCGAGTCGGCCAGAGCAGCCCCTCCAGGCCCTCGAGGTTCCAAGGGAAGAACCCTCGCTCCACTCTCTCCGGATCGGCCACTCGGAGCTGAGCCCCGAGGATAATTCCGGGTCTCCCTTCGCCGCGCTCAAGCACATCGTCAAGATCGTATCGGCGCCGGCGCACCTCCGCCTCCACTCGAAATCCCCTCCTCCCTAGTTGGAGCCATGCACTCGAGTCACAATTCCTCGGTGTCTCCAAAATTTCTTCTTTCAAATTTTCTTTTTGTCCGGACAACTTATGTGTATTACTTGTACTTTTCTCCCTTCTTTTTCTTTCTTGTTTTTCTTTGAAAGGCAAGGGGAGAAATGTAGTCGAAACTGGTTGTCTTGTTTAGGGGAGTTTATTCCCTTGAAATTTCTTTTTAATGAAGTGATGCATTTCATTATTATTTTCACGAGTTATTGTTAACGCATACGGTATTTCATTTTGCTCCGATATATTATATACTGCTTGTGATTTACTCACTATGCCTTTCTCATAAGCGAACTACTCGGAATCAATCTATTTTCCTCTAACAAAGTTTCTGTTTAAGTATGGAATGCCTTTCATCAAAAGGGGAGATTGAAGACTCGGACATCTGCTCAATATCTTTCCGAGTCATGCAAAAGGAATCGGGTATACCGATGTTATTCATGTAGAGTTTTGATTCCAAGGCATTCTCTGTGTCTTAGAAACTTACTTGAGAAAAATAGTATTTTCTCTAAGTGATTCGGCCCTCACTTATCTCTTTTATCGCTTTTTAGTTAGTGACTCGAAAATTGGATCTTTATTACGAGTCCACTCTCACTCAGAATAATCGCATTTCGAACATACCGAGTATTCCGCCGTTTCTCACTCGGAATCGACTTATGGTTATCTATTCTATTGTTTGCATAGTCGGTATTCGTAGTTCTTCTCATGCTTAGTCTATATCAAGTTTTTCCCACTCGATATTCGTTATAGAACTTGATCCTTTGCTTAAGACTAAGTCATATGGAATTCCGAGTATCATGGATATTAGACTCGGAAAATTCCATTTCTTTTCGACTCGGATAATCAATTGCGTACTTTCCATAACTATTCTATTATCCGTGTCTAACCATGGACCAAAGTATTTTATACTTTGAGAACCAAAGTTGTTTTACTTTTGTAGGTTATCTAATCGAGGATATCTTTTCAAACTACAAAAGTAGCCAGGCTTGAACGTCAAATCACCAGCGAGATATGGCTTTTCAACTTCCCTGCTTTAGTCGCAGAAGATTGTGTCGAAGTCGTCCGCTTCCATATCCGGAAAATTGGAACGCCAAGCCTAACGGTGGTTTCCACCTCATTTTTCAAGACACAACCGATGGTTTTGGGACTTCCAAGAGAGTTAAACCGTTGTCCAACGTTCATATTTCAACGGATACTTTACGAGTGACTCGGAAAGTCTCTCCCAACGGTCACAGAAGACTCTCGGTCAGCGAGATGAAGATAACGGCTACTCGCTTGGTTATCTATAAATAGAAGCCACTTCACAAGACTTGAAGATTGCCGAATCTATTGTTAATACACATACTTGAGAAAAGTTATTGTATTTTCTTCCAATCTTCTACTTACAACTCCCATTCCGTAATTCGTTACTCTCCGAGTTGTAAGGTCTTGTATTTAGTTACAAACTCTTCTTACATTCTTTGTAAGGTCCCTTGACTAAGTTGTAAATGTTAACTCGGCTTAGTTGTACGTAGGCTGTAAGGGTTATCTCAGCTAGGAAGTACTAGATCGGATAAGGGAACTTCGAGTCTAGGAAAACTTGTATAGAGTTGTATAAGGGAGCAACTCGGGTTACGTCAAGTTCACGGTATTTTGTGGACTCAAAATAGTGGATTTGACTTCATGTCTGGATTGACACGGGCCGTGGTTTTACGCCCCGGGAGGGTTTCCACGTAAAATCTCTCGTGTTCAATTTCGAGTTCATTCTAGACTCGAGACGGCTTTACTCGCTCTTGCTTCTTACGGTTCATTGCTTTACGAGTCCAATCTTTTCGACCTCGTTGTTAGACTCGGAATCTGTCTTTGCCTCTTTTACGTGTAAAAGTGTGTATTTTCACGAAGAATTTTCTATCACCCTATTCACCCCCTCTAGGGTGAATCGGACTCTCCCGAGCAAACCTTCACTTGCCTAAGGCATTCATTTCAATGATAACCTTTTATGCAATATAACTTACATTTAAGCATGCTCGTACATCTCCAATGGGCTAATGGAGAGCGGGACCTTTATTGGATGCGAGGAGTACACAATGACGATGACTATCCCATTAATTAAATGGAGAATGGGACCTTTTTGGAGGGGAGAAGTCCACAATAACGATTACTATCCCATTAAGTACTACGGAAATGCAATTTATTGGTACTCCCATAGTCACATCATCATGTACAAAATAATCCCAAAACACTAGTTTGGTGTATACAAACATAATCCAAAAATAACGAGTAATGACTAAGGCATATAGAAACAGATTACCATCCCATTAAATACTCCGAAATGCAATTCATAGTTACAAAAGTGATATCATCATATACAACATAAGTCCAATACAAGAGTAAGGCATATACAAACATACTCCCAAAAGAACACTACCGATGATCAGCCTATACAAACAAAGGCTTATAGAAACAAGTACCATCCCATTAAGTACTCCGAAATGCAATACATAGTTACAAAAGTGATATCATCATATACAATATAAGTTAAATACAATAGTAAGGCATATACAAACATACTCCCAAAAGAACACTACTGATAATCAGCCTATACAAACAAAGGCTTATAGAAACAAGTACCATCCCATTAAGCACTCCGGAAATGCAATTCATAGTTACAAAAGTGATATCATCATATACAACATAAGTCCAATACAATAGTAAGGCATATACAAACATACTCCCAAAAGAACACTACCGATGATCAGCCTATACAAACAAGGACCATCTCGCAAAAAGAAATTTATGGTAATTGACTTCAACATCAACTTTCCTACCTTCATCGTACCAATATACAATGACGATGAATCCCATTATACACATACCCCAAACAATCATGCCAATTGAATTGAAGATGAACTTCTTAACTTCGTGACCCACACAAAATGAAGCTCATTGTACTAGTACGGACTCAATATCAGTCCACAACAGTGGCCCTCTTCAGCATGTACGGGATAACGAACGTACACACGAGAACCAACCTCACCAATTCCCAATAAATATCATACTTTCGTTGGGTCCTCAACCTAAACTCATTTTCTTTGTACTTGGATGACAACAACCTTGGCAGCGATTAAATCAGCAATCAATTTCCGATTTTGCCGTTCAAGTGTTAAACCGACACCTTCTCGGTTCTCGTCAATGGTTCATCCACGTAAGCGGAATGGTTACAGGCCCTCTACAAAAATCAAAACAACTTTATGGATTATCGGAGATATATTCCATTATTAATATATGCTTGTTCATTTAGTTTGGGTGGATATTAATGAAGTTATATTAATGTATTGCTAATTTATGATGGCATCATAAATTTTGGTCAAAGTTTGAAAGTGATTGGAAAGTTCATAACCTTATGACATCTTGTACGGCTTACGAATTTGTCCGAAGAATCGCGAACTATGTCGACGGGGAGCCTACAATCACATAGAACTGGCACATCAACGTCATCATCATTTTCGAAGACCCTAACTGCGGAATAGTTGCACCCGATTTCAGATTCAATGCCCATTGAATGCTTCGAAGAGAGTAAATTGGTGGTATACTTGTAGTGGACGCCTTTTTACAGATGAAGTTATTGAGGTCGGACCACAATCACATTCATGCTTGCAGCTTGTACTTTCCTTTGAAGTTATTGTGAGGTTAGTGGTAGGTTTAATTTGGTGTAGTGGAGGCCCACTACACCTTCGAGAATGGCGCCAAACTTCATTCAGCTCCCGCCAACCTTCATTCGGCTCCCGCCAAACTCCCCATAGTACAAGCGGCTGTGAACCGAACACGTCATTCATTTCGGCAATTTCACCACCTCATTAATCAATGTATGACACCTACTTTCCATATGTTATTAAAAATTATTGGGATATTTTTATACTATTATAATATGAAAACATTGATACCTTTTATAATTGATGTATGGAAAATTGTATTTCTATAAAAACTACTAAAGTTGAGCGAGACTTTATGCATTTAAATAAGTTCAAGGGTGTGTCTGGTTTTTCCGAGTACCATGTAACGGTCAACTAAGATTCATATTTGCTAATAAGTGGTGAAGGGAAGTGAAGTGGATAAATATAGTAACCAATACTAAAAAAGGTAAAGAACAAATTTACGAGCATTTGTTATACAAGCATGTAGTCGACGTTATCCTAGGATCCATAAGAAGATAATATTGGATAACAGCGAGAGGGAAACGTTCGCATTTGAGATTACATACCATATTTGGCAATGAAAAACGGACATCAACTTCAACGGATATACTATACTAACAAGTACTAAGAATTATTACTTCAATCGACAACTAGTTTAACTAATCAATCCTTCAATTGAGGACTAGTTGAACGTTTCCATTTAAGATCGGAACATAACGCAATACAAATGATTATTTGAACTAAGCGGACACATGATTATCCCCGTAATGAACACATACATCACTTCCGTGGAACACCTTGGATAAAAACGATGACGAGAATAACGATGATCACGGTGTATGCAATGCGAAGGCGCAGATCGATCTTCCGGACGTATTCCCTTAACTCCGCATCTGCTTTCATGTTTGATTCACGAGTTCGGTGGACAACGTTGCGTTCTTCGATCATGGTGTCCCTAATTTCTCTTAATTCAGCAATCGAGTCGTCAATCACATCCTTCGCTTGTTGGGGATACTCGGGGTCAATGTAGTTGCGGAAACCACATTGAAGCTCATCCTACACAAAAAGATGTACATTTGGGGAAGACACAAATGTATGAGTCTTAAAAATCAGGGTCAACCTATAAAACATTGATTAAGGTAGAAAATGTTAGGTGATTACCATATTGAATTTCTTGGGACACCCCATGTAACGTCTGCGGTAATGATTTCGGGTCTCAAATTCACAAGCTTCTAGACCACGAGTGACGAGTAAATAACCATGGTTGAAGGTTTATATAGAAACCGAACTTCGCAGAACAAGGAAGATCGGTATGTGGTTTGGGACCAACCTTCTATTGTGTGGTTTAAATAGTGGGGAAGACCACCGTCTTCATTAATATACACATTGACTTTAGTTGGAACAAAAAATGCACAAATATTAAATGAACATTTGTGTTATCTTTTTGCCCTCAATGTTTATATGCTTGCATTTCCCTACTTGTTTACCCCAGTATTCATTATCCTCCCTCGCACCCTAACAACACTTCGTCGTCAACATCCGTGTTCATATGGGGGAGGTCGAGATGCTTGGAGCGACATCATTGATATTGGTTGGCTGAATGGTGACATGTTTACTCCACTAACGAACCCGACCCTCCAATCTTTCATGGATTTTCCAGTTAGATGTTGGGATGATGACTTCAACTCAAGCGATCGCAAACATCTGCGAAACTTGAAGTGTCGACTCCCTGCGGCCGCATTTGCCCCGGCAAATACCTATCGTAAGGGAGTTTGCCTAGAATTGGGCACTCGAGTAGAGAGCCGGTGTATAGGAGGACGGAAGACGGGCTTTACATTTAGAGCATATGAGTGAAGGTCCTCATTTGTTGGAAGTGTTTGACATTCATCCCATCCCGGCACCGACGTACGTTCCCAAAGTACGTACACTATACAGTCCGATGTGACCGACATCCAATACGGTGGTTGGACGAACAACACATACATGTTTGTCGTACCTAAAGGGTATGTTGGCGGAAGAATGGATATTCACATGAGGACCGTAGAAGAGTTGAACGGCGTCCTTTATGATGTGCAAGCTACAACGACAACGTCATATGGTGGGGTGTCTCCACCTGTACTGGGGTTATTCATGATGACATTGTTATTTATGTATGGAATTGTAGAGGAATACCCGGGGCTTCTTTCGAGCTAAACTTGTATACTATCGGATCCATCACTAAATCCCACGTAGTCGTGTTGACAGAGACACGTTGTGTTGGGAAGAACGCAAAGATACTCGCTGGCCGAATCACATGGAATGGAGTCCTTTTATTGTGACACATTTGGGTTCGTTGGAGGAGTCGCTGTGTTGTGGGACCCGTCCGTAGTCCATCTTAGTAGCATGATTGCTGACGCTAGCTACGTCTCCTTTGTCGTCAATGTAAGTTGTAATTTTTCAGCCATATACTTGTTTCACATATAGAAGGGATTTGGTTCCCCCATTTGTTGTGAGGTGATACTTACATTACTTGTGTCGGGGATCCAGTGATTGCTGCGATTGGAGCAACACCTAGCAAACGGAAAACACTACGAAGTCTTTCAATTATGAAGTTATGAGATTGGTACTCCTTGTACTTTGTACACCACTTTGTATTGGTTTGTTCTACATCGTGTACTTTGTATGTTGTTCGGCTTTGGTGTGATAATGAAAAATGTGTTCCAAACTCAATGTTTAAAGGGTTTAAATCATTTCCCAAAATGATTTGACAAATACAGACACCATGTTGCAAACTTAAGTCCAAATAATGTGTAAATTGCAAACCGTACTAAAACGTTATACGGGGTAAAGAATATGGTAATCCTAGGATTACGAAAGTATGAACTAAGTTAAACAAAGGTGCGTGACCACGATATAACCCATGAGAGGGACCAACATGTGCTTCCACTACCATTGGGCGGACGAGTAATTACAAATATGATACATGTTTGTAGATAAAGGGTTTTAGATTGTCGTCCTCATGAATGGCTAAATTCAATGGATTAAGTGCATCGAAGGGGGTGACTAAGATTGTAAAAGTGAGGCAAAGGCTAACCCAATTAAAGGGGAGTGTTCAATCACTTGTACCCTGTTTTGCATCTAAATTAGGTTACGTCTCGTGCCACAACGCACGGTTCTGTCCGGACCACAACGCACGGTTCCGTCAGTGCCACCTTGCGGCATGAGGTGGGAAGGTTTGAGCAAATAGCCACTGTGACGGCCACTCCTTCCCTAAATCCGCCATATGGCACGGTCGTGCCACATTGCATGGGCACAACCGTGCCATATGGGGATTCAGGTTTATCATTAATTATAATAAGAAGTTGATCATATTTTGTTTATAATAAGATACAATTTACTACAAAGGAAGAATGATAAATTCTCAACTCATGACAAAATATAATTCATTGAACGAAAATTATATATTTAAATATGTATAATTTTGAGTTATGGCACTCAAATTCCAATTTAGCCAAACACAAACATAACCTAAAAAATAAAACGATGTAATAAAAACAAAGATTATGTACATTATTACACCCACGAACCCAACATTGATATATCATATATGAACACCAAATCCACCACTTGTACATCATTGAGAACCACAATACAAATTGTACCTCAAATGACTAACGATTACTGAACCATATTGAAAAACTCGGGGCGAGAGGGCAAACAAAGCAAGGCAATATATGATACTTGATGCCGAATGAACAACCCCCGAGCATGTAGCGCCCTTAACATCATACAAAAATAAGCCCCGCAAGAAAAATATTATGAAAAAGATGGGGTGGGGGAAGGCAGCAATTACAAAGTCACCGGTCCCCGTTAGGGTCGGGGCCGGGTGGGGTCCAATCCGGTGGGGCGTACGCAGCCCACCTTGATGCACATGATGATAGTACATGGCCCTCAACATGTCATCATTCCTCCTCATAACCTCGAGCTTGTTGCGGCGCTCTTCTATAGCCAACGATTGACGTTGTTCATATTGATCCAAGCGCCCAGAATATCCCCGATGTTATTACGAACAGGTTGGCAACATGCTTGCACTCCTCTCAAAGTGTCCCCAAATGCAATATGATCGGACCGGAGTGAAGCAATCTCCAGTCTCATATCGGCCAAGGCTTGAGACATTGAATTGTGGTACTGGAAAGGAGGGGCTTCGGACGAGCCACCGACTTTAAATTAAGGGTGTTGCTCATGTGCCCACCACCGAATATGATCTCCCACCTCACCCTCCATGGCGACATCGTCCTGGAAAATATTGTCCTCATCATCCTTAAACTTCCAATTGTTGGGATTGGCTAAAGTAGTGCGGTTGGGGTTTGGGAGTTGAATAGGAAGTCCATGATGATTAATAAAATACTTGCTTCCTCGAATCAGCACAAACTTCATCCTAATAAGTGCTTGCATGTCCAACCTATCTCCAAAAAATGGGGCTGTAGTTTCTCGATTTTAGTACTCAAATTCAGCCCTAAAGCAATAGCTGTAATGACTCCCCCAACCGCAATGACCTTCTTTGGATGCTTCGCCACATCCTTCAAGTGACTTACAATGAAAGCCCTCGTGTCTACTTTAATTTTTTCACCGCTGCCCAAAGTAGAATAACTCCGGGTTCCTAGCAACACCTTGGCTATCATGCCTCCCAAAAATCATGTTTGCCATTAGACATTGGAGATAGTGAAAGGTTATGTTGCGGACATCGGTGACTTTGGCTTGTCGGGACTCAAAAGGAACTCGAAGGCTAGATAAATCTCTATCAAAATGAGTTCTCTGCCTACTACAAGTGATTTTAAACTATATCTCGGGGGAAAAGGTATCCTCTATGCATGAAACACCCCGGGGTTAGCCGCGAGGATATGATTTAATTGAACCAGATTTAAGTTATAATCCTGGTTGAATAGGCGGAAAAATATATGCACTCGGCCCCCATTACATTCCCCTTCCCAATCTACCCCCAAAGAGCTTAGGAACTCAACAATCAATTGATCAAACACAGCACATTTAAGCTCCACAAATTCAAGCCAACCCAAGTTACCTAACAAGCTATGTATATCATCCCAAAGGCCTAGACCCATGAGGGTCTCTTGATGTAGGTAACGGGGCTCGAAACTAATCTAGTAGCAAGGGCATCAAATCTAGCCTTCTGTTCTTTATTGACACATTTAATAGACCGAAAAGAAGAAGAAAGAACAATAGGTTGTGCCTCCGGTTCCGCTTCAGCATTTGGAGCCTCTTGGGTTGGCCTAACTCTCTTAGGTTTTGAAGCCATAGAGGAAGCGTTGAACCTTTGAAATTCTTCTTGGTCACTTGGCCTAAAAATCCTGGAAAACCTTCAGATTATATGCAACAACCCACACAAACAATTGAAGCACCATACCTTTTCTGTCTTCCACCCCTAAATCAACAATGCTCAAAGTAGGGTGAGAGGAGAGAGAAAGTGGAGGCCAAATGTGAGGAAATTAGGCCTTTTTATGTGAGGAAATTAGGCCTTTTTATGAGAGAATTGGAAGAAAAGGAGGATTTCGTCAAAGTAAATTGTGGTTTTAGGTAGGATTTGTGGGTGGGTTAGTGAAGGAGGTCAGAGAGAGAGAGGAGGGTTTTTCGGTGGATACGGTCGTGCCCCATGGCACGCTAATGACCGTGCCACCTTGCGTCCTCGCAGGTTAAACCCGCCCATCCAGACCGCCACGACCCTAACGGAATTTGGGAAAACAGCAGACTTATCCGGCACGGTCGTGCCTCAAGGCACGGTGACGACCGTGCCACCTTGCGGCCTGCGAGTTAAACCTGTCCATCTAGACCGCCACAGACCTAACGGAATTTGGGAAAACATTAGACTTATCCGGCATGGTCGTGCCCCAAGGCACGGTGACGACCGTGCCACCTTGCGGCTCTGTAGGTTAAACCCGCCCATCTAGATTGGCACAGCGAAACGAAATTTGAGAAAACAGCGAGACTTGTCCGGCACGGTCGTGCCATGTGGCACGTTGATGACCGTGCCACCTTGCGGCTCTGCAGGTTTAAGTTGCCCATCGAGATTGGCATGCTTATACCAAATTTCAGCGAGCACCATGGCATTGTGGCACGATCGTGCCCAATGGCGAGGTAACGACCGTGCCACCTTTCAGTGGCTGCATGCTTCGAGTGCCCATCCACACCGCAACTCGTGACGACAATGTGGGCACGATTCCGTCCAAAGCATGTGTAAATTGCAAACCATACTAAAATGTTATACGGGGTAAACACTTCGGTCATCCTTGGATTACGAAAGTATATACTATCGACAACAAAGGTGCGTGGGCACGAATATGTGCTTCATGGCCGTAGCACCGAAATTAATTACAAATATGATACATGTTCGATTGTAGATAAAGGGATTTACATTGTCATCCTCGGGGATGGAGGAAAACTAACGAGTAAAATTTGTTTGAATAAGGGATTCACTCGAAGCAACTTAACTACTAAGGAATATTTTAATTACTAAATAAACAAACACTAAATGATAAAAGTAAGAACTATGCTAAACTAAACTACTAATGGTGATCAAACCCACTTCGGCACAACAACCAAATTGTTCCTCAAACCAATCACCCACACACTCTGTAACTTTCAGGGCAACCTTGATACTATCCGAGTTTTCGCAATTTCTTTAATTACCTAATGAAGTACAAAAAGACACATAAGTCTCTTAAGTTAGCATTTATTGAGAACTAAAATCGAGTCTTAGGGGTGGCAAGAATGTCTCGGTACATGCCGGAACAATACACATGACAATATTTACGATAGTATTTGCCCATTCCTTCATAGTACGAATAGGGGTTACATAAATTACCCACACATTTGTCCCACCTAACACTAGCAAAAACACTAATGATAGAACGACACAAAGTGGTAATGATACGTATTAGATTTCCGTGTTAATCAATAAATGATTACAAAAAATTTGAAGGCCCGAAAATTTACATAGCCCAAATAGTTACAAGGACCAAACATTACATATGCCAATTAATCCTTGAATTGCTACTATTATATGCAAAACATGGTGTCACATACTGCTTGCAACTCGACATCATATCGGACATTGACCGAAAGCAAGTCCTCCACGAGCACGACATCACCTGGATAATGAGCATCGAAGTTGGCTCGGGGTTTTTGCAAGTGTTCTTGTAATGCCCCGTTTCTCCACACTTAGAACACCTTCGAGCTCGTACACCTTGACGCTGCGACCCTATCCTCCTTTTCGTGGTCTCCCGGACGACCGTTGATTTCTAGGGGGTAATATGCTCGTCCCCACCTACCACCATCCCCGTCGTGTCATCCATCACAGGTAAATCATGCGTCTCCATAGGATGCACAACATTCATGTAAATTGTTGATCGTGCCGTGGCCTTGTAACAGGGGTGCACATACTCATACACCGACAACTTGTACTTGTTAATGATAGCCATTGCATGGCAATCCCCGCACTGCCACCAGCTGCAATCGCAAGTCTCATTGGCTAAATTCACAACAAGGCCTTTACCGTTGCTTAGTTCTACGCCGTACTCTCCGACAACACTATTATACGAGTTGTATATCAATGACACAACCAATGTTATCATATGTCTCTTGTAGCTTCTTCTCTACCCTTTTTCCGACCCCATTCTTCCACTCCCCAACTCGACACCTGCGTTTCGCGTTCCTCTTACCAACTTTTTGCAAGTGTGCGATCACGAGGAAGGGTATTGACATTGGTCTCAACGTCCGCATCCAATTGTTCCAACTCTCAATGGGGTTGTTATTCAATTTCCCCACCTATCCTTCTTGAATTTTGACTCGCACCCACCATTCCGGGTCATTCTACTCTACCCACACGGCCAACTCGTGCTTAAACATCCTCATTTCCTCCATCACTAAGTCTGTACTCAGCATCGGTTGGAGCATATGCGACCTGATTGAACATTTCCTGAATAAGTATCTTTGAAGCTTCCTTGCGGTACCCAAGTTTGGTTGCCGCTTTACAAAGTTCTCCCGAACATGCCGCGAGACAGTATGCATGGTTATCTACACCAAACACTTTAGGCACAGTAGACACTAGCGATCGGTGTCGATCCGTCATTATCACAGGCTTTAACCCTCCTAAACAGCTTAAACAATTCCGTCAAAAACCACAACCAATCATCGTCGTTTTCCCCGACACAACCGCATATGCAACGTCGAACAAATGGTTATCTCGCATCCAATGCAACCGCCGCCAACAAGGTCCCTCGTACGGTCCGCTTAGATGAGTGCCATCAATAAACAATATCTTCCTACACCCTAGTATGAAACCATTCAGTGATGACCCGTATGCAACAAACATTCACAGGAACCGACAACCATCGACCTCGCAAAATGCTCTGGAGTCGGGATTTGATCTAACAATCACAGCAGCATAGCCAGGGCAATAACTTGTACCGATCATGTGGTTCACCCATTACCATTTTTCGAACGTACTCCCGTGCCCTCCAACACTCGCATGTACGACACATTCATTCCAAATTCTAGCTTCATATCCTTGAATAACTCAACCGGTGAATAATCAGTGGACAATTTGATCTTCCCATCTACCAAATGAGCAAGCGGGTTTGCTCTAATACTTTTCCCCATCCCTTCTCCCATCCGACATCGATCCCCACGCTATGCAAGTGTACCACTTTAAAAACTTTGACAATCATCCCATCCACTTTGTTCGGTCCAGATTAAACATATGTAAAAATTGCAGTTCACCGCCTTGCACTCCACCTCAATGCGCTCCCTACAATTTCTTTTGAACCTATTCTCAAACCGGTTAGCTACTACATATGTCCACATGCTCAACCTAAATGATTCAACTGAAGAAAATACCTGCCCCACCCCTTTAATTTCATTCTTCCATATGGACATTCTCCTACGGTACACTCAGACTGCACCCTGGATCGAGGCCACACAACCCCATCCTCGGGAGAATGACACTCAAAGATGGAATCGGATTCGAACCCGACAGCACTGAATTGTCTTGTGGTATGTCGACATCTTCTCCAATAATAATAGCCTCGAGCACTCTAATCTTTGGCCACTTATTTCTTCCCGAGGTTGCAACCTGGCAGTCACATAGCCACACAAATATTAAACACAATTATCATAACCCCAAAGCTAAATTTAACACACACACACACACACACACACACACACACACACACACCATAACAACATATAACATATATATCGAGGTTACATGTTCTACGAACATTACCTTGGATTACTTACTCCAGTTCTACGTCTATCACCATCAACTTGCAACACCGCATTGCTCGGGTTACCACATCCCCGCTTTTTACAATCAATATTTTCCACCGTCCGTGATAAAGGTATCACACTTGGAACCTCATCCCTGGTACATACATATATGCAAAATCAATGTTATGCTTCAACAATTTCTTCACGTCACTTTCCCTTGCAAAAGGCATTATTATCCTCCTATCATACTTAAAACTGTACCACAACTTTCACTCCCCTAAAGGAACCCCCATCACGTCCTCAACCAACATATGTACATCACCCACCCCTATATTCTCCTTCAACCAAACACAATCTACATTGCCACCTATATACACCACACCTCTATTATGGACCTCCTCCAACTGCCCTCCCCCACACACATACATAACAACCTCTCTCTCACCAACTACTCGCTCCACCAGCTGACTCCATCTCTATCTTTCACACTTATGAACCACTCTACACATTAACAACAATCCACATGTAGGACAACCACATATATTGTCAATTATACTTTACATACATACCATATTAATATATTACCAATTACTATTTTTATGAACATATTCATACGAGTCCATGTATATATATAAAATTAGCCAGGCATGATACACATACATCCAATATAACATAAGCCAAATTACCCTTACAATATGTACACAATAAACTACATATTACATTCACATAGCCAAACAACACATTCACACCCACCTTTACAATTATACATAAACTTTAACAAACTCAACGGGTTCAAAATTAAACGTAATCCAAGGATGACATGCTAGTACAACCAAGTATGACGAAACTAAATTTCCCTTGTCCAATACATATAAAAACATTCATGACACAAGCACAACCAATGTATGAACGCCCTATTATACTCGTTAAATCTACATACCAAACATTGCATTCATAATTTAACCACACATTTCATTTTTCCAATTTCAAATGAGAACACTTTAAGTACATCACAAATATAAAACATGAATAAATGTTCCTCCCAACTAATTGACTCATATTTAACCAACAAAACAATATTCATCAACCATATTACAAAACTCCATCCACCCGATCAAACTAAAAACCCTAAATCCATTTAAAGCCAACTCTTATAGACATAAATGTATACAAAAATCATATTTTCAAATAATAACAAATTCTACCCCCAATTGTTCAAAATTCCCACACCCAACCTACAATTAACCCTATGTTGTACCTAATAATAACCAATCATAAACCAAAACCCACCTATAAAAATTGAATATAATACACAATTAAACTTACTTACCCAACCAATTTCACGTCCCAATCGCCTTCAACTTCATCTGCGTTGGAAACAATGGACTGTTGGCAACCTCCATAATCATAGCACACCTCTCTCTCTCTCTCTCTCTGTCTTCAATACTCAAGCATCGATCATTTGAAAATAATGTTAAGCTTTTCAAAACATTTAGCTTCATCACTTCATTCTCACATCATTAAGGCCATTTTAGACATTTCAAATCACCATCCAAACCAGCTTCATGTGGGGCCCACATAAAAGATGACCCATCTGTAAATTGGCAAACTTCACTGTAAATCTAAATTAAAATGGTATCCATTTGTAAATTTCCCTTTATTATTTTCATTTTTGGACATTTCTCTTTTTTTTTTGAATAGTTGATCAAGCAACTTGTTTTTTTAGTGTAATCACATTTCTTATATCATAGAACGTGGGATATAGGAGTATTGTACACGCCCCATATTCAAAATAAAAAAAACGTGCGACCCCGTAGTTTCAGTTCCAACTTTTTCATGCTAAAGAAAAAGGAAAATTACAAAATTAAAAAAATGACAGTTTCATTTTTTCGAGTGAACGCGGGTCTCTCACAAACACATTCTCTCTTCACTCTCTTTCGTGCACGAAATTTTCTCCATTATGATGATTCTCACGAATAATTTCGCATGCAATCCACCAAATTTGCTACCGTAATTTGTAATATTATTGAAAATTTGCTATAAAATATTCAATAAAGATCAACCTACAAGAAAGACATACATTAAACAAAGCAAAAAGGCGATAAAAATTCTTCAAACGAACGGTATTCTCTATGTTTAATTTTGTAATGATTTTACTAATTTTACTGATTTTGCTAATAATCGATCATCTAAACACCTAAAATCAAGAGCATTTTAGAGTACACAATGATCATTCATTTTTGAAAAAAATATTAATCACGTTTAGGTTTAGTGTTATATGAATCTTGAAATTTTGTAATTTTTTCGAGTGTTATATTCGATAAATGGCGATGAGGTCTATATTAGTCCACATAATATTTTAGTGTTTTAGTGTTTTAGTGTTTTTTAGTGTTGTTTAGAAGATATTTTAGTGTTTCTAAGAGTAATATGTAGTGTTTTAGTGTAAAACACTAGAAAATGTTGTATAAAATACTAAGTGTTCGAGATAACATTGTTTAGTTTTTTGCTAGTTATGAGTTTAGTGTATCCTAACTATCGGTTTAGTGTTTGTTAGCTATCTATTTAGTGTTTTCTACCTATTAGTTTAGTATTTGTTAGTTATGATTTTAGTGATTAAGAGAACATTGTTTAGTTTTTTGCTAGTTATGAGTTTAGTGTATCCTAACTATCATTTTAGTGTTTGTTAGTTATCGGTTTAGTGTTTTCTAACTATCAATTTAGTATTTGTTAGTTATGATTTTAGTGTTTAAGAGAACATTATTTAGTTTTTTGCTAGTTATGAGTTAAGTGTATCCTAGGTATCATTTTTTTAGTATTTCCTAGTTTTACTTTTAGTGTGTAAATTTTACCGAAAAATAATTTTCCATGGAAAATTGATTTTTCCTGAAAAATATTTTCCACATATATTTTACGTTGTTTGGTAGAATGAAAAATAATTTTCCAAAAATTCATTTTTCATTGTTTGGTAGGAAGGAAATTAATAACTTTTTTCCTAAACCCTAAACCTCAAACCCCAAACCCTAAACCCTAAACCCTAAGTCCATACCCTAAACCCTAAACCCTAAACCCCATACCCTAAACCCTAAACTCCATACCCTAAAACCTAAAACCTAAACCCCATACTCTAAACCCTAAACCCTAAACCTCATATCCTAAACTCCATACCCTAAACCCTAAACCCCATACTTTAAAATAGGTTAGTGCGAGTGCAGGGCGGTGCACTCCGGTTCGAGGCGGGTCAGTGCATTGCAGTGTAGTGCAAGGTGCTCGGCGAGGCAGTGCAGGGCAGGGCGGTGTAGTCCACTGTTTTTTAGTCGATTGGTTATGGGCATATGGATGATTTAAAATACACAATGAATCAACAATCTCATCCCCTACCCAATCCAAGGATGAGAATTTGGATTAATCATATATTTACTTTTCTCGCCCCTTAAGAACCGGACACAAAATGAAGGAAATTAATCAATACAACTCCCTAAAAGTGAAAAACTATGGGGAAATAGAGAGTCAAGTCTCACATATATTCATACAATGTGGCTGGTTCAATAAACTCAAAAGGGGCCAATCTCTCGCTGATTTCGGTCTCCAAATTTTCACAAAGTTTATAACATTCAAGTCGGTTGCGTTGTTCAAGAGGCTAACCCGGGTTGCTCAGTCGATTGCCTTTGTTGGGTAAATTCCGGTGGTTGTACATGTCTTGCCTTCTTCCGCAAAGGCTTCCACTATTGAATGATCAACCTAATCAACACCAAAAAAACCAATTTGAATTAGAATAGAGAAGGGGAAAAAATAGTCTAACAGTTGGTCTTATTTTTCTCAATATCGGAAGACTAATTACTTACAAGTAATCTTATGTTGTACTTTTCACCCTCTAAACTGGAACTGGTCCACCATAGAGTTCTTTGTCAACTCTGCTACCCAACGATGATCCGAAACAAAGTTTGATATATACCGATTACTAATCTACAATTTGACTTGACCTCAATACTACAATCAAACCCGACCTAAATTCATCCAAGAATAATGTGACTCGAAGTGATAGTATTTTCCTAACAAATTTATAGAACAAGTTAACAACTGAATGAGCAAACACGAATCCATTCACCTATGTGTAGAAATTAGTAGTAGGTACCTTGAGAGATCAGTGCAGAACCGGTTAAGTAATTGACTATCTTAGATAAGAGTTCAATTATAATTGATTTTGTCTAGGTTGTGGTATTCTCAATTTCCTAGCTTTTGTATTATCATTTCCTAGCTTCATTTCAACCCCATTCATTAAAATCAAATGTACTTTTCTATTATCCTATGTAAAATCCATTGAATGAATTTAACTTGCCCGTACTAAAACCTTCAACAAATTTTCATGAATCAATATAAAATTATCTAATCTAAAGTTTTTTGTTTTTCATTGACATTCATAAAGAAATAAAACTATAAAAAAGACACCGATAGTATGACTATACTACTAGTCCAATTCAAAATTGGCTAATTAGTTTGGGGAAAAAACGATTCACGAGGTTGAAATGGGGGATGAGTTCATAGGCCAAAGTGCACTGTACGGACCACAAACCACAAACTAATTGCTATACTACTTGAATGATCTTGGGCAGCATACTTCAAACTCGTTATTGTCAATTCCATCCACAAAGTTGAACCCCAAATTTGAGATAATATACAATCAATTGATTACTTTCACACAACAATCAATTATCCATACAAAATTGCTTGCTTCGATTCAGCACTCCATAGTCATAACACCCTAGAATTCGACAAGCACAAGCAAAGCGAAAATTGAAAAACCAAAACCCTAAATTGGCAAACCAAAATCCTAAAATTCGCAAACCAAAGCCCTAAAATAGAAATAACTGAATCAAAAAGAGAAAGAGAGTGTGTTTTACCAATAAAATTGATAGCAATGCAGAGAAAGTTGTGTGAAAAACTATCTCGAGCAGGGAGGGAGAAAATTGTTGTGTGAGGAACGCTTGGAGCCGAGAGAGAGAGAGAGAGAGAGAGAGAGAGAGAGAGAGATAGAGAGAGAGCCGAGCAAGGATGGAGACTGGAGAGAGAGAGAGTGGGGCAGCTATGGAGACTGGAGAGAGAGAGAGAGAGAGAGAGAGAGAGAGAGAGAGAGGTGGAGCAATGATGAAGATTGGTGAGAGAGAGAGAGGCAGAGCGAGTGAGATAGGTGGAGCGAGCGAAGGAAGCAGCGAAGGAAAACGTAACTTCCCTCTCGCTCATAGGGAAAATAATTTCCTCTTTAAGGGGAAAATTCAGTTTCCCTAAAAATGATTTTCCGAAATTTATGTTACTAAACACATGAAAATCGGAAAATCATTTTCCTCCCCAAACCAAACACACCATAAACCGATAACTAAAAAACACTAAAGTGACAACTAAAAACACTAAAGAATGTTCTATGAAACACTAAAAGTAAAGCACTAAAATGATAGCTAGGATAGACTAAACTCATAACTAGCAAACACTAACCCGATAGCTAGAAAACACTAAACTGATAGCTAGATACACTAAACTCATAACTAACAAAAACTAAACTATGTTTCGAAACACTAAACGTATAACTAACAAACACTAAGCTAACAACTTAAAAACACTAAAGAATATTCTATGAAATACTAAAAGTAAAACACTAAAATGATAGATAGGATACACTAAACTCATAAGCAGTAAAAAAACTAAACAATATTCTCTTAAACACAAAAATCATAACTAACAAACACTAAACTGATAGCTAAAAATATTAAACTGATAACTAACAAACACTAAAATGATAGCTAGGATACACTAAACTCCTAACTAGCAAAAACTAAACAATGTTCTCTTAAACACTAAAATCATAACTAACAAACATTAAACTGACAGACTAAATATACTAAAGAATATTCTATGAAACACTAAAATTATAGCTAGGACACACTAAACTCATAACTAGTAAAAAACTAAACAATTTCCTCTTAGACACTAAAATCATAAGTACCAAATTCTAAACGGATAGCTAAAAAACACAAAACCGATAACTAACAAACACTAAAATGATAACTAGGATACATTAAACTCACAACAAGTAAAAAACTAAACAATGTTCTCTTAAACACTAAAATCATAACTAACAAACAATAAACCGACGACTAAAAAACACTAAACCGATAACTAACAAACACTAAAATGATAACTATTAAACACTAAACAATGTTCTATAAAACACTAAATTGATAACTACAAAACACTAAACTTATAGCTAATAAACACTAAACTGACAGACTAAAAACACCGTATATAAACACTCGAAGACTTAGACACTCGCTCAACACATCTCCGAGTTGTATCGAAGGAATCGGGTATAAGAACCTCTTAAGTATAGAGTTTTGATTCCGAGGCATTCTCAGCACTTTAGAAACTTTTCTAAGTGATATAGTATATTTTCTAAGTGATATAGCATTTACTTCACGTATTCTTACTTGTTTCTTAGTGACTCGGAAAACAACTGTGCTTGTCTCACTCAATTCCGAGTCCCTCATCACTTAGATATATCACATGCTTGAATTGACTAGTATTTCACTTTACCACACTCGGATCCGACTTCATGCTATAAGTTCTATTTTGTTGGAGTCGGTGCGTCTAGTCCGAATCGCGCTTAGTCTATATCAAGTTATTTCACTCGATATTCTTTATGTAACTTGATTCTTCGTTTAGACTAACTCGGATGGAATTTTGAGTTTTATGGATATTAGACTCAGAAAATTCCACTCACTTTCCGACTCGAGAAAATTAGTTGCTTAATTATCTTATTTATATTATTATCTCGTGTCTAATCGTGGACCAAAGTATTTTATACTTTGAGAACCAAAATTGATTTACTTTTGTAGGTGATTCAAACGAGGATACACTTTTTGAATTACAAAAGTAACCGGCTTCAAAACTTCAAATCACCAGCGAGACATGGCTTTTCCTCTTCTCTGTCCTAGTCCCAAAAGATTGTATCGGGTCATGTCTGTTTCCAAATCTGAAAACCGAAACGCCAAGCTTAACGTTGGTTTCCACCTTATCTTTCAAAACACCGCCAGGTGGTTTTGGGACTTCCAAGAGAGTTAAACCGTTGCCCAACGTTCATATCACAACGGATACTTTCCGAGTGACTCGAAAGCCTTTATCAACAGATCACAAAGGACTTCCCGTCGAAGTTGGAAATAACGGCTATGCTGCTTGGTCATCTATAAATAGAAGCCAACTTTCAAGACTTGAAGATTGCCGAACCTATTGTTAATACACATACTTGAGCAAAGTCATTTTATTCATTCTCAATCTTCTACTTACAACTCCCACTCTGTAATTCATTACTTTCTAAGTTGTAAGGTCTTGTACTTAGTTACAAACACTTTCTCACTTTACGAGTAAGGTCCCTTGACTAAGTCTGTAAAGGTTAACTCGGCTTAGTTGTCCCTAGCTGTTAGGGTTATCTCAGCTAGGAAGTACTAGATTAGATAAGGAAATTTCGAGTCTAGGAAAACTTGTAAAGAGTTGTTTAAGGGAGCAACTCAGGTTCGATCGATCTACGGTATTTTGTGGACTCAAAATAGTGGATTTGACTTCGTGCTTGGACTAGCACGGTCCGTGGTTTTCTGCCCGAGGAGGGTTTCCACGTAACTTCTTTGTTTTTACTTTACGAGTTCATCCTAGACTCGGAGCAGTCTCAAAGCTTCGCTTAATTTGCTTCATTACTCTCTACTGCAATTCGAGTTCATACTTTTCCGACCACGCTTTTGACTCATAATCTATTTGCGTTCCTACTTTGGCAAAAGAGTTTGATTTTCAACGAAAATCTTCCATCACCCTATTCACCCCCTCTAGGGTGACTCGGACTCTCCCGAGCAAACCTTCAATTGGTATCGAGCCTAGCCTTTCAAAAAGGATCTAACCATCCAAAGGTCTAAAGATCAAATGACTCGGAACAACGGAGAGTTCGATGAAGGAAGATCTTCCGAGTAGACCACCAAAGTTCAAAGGATCAAATTTTGTGCACTTGGAAGAAGCTCATGGAATGTTTCCTTGTGGATCATGATGAAGATGTATAGGAAATCATACAACAAGGAAACTACATTCCAATGAAGACAGATGAATTCAGAATCATTCCCAAGACAAAGGCCGAGTTTACTCCAGGCGAAGCGCAGAAGTTCGAAAGAACTTCAAGGCAATGAACATTCTGATGTGCACCATCAACTCGGAGGAATATAATCGAGTATCCGCTCGTGATTCAGCCAAAGAAGTGTGGGACACACTGGTCAACACTTATGAAGGCACAAGCCAGGTCGGACAAGCGAAGATTAGTCAATATCTTCATAAGTATGAGCTATTCAAGATGGAGCCGAAGAGAACATTACTCGGATGTTCATTCGATTTCATCGAAATTACCAACAATCTCAAGTCTCCGGTTAAGAAGATTACACACGAAGAAATGTGCGAAAGATACTCGAAGTCTACCAAAGAGAAGATGGGGTACTAAGGTGATCGCCATAGAGGAGGCTCGAGATCTGTCACTTCTTAAGCCGGACGAGCTTATCGGGAAGCTTCTCACTCATGAAATCCACCTGGAAGAGGAGGATCCCGAGGGCAGCACCAAAAAGAACATAGCGCTGAAGGCCTTAGAAATTAGAGAAGCAAATCGAGTTCCTCCGACTCGGAAGAGGATCCCATGGCACTTATCGCAAGAGGCTTTAAGAGAATAATAAAGCACAAAAGATGGGATAAAAGGCCAAAGAGGAGTTCTACAGGAAAGAAAGGAAGGATAAGAAAGGTAAATACTCATCCCTTCAAAGTTTTCTTTAACTAAGAACTCCGGTCTGTTTTGAATGTGGCAGCAAGGATCATATAGTCAAAGACTGTCCAAAAAGAAAAAGGGACAAAAAGAAGAAAAAGGCTATGATGGCAACATGGAGCGATGAGGACTCATCGGAAGATGATGAGGAGTCGAGATGATTCAAAATGTCCGATGGCAATCTCGACTCGGAAGCTGAAAGAGAGTCGGACTCGGACTCGAACAATGAGGAAACAAATCCTTAAGAGGTAATTGAATACTTTCTCAAATTCTCCAAAGCTGATTTAGCTAAATATATTTTTACTTTGGAAGAAAAGTCCAATTCCGATGCTTCTTGTTTCAAAGAACAACTTGAGTCAATTTCATCCGAGAGCATATCTTTGAAAAATGAATTGGAAAAGCTGAGACTCACACTCGAGAGAACTCAAGACTAGTGCTCAATTTAATGAGACCGAGTCCGAGTTACTCAGAAAAGAAAATGAGCGACTAAAGCAAAAGCTCACCGAGTCTCAAGATCTCGGTCTTAAAATTTACTCAAGGTCGGAAAAACCTTGACATGCTCTTAGGATCACAATGTGTCTCCTTCGTGAAAAGAAGGTCTTGGCTTTAACAAAGAGGAGGAATCCAATTCCTACTCGGAACTATTCAAAAAGGATTCCGGAACCGTAAAGTTCAGGAAAGCTGAGCATGGTCCCATTCACAAAAATGAAGGGAGGACTAAGCCCGAACAGTTTACAAAAGGAAACCATTTTCTCCAGTTTCAAAAGGAAAGGGTTTCAAAAGGAAAGAGACACAGATTCGATTCTCTACAAGGAAGACTCGAGAATCGAGACTAAACCCAAAGTCATTCAAATCTTGGTTCCGAAAAACCTTCTTCCTCGTAGAAAGGACCACAGTAAAGAATGTTACTTGGGTTCGTTAGAGGAAGTGAGAAGGGTTAGATTCTCTCTGTTTTGCGGGTCACTCGGAAGAGATCAAAAGGACACTGGTACCTTGACGGTAGATGTTCACGTCACATGTCGGGAGACGCAGGACTCTTTTCCGAGTTAGAAAAATATAAAGGAGGAAAGGTCACTTTTGGAGATGACAGCAAAGGCAAGATAGTTAGGATAGGCAAGATTGGAAAAGGATGCAATTTGGTCGATCCAGTTTATCTTGTCAAATGATTAAAGTACAATCCGCTCAAGTATCTCTCAATCGTGCGATAAAGGTCAAGAGGTAAGATTCACTCGGACCAACTGCTACATTTCGATGTTACCACCAAGGAGATCAAGCTTTCGGGTAAAAGATCAGGTAACACTTACATCATACCTCTTTCGACCCGAGTCGGAATTTATCTTGCTTAAAAGCATCCCTGCATGATGACTCATGGACATGGCATCATAGACTAGGCCATATTAGCACGCATACTATTAAAAAGTTGGCATCTCTTGGTCCGGTTAGGGGTTTACCTAACCGTGCTTTTGAGAAAGATAAAGTTTGTGAAGCACATGCACAAGAAGGAAACAGTCGGATCCTCATTCAAATCTGTGAAGACAGTTTCCACATCCAAAGTGCTTGAGCTACTGCATATGGACTTATGTGGTGAAATCCTCGTTAAGAGCCTCGGAGGTCAATCATATATATTTGTTATTATTGATGATTATTCACGATTTACCTGGGTGTGTTTTCTTAAGCACAAAAATAAAGCATTCAAGGAGTTCAGCAAGCTCGTAGAAAAATCCAAGTTGAGTCTCGGACTCGGATCCGGAGAATTCAAACCGACCATGGAAGGGAGTTCGACTACTCGGAATTCTCGGAGTTCCGTGACAAAAATGGCATCTCTCACAACTTCTCAGCACCAAGAACTCCTCAATAAAATGGAGTAGTGGAGAGAAAGAACAGAACCCTTGAAGAAATAGCAAGGACGATGATGATTGAGCACAACTTACCTTACTATTTCCGGGCTGAGGTAGTCAACACGACCTAACTATACTCGAATAGATGCCTCATCGGACCCATATTGAAGAAAACACCTTATGAGCTCTACAAAGGAAAGAAACCAAATATTTCCTATTTCGGACCATTTAGATGTAAGTGTTTCGTTCACAACAATGGTAAGGATCACTCGACCAAGTTTGATGCTCGATCGGATGAAGGTATTTTTCACGGGTTATTCTTATCACAGACAAAGCTTATCGCATTTTTAATAAGAAAACTAACAAAGTTGAAGAAAGCATCCACGTTGTATTTGATGAGCTTGAACAGGAAAAACCAAGTGAGTCTTCATACTCGGATCTAAAACTCAGCAGAGAAGATGATGAAACAGAGTTTACAAAGACTCAAGCTCAACCAGGCTCGAGAATGAAGTCACTCGGAACAAAGTGACTCGAGAATGAGACAACTCAAGAGCCCGCTCGGAATGAACAAGCTCATGAAGAATGAAAAAGCTAATGAAGAATATCACGCAAAATAAGCTTCGAAGATCGGGTAGCTCGACCCACAAATCTTGTGAATCGGAGAACAGGTAGAGCATTCAAGTTCACTTCTAGTCACCCACTAGAAAACGTTATATCCGATATCAACAGTGGGGTAAGAACTCGTTCCTCTCTTCAAAATCTATGTGCATTCACTGCATTCATCTAATTAATCGAACCCAAAAATGCACTAGAGGCCCTAAATGAACCTGAATGGGTAGAGGCCATGCAAGAGGAACTCAATCAATTCGAAAGAAACCAAGTCCGGACTCAGACCAACCGACCTTCGACCACCCAGTCATAGGAACCAAATGGGTTCTTAAGAACAAACTGGATGAAGGAGGGGTGGTAGTCAGAAACAAGGCTAGACTTGTGGCCCAAGGTTACAATCAAGAAGAAGGAATTGATTGTGGGGAAACCTTTGCACTTTGTTGCGGAATTGAAGCTATTAGAATATTGTTAGCATTTACATTCAGCATGCATATTAAACTATATCGAATGGATGTTAAGTGTGCATTTCTCAATGGTTTTATTAAAGAGGAAGTCTATGTTGAGCAGCCTCCTGGTTTTGAAAACTCAGAATTTCCAGATCATGTATTCAAACTTCAAAAGGCTCTTTATGGTCTTAAACAAGCTCCCGAGCTTGGTATGAAAGACTGAGCAGTTTCTTAGTTCAAAATGATTTTAAAAGAGGTCGGATCAACAAGACTCTCTTTATAAAACCAAGGGAACGATTTCCTTATTGTTCAAATCTATGTTGATGATATTATCTTCGGAGCTACTAATGAATATCACGTGCGAGAATTTTCTGAGTTGATGAGTTAGGAATTCCAAATGATGGGAGAACTCAATTTCTTCCTTGGTTTACAAATCAAACAAGACAAAGATGGGATCTACGTCCATCAATCCAAGTATACCAAGGAGTTGCTTGAAGAAATACAAACTTCAAGATGCAAAGCACGCATCTACACCCATGAGCGATAGTATAAAGCTTGACTCGGATGAGAAAGGTAAAGCAATAGATCGAAACTCTATCGAGGCATGATTGGATCTTTGCTATATCTTACTTCCAGCCGATCGAGATATAATGTTTAGTGTTTGTCTATGCGCAAGATTCCAAGCTAATCCAAAAGAATCACATCTCATCTGCGGTGAAGAGAATATTCGAGATATCTTGCAGGAACTCGGAACTTAGGTCTATGGTACTCAAGAGACTCGGAACCGACCCTCATAGGATACTCGGATGCGGACTACGCTGGATACAAAGTTGATCGAAAGAGTACTTCTGGAGCTTGTCAATTTCTAGGTCAATCCCTAATATCTTGGCACTCAAAGAAGCGAGAACTTAGTGGCTCTATCAACTGTTGAAGCTGAGTATATTGCGAGCTGGAGCGTGTTGCGCTCAGATTCTATGGATAAAGCAACACTTGAGGGATCTCGGACTATCTTTCAAATTAGTTCCAATCAAGTGTGACAATCGAGTGCAATAAGCATTACAAAGAATCCAGTTCAGCACTCAAAGACAAAACACATTGAGGTCGGATATCATTTCTTAAGAGACCATTACGAGAAAGGTGATATTGGGCTTGAGTTCATTCCTACTAATCTTCAATTAGCTGATATCTTTACTAAGCCTCTTGGTGAAGATCAGTTTTGTTTTATTCGGAATGAGCTACGTATGTTAAATGCATAATTATGTGCTATCTTTGTGAAAATCTCATTGCATGATTATGTGTTATGTGTTTTTCAAACTATTAATAACCATTAGCTCGATTGATCTAGTGATACTTGGGTTAGTAGTTGTTAATTATTTCTAGTTTCGAGTCACTCGAAACCAATCTGAGTCGGACTCAAACGTCGAGAAAAATTGAACTTCAAATTTTCCGGAGTTATCTCTAGATGAGTGGAGAATTTCAGAATATTATTTTTTTCAAATTTTTTCTCTCTCTCGCTCTCTCGTGATCCGTGATGAAATGCTAGCCGATGGATTTCAAAGCTGTGCTGAATCCTAACCGTTGAAGAAGAGAACCATCGCATCGGTCAAAGATGACTGATGGACAAGCCGAGTCGGAATGGAAAGTTAACGGACGTTCTTCTTTCTATATATAGCGCCTATTCATCTTCGTCTCGTTACTTCACATTCCATTCTCTCTTTGTTTCGTACGTAAAACTTCTCGCGGAAGCTTTCTACGTCTACAATGCTCTCCGAACTTCTTCAAGCGATGTAAAGGCCATCTCAAGTAAGTTCGATCTGCTCTCATCTCTTTCTTCTACTCCTTTTCTTTTGCTCTCGTCTCCCTACTCTCTTCTTTTCTTCCTCAAAAGTTTCATCTTTCTTTCCTCATTCTCAAAATTCCTAAGAGAGGTAATCATCTCGACTTTCGAGCTCTTCTCGCTAAAAAGCCTCGCACAAAAACCCGAAAGCTCAACCCCCTCTAAGCCTATTGTCACCCAGACATCTCGCGTCTGGACGACAAGTTCTTCCCAACCACCAAATTTTCTTGGTTGGCTCACATTCAAACCACCGGAGTGTATAATTTTTCGTGTCTCGGCGAGTTCATTTACCCTGAACTCGTTTATGAGTTTTACACTCACCTCACTCACTTTGAAGGTGTCCTAACCTCCGGAGTTCGGAATGTGACTGTCCGAATAAACACCTCTCTCCTCCATCGCCTGTTCAAGGTTTCCTCTCTTTTCTTGAACAGCAACCCCATTCCTTTCACTTGAAGTCACCGACGACTTCTTTGAAAAGTTCGCCAAAGAATTCCCCGAGTCACGGAAAAAATTTTCGGTGACTCGGTTGAAGTCGAAGCACGCCTTACGTGCTTCTCGCTGATGAGAACCTTTTTCTCTCGGCATTCCGAGCAAGGCGAACCCCTACTCTAAGCATCTCAAAGCTCTTTTTGACATTCTTGAAGGCTACGAAGTAGACCTCTTCCCCTCAATAATTGAGCGGATGGCGGTTGTGCGAGCTCAACTCCAAAATAAGAAGAACGACCTTCTTCCCTTCGGTGCTCTTCTCACCTTTGTTTTTAAACAATTCAAGGTTCCTCTCCCCTCGGACCCCAATGCTGTGTCTAAGGCTACCGTTGTTGTCGGCAAGAAGGAACTCCGAGGGTACGGATACCGGGAAACTCAACTCGGTGTCCGGGTGCACAACTCGGAGCCGAGGCCTCCTTCTCCGCCTCGGACTCGAAAGCAACCCCTCTCTCTCTCCTGCCCCACCTGTTGGTGCTTCCACCTCAGGTGCCTCAAAATCTCTCTCTGCTTATTTTATCCCTCGTTTTCTTGGACAAAATCAGCTCTGTGTCCTCTCGAGTTCAAGGACTCGCTCGGCTCATTCAAGATCGTATATCGGTCTCTGTTCATCCACCAAAACCGCCCACTCCCAAATCCGAGAGCAGCAAACAATGGTTCTTGAGATGAGGGAGTTGGTGAAGGAGCGAAGGAGCTGGTCAAGCTCCTCGGAGAGAGAAGGTCCAAGGCGGCTCGGGACCGTGGCGACTCGGACACTTCGAAGCGTCTTCGAGCCCGGGCCCGACCTCCTCGGAAAGTGGGGAAGAAGAAGTTGCGGCAACGAAGCGAGCACATGCCAAGGAGCTCGCGGTCGAGGCAGCTCCATCCGGGCAAGGGTTGGAACAAAGAAGAAGCGGCGAGGAACTGCCGAGGGTCGACTACTCCTCAAGCTCCGGCGGCGGTACTCGGCTCGGACATCGGTCCGAGTGGGTCGAAGGCCCAGCTATGCTACGACTAACATGCAGCGGGTCGGACATAGCAGCCCCTCCAGGCTACCGAGGTCCACGAGGAGGAACCCCTAGATTCTCTCGTTCTAGGTCAGCCACTCGGAGCTGAGCCCTTAACGGCGATCTCGGTTCTCCCTCCGCCGTACTCAAGCACATCGTCAAGATCCTACCGAGTGCTGGCGTACCTCTCATCCCTCCGCTTCTCCTCGGACATCCCCCTCTCCCTCGTAGGCGCCATGCACTCGTGTCACAATTCCACGATCCGCGATTCTTCTTCTTTCGAGAGATTTCTACTTATTTCTTTTGTTCGGACATCAAATTTGTACTAACCGATGTAGTCTTCCCTTTTTGATGTTGTTTTTGCTGAAAGGCAAGGGGGAGAATATAGATAGAAAACTTGTTGTCTTGTTTAGGGGAGTTTCTTCATCTGTGTACTTTCGTTATCATCAATGAACTAAAGCATTCTCTCTCATTTTTTCGAGTTCATTGTCTTAAGCACGTTTTTCGAGTCTATATACATTTCTTTGACAATTATTGTGTATCTATTTCATTAAGAATGTTTTATTCATTCTACTTGTCTGCGCATCGCTCACAAAAACATATCGTTTTCACTAACAAAGTTTCTGTCTAAGTATGGAATGCCTTTCATCAAAAAGGGGAGATTGAAGACTCGGACACTCGCTCAACACATCTCCGAGTTGTATCGAAGGAATCAGGTATAAGAACCTCTTAAGTATAGAGTTTTGATTCCGAGGCATTCTCACCACTTTAGAAACTTTTATGAGTGATATAGTATATTTTCTAAGTGATATAGCATTTACTTCACATATTCTTACTTGTTTCTTAGTGACTCGGAAAACAGTTGTGCTTGTCTCACTCAATTCCGAGTCCCTCATCACTTAGATATATCGCATGCTTGAATTGACTAGTATTTCACTTTACCACACTCGGATCCGACTTCATGTTATAAGTTCTATGTTGTTGGAGTCGGTGCGTCTAGTCCGAATCGCGCTTAGTCTATATCAAGTTATTTCACTATGATATTCTTTATGTAACTTGATTCTTCGTTTAGACTAACTCGAGATGGAATTTTGAGTTTTATGGATATTAGACTCGGAAAATTCCACTCACTTTCCGACTCGGATAATTAGTTGCTTAATTATCTTATTTATATTATTATCTCGTGTCTAATCGTGGACCAAAGTATTTTATACTTTAAGAACCAAAATTGATTTACTTTGTAGGTGATTCAAACGAAGATACACTTTTTGAATTACAAAAGTAACCGGCTTCAAAACGTCAAATCACCAGCGAGACATGGCTTTTCCTCTTCTCTGTCCCGAGTCCCAGAAGATTATGTCAGGGTTGTCTGTTTCCAAATCTGGAAAGCTGAAACGCCAAGCCTAATGGTGGTTTCCACCTTATCTTTCAAAACACCGCTAGTGGTTTTGGGACTTCCAAGAGAGTTAAACCATTGCCCAACGTTCATATCACAACGGATACTTTCGAGTGACTCGGAAAGCCTTTATCAACGGTCACAAAGGACTTCCCATCGAAGTTGGAAATAATGGCTATGCTGCTTGGTCATCTATAAATAGAAGCCAACTTTCAAGACTTGAAGATTGCCGAACCTATTGTTAATACACGTACTTGAGCAAAGTCATTGTATTCATTCTCAATCTTCCGCTTACAACTCCCACTTTGTAATTTATTACTTTACGAGTTGTAAGGTCTTGTACTTAGTTACAAATACTTTCTTACTTTCCGAGTAAGGTCCCTTGACTAAGTTGTAAAGGTTAACTCGGCTTAGTTGTCCCTAGCTATTAGGGTTATCTCAGCTAGGATGTACTAGATCGAGATAAGGAAATTTACGAGTCTAGGAAAACTTGTAAAGAGTTGTTTAAGGGAGCAACTTGGGTTCGGTCGATCTACTGTATTTTGTGGACTCAAAATAGTGGATTTGACTTCGTGCTTGGATTAGCACGGTCCGTGGTTTTCTGCCCCGGGAGGGTTTCCACGTAACTTCTTTGTTTTTACTTTACGAGTTCGGACAGTCTCAAAGCTTACGCTTAATCGCTTCATTATTCTCTACTGCAATTCGAGTTCATACTTTTCGACCCCGCTTTTGACTCGGAATCTATTTGCGTTCCTACTTTGGCAAAAGAGTTTGATTTTCAACGAAAATCTTCCATCACCCTATTCACCCCCTCTAGGGTGACTCGGACTCTCCCGAGCAAACCTTCAAACACTAATCGGATGCCGTTAATAATTACTCGACCTTGTTTTCTTGTTTAATTTTGTAGTTCGGTGGAGGATGAATGCAATCAAATTGTTGAATATGCTCTAGCTGCAATAAACAAAGAAAATGGTCCCAAAAAAATAAGGAAGTGTTCTCTGCGATAGTGGACTTCGGTGAAATATTCAGCCCCAAAAGGCAGCATGAGAAAACACTTCTTCAAAAGAAGAAGAACAAATGAGAAAAGATGGCTTAAATGAGAAGAAAACAAAAACGTTTATGAGAAGCACTTCTAAAGACTCGGACAACTTGCTCAATACTTTTCCGAGTTGTATAAAAGGAATCAGGTATAACAATCTCATACCTACGAGTTTTGATTCCAAGGCATTCTCTGTATCTCGAAACTTCTTTGAGTAAAATAGTATCTTTTCGAGTGATACGGATATTACTTATTATATTTCTTGCTTATCCGTAGCTGACTCGAAAAGCTGGTTCTTTGTTCCGAGTCCAACATCACTCAGATTAATTGCAGATTGAATAGACTAGTATTTCGTCTTTTCTCACTTAGAATCGACTTGTGGTTATAAGTCATATTTTGTTATAGTCGATATTTTTAGCTTGTTTCATGCTTAGTCTATATCAAGTTAATTCTCTCCGATATTCTTTATTGAACTTGATTCTTTGCTTAGACTAAGTCGGATGGAATTCCGAGTATCATGGATATTAGACTCGAAAAATTCCATTTCGTTTCTAACTCGGATAATCGGTTGCTTAATTATCGTAATTATTTTATTATCTCGTGTCTAATCTTGGGCCAAAGTATTTTATACTTTGAGAACCAAAATTGATTTACTTTTGTAGGTTATTCAATCGAGGATACACTTTTCAAACTACAAAAGTAACCTAGCTTCGTAACGTCAAATCACCTGCAGACATGGCTCTTCACCTTCTCTCGCTTCGGTCCCGATGGATTGTGTCGGGCATGTCTGTTTCGAAATCTGGAAAACTAGAACGCCAAGCTTAACTGTGGTTTCCACCTTATCTTTCAAGACACCGCTAATGGTTTTGGGACTTCTAAGAAGAGTTAAACCGTTGTCCAACGTTCATATTACAACGGATACTTTCGAGTGACTCAAAAGCTTCTATCAACGATCATAGAAGACTCTCGGTCAGCAGATGAAGATAACGGCTACTCTGCCTGGTTATCTAAAAATAGAAGCCATCTCTCAAGACTTGAAGATTGCCAAACATATTGTTAATACACATACTTGCTCAAAGTTATTGTATTTACTTTCAATCTTCAACTTACAACTCCCACTCTGTAATTCATTACTTTACGAGTTGTAAGGTCTTGTACTCGATTACAAACTCTTTCTTACATTCTTTGTAAGGTCCCTTGACTAAGTCTGTAAGGGTTAACTCGGCTTAGTTGTCCCTAGCTGTAAGGGTTATCTCAGCTAGGAAGTACTAGATCGGTAAGGGAATTCGAGTGCAGGAAAACTTGTATAGCGTTGTCTAAGGGAGCAACTCGGGTTCGATCGGTTCACGGTATTTATTGGACTCAAAATAGTGAATTTGACTTCGTGTCCGGATTGGCACGGTCCGTGGTTTTCACGCCCGGAAGGGTTTCCACGTAATCTCTAAGTGTTATCTTTACGAGTTCATTCTAGACTCGGACAGCTTTACAGCTCTTGCTCATTCACGCTTAATAGCCTTCGAAGACTCAAACACTCGCTCTATATCTTTCCGAGTCATGCAAAAGGAATCGGGTATAACGATGTCATTTATATAGAGTTTTGATTCCAAGGCATTCTCCGTGTCTTAGAAACTTACTTGAGTTAAAAAGTATCTTTTCTATGCGATTCGGCCTTCACATATCTCTTTAATCGCTTTTCGGTTAGCAACTCGAAAAGCTGGTTCTTTATTACGAGTCCACTCTCACTCGGAGTCTAACTTGTGGCTATTTACTCTATTGTTTGCGAGAATCGGCATTCGTAGTTCATTTCATGCTTAGTCTATATCAAGTTTTTCTATCTCTACTATTTGATTAGAACTTGATTCCTTGCTTAAGACTAAGTATTATGGAATTATGAGTATCATGGATATTAGACTCGAAAATTCCATTTCTTGTCCGACTCGAGATAATTTGTTGGTTAATTATCATGATTATTTTATTATCTCGTGTCTAACCTTGGACCAAAGTACTCTATACTTTGAGAACCAAAGGTGTTTTACTTTTGTAGGTTATTCAATCGAGGATATCTTTTTCAAACTACAAAAGTAGCCGAGCTTGAATGTCAAATCACCGACGAGATATGGCTTTTCACCTTCCCTGCTTTAGTCCCGGAAGATTGTGTCGAAGCATGTCGCTTCCATATCCGGAAAGCTGGAACGTCAAGCTTAACGGTGGTTTTCACCACACTTTTCAAGACACAACCTATGGTTTTGGGACTTCCAAGAGAGTTAAACCGTTGTCCAACGTCCATATTTCAACGGATACTTTCGAGTGACTCGGAAAGCCTTTCACAACGGTCACGAGAGGACTCTCGGTCAGCAGATGAAGATAACGGCTACTCTGCTCGGTCATCTATAAATGGAAGCCACTTCACAAGACTTGAAGGTTGCCGAACATATTGTCTATACACTTACTTGATAGAAGTCATTGTATTTACTCTCAATCTTCAACTTACAACTCCCACTCGTAATTCATTACTTTCGAGTTGTAAGGTCTTGTACTTCGTTACAAACACTTCTTACATTCTTTGTAAGGTCCCTTGACTAAGCTGTAAGGGTTAACTCGGCTTAGTTGTCCCTAGCTGTAAGGGTTATCTCGACTAGGAAGTACTAGATCGAGATAAGGGAATTTCCGAGTCTAGGAAAACTTGTATAGAGTTGTCCAAGGGAGCAACTCGGGTTCGATCAAGTTCACGGTATTTTGTGGACTCAAAATAGTGGATTTGACTTCGTGTCCGGATTGACACGGGCCGTGGTTTTCTGCCCCGGGAGGGTTTCCACGTAAAATCTCTGTGTTCACTTTCCGAGTTCATTCTAGGCTCGGACAGACCTTAGTGCTCTTGCTTCTTCGATTCACCGACTTCGAGTCCAATCTTTTCGACTCTGTCTTTAGACTCGGAATCTGTCTTTGCAACATTTACGCACAAAAGTGCGAATTTTCTAAAAGAATTTTCTATCACCCTATTCACCCCCTCTAGGGTGACTCGGACTCTCCCGAGCAAACCTTCAATTGGTATCGAGCATAGCCTTTTATAAAGGATCTAACAGTCCAAAGGTTTAAAGATCGGATGGCTCGGAACACCGGAGAGTTCGACGAAGGTAGATCTTCCAACAGGCCACCAAAATTCAAAGGTTCAAATTTCGGTCACTTGGAAGAAGGCGATGGAATGTTTCCTTATGGATCACGACGAAGAAGTATGGGAAATCATACAACAAGGAAACTACATTCCAACGAAGACAGATGAATTCGGAATGCTTCCAAAGACAAAGGCGAGTTCACGCCGACGAAGCGAGAAGTTCGAAAGAACTTCAAAGCCATGAACATCCTCATGTGCGCCATAAGCTCGGAAGAATATAATCGAGTCTCTGCTCGTGACTCTGCTAAAGAGGTGTGGGACACTCTGGTCAACACCTACGAAGGTACAAGTCGGGTGAGACAAGCGAAGATCAGCCAGTATCTTCACAAATATGAGCTTTTCAAAATGGAGCCGAAGAGAACATTACTCGGATGTTCATACGCTTCACTGAGATCACCAACAATCTCAAATCTTTGGGAAAGAAAATCTCCCATGAAGAAATGTGCCTGGAAAATTCTCGAAGCCTACCCAAGAAACGATGGGGTCCGAAGGTAACTCGCCATAGAAGAGGCTCGGAACCTCTCACTCTTGAAGCCGGACGAGCTCATTGGAAAGCTTCGACTCATGAGATACATCCGGAAGAAGAAGATGCTGAGGGTACTTCCAAAAGGAACATCGCGCTTAAAGCCGCAGAATCCAAAGAAACAAGTCCAAGCTCCTCCGACTCGGAAGATGATCCCATGGCACTCATTGCAAGAGGCTTCAAGAGAATGATGAAGCACAAAAGATGGGACAAAAGACCAAAAGAAGAATTCTACAAAAAGGACAAGAGAGACGAGAAAAGGTAAGTTTTCTCCATCCTCAAAGTTATCTTTGTCTAAGAATTCCGGATGTTTCGAATGTGGCAGCAAAGATCACATAGTCAAGGACTGTCCAAAACGAAGAAGGGACGAGGAAGAAGAAAAAGGCCATGATGGCAACATGGAGTGACGAGGATTCATCCGAAGACGACGAAGACTCGAGATGACTCGAAGTGTCGATGGCAATTTACGCCTCGAAGGCTGAAAGAGAGTCGGACTCGGACTCGGACAACGAGGAAACCGATCCTCAAGAGGTAATAAACTACTTCCTCAAATTCTCCAAAGTTGATTTAGCTAAATACATCTTTACTTTGGAAGAAAAGTCCAATTCGATTCTTCTCATTTCAAGGAACAACTTGAGTCAATCACTACTGAGAGCACCTTTTTAAAAAATGAATTGGAAAAGCTGAGACTCACACTCGAGAGAACTCAAGACAAGTGCTCAAACTAATGAGACCGAGTCCGAGTTACTCAGGAAAGAAAATGAGCAAGCGAAACGAAGCTCATTGAGTCTCAAGATCTGGTTTTGAAGTTTTCTCAAGGACGAGAAGAACCTTGATATGCTCTTAGGATCACAATGTGTCTCATTTCGAAAAGAAGGTCTTGGTTTCAACAAAGAGGAAGAATCTAATTCTTACTCGGAATTGTTCAAAAGGATTCCGAAGCTGTTAAGTTCAAAAAGGCTAAGCATGGTCCCATTCACAAAAATGAAAGGAGGACTAAACCCGGAACTATTTACAAAAAGAAACCATTTTCCTCTCGTTTCAAAAGGAAAGGTTTTTAAAAGGAAAGAGACACGGACTCGGTTCTCGAAAAGAAGGAGACTCGAGAATCGGACTAAAACCAAAGTCATTCAAATCGGGTTCGAAGCACCTTCTTCCTCGGAAAAGGACCACGATGAAGGAATGTTACTTGGGTTCGTTAGAGGAAGTGAGAAGGGTTAGATGTTCTCTGTTTTGCGAGTCACTCGGAAAAGATCAAAAGGACACCGGTACTGGACAGCGGTTGTTCTCGACATATGTCGGGTGACCAAGGACTCTTTTACGAGCTGGAGTCATATAAAGGAGGAAAGGTGACCTTTGGTTATGACAGCAAGGGCAAGATAGTGGGCATTGGGAAGATTGGTAATGGAGACAATCTGGTGAGCCCGAGTCTACCTTGTCAAAGGACTTAAGTACAACTTACTTAGCATCTCCCAACTTTGTGACAAAGGTCAAGAGGTAAAATTCACTCAATCCAAGTGCTACATCACGGATGAGACCACCAAAGAGGTAAAGCTCTCGGGTAAGAGATCGGGTAATACCTACATCATCCCTCTCTCGACCCAAGTCAGAACTTATCATGTTTAAAAGCATTTCTTCAAGATGATTCTTGGACTTGGCATCGTAGATTAGGTCATATTAGCATGCATACTATCAAAAAGCTTGCATCTCTTGGTATGGTTAGAGGATTACCTAAGCGTGCGTTTGAGAAGGATAAAGTATGTGAAGCATGCACCGAGAGGAAACAAGTCAAGTCTTCATTCAAATCTCTCGAAGACAGTTTCCACATCCAACGTGCTTGAATTACTACACATGGACTTATGTGGTGAAATCCCTGTGAAGAGTCTCGGAGGTAAATCTTACATACTTGTTATTATTGATGATTTTTCAAGATTTACCGGGTGTGTTTTACGAAGCATAAGAATGAGGCCTTTAAGGAGTTACGCAAGCTCGTAGAAAGATTCAAGTTGAGTCTCGGACTCGGATTCAAAAGATTCGAGCCGACCATGGAAGGGAGTTCGATTACTCGGAATTCTCGAGTTTTGTGACAAGAACGGAATTTCTCATAACTTCTCGGCACCCGAACTCCTCAGCGAGAATGGAGTAGTTGAGAGAAAGAACGAGAACCCTTGAAGAAATAGCAAGGACGATGATGATTGAACACAACTTGCCTTACTATTTGCAGGCGAGAGCGGTAAACACGGCCCAACTACACTCTCAATCGATGCCTCATCGGACCCATTACGAAGAAAACACCTTATGAGCTCTACAAAGGAAGGAAGCCAAATATTTCCTATTTCGAGATCTTTCGGATGTAAGTGCTTTGTCCACAACAACGGTAAGGATCATCGACCAAGTTTGATGCTCGGTCGAGACGAAGGAATTTTTCTAGGTTATTCTTCTCATAGCAAAGCTTACCGTATATTCAACAAGAGAACTAACAAAGTGGAAGAAAGTATCCACGTAGTGTTTGATGAGCTTGAACAGGGGAAAACCAAGTGAATCTTCACACTCGGAAGCTGAAGCTCGAAAGGATGATGACGAAGATGAGTCTATAAAGACTCGGAAGGAGACCACTCGGAACGAGGAAGCTCGAGAATGAGACAACTCTAGAGGTCGCTCGAACGAGCAAGTCAATGAAGAAGATCACTTAGAGCAAGCTTCGAAGATCAAGCAATTCAACCAACAAACCTGGTGAATCAAAGAAGCTGGTAAAGCATTCAAATTTACTTCCAGTCATCCCCAGAAAACATTATTTCGATATCAACGAGTGGGGTAAGAACTCGTTATTCTCTTCATAATCTATGTGCATTCACTGCATTCATTTCTCTAACTGAACCCAAAAATGCACTAGAAGCCCTTAATGAACCCGAATGGGTAGAGGCCATGCAAGAAAAGCTGAATCAATTCGAGAGAAACCAAGTCCGGACTCGACCAACCGACCTTCGACCACCCGGTTATAGGAACCAAATGGGTTTTCAAAAACAAAGCTGGATGAGGGTGGAGTAGTAGTCGGAAACAAGGCTAGACTTGTAGCTCGGGGTTACAATCAAGAGGAAGGAATTGATTGTGGGGAAACCTTTGCACCGAGTAGCTAGAATTGAAGCCATTAGAATACTTGTTGGCATTTGCATCCTGCATGCATATTAAATTATATCAAATGGATGTTAAGTGTGCCTTTCTCAATGGTTTTATTGAAGAAGAGGTCTATGTCGAGCAGACCTCCTGGTTTTGAAAACTCAGAATTTCCAAATCATGTTTTCAAACTTCAAAAGGCTCTCTATGGTCTTAAGCGAAGCCCCTAGAGCTTGGTACGAAAGAGCGAGCGACTTCTGGTTCAAAATGATTTTAAAAGAGGTCGGATCGACAAGACCCTATTCATAAAGACCAAAGGGAAAGATTTTCTCATTGTTCAAATATATGTTGATGATATTATTTTCGGTGCTACTAATGAATTTACGTGCCAAGAATTTTACGAGTTGATGAGCCAAGAGTTCCAAATGAGTATGATGGGAGAACTCAATTTCTTCCTTGGGCTGCAAATCAAACAAGGCAAAGATGGAATCTTTGTCCATCAATCAAAGTACACCAAGGAACTGTCGAAGAAATACAAACTTCAAGATGCAAAGCACGCATCTACTCCTATGAGCGGCGAGTATAAAACTCGACTCGGATGAAACAGGTAAAGCGGTAGATCGAAACTCTATCGAGGTATGATTGGATCACTGCTATATCTTACTTCGAGCGGACCGGACATAATGTTCGGTGTTTGCTTATGCGCACGATTTCAAGCTAATCCAAAAGAATCACATCTCACTGCGGTGAAGAGAATATTCGAGATATCTTGCGGGCACTCGGAGTCTAGGATCTGTGGTACTCCGGAGACTCGGAGCCGAGTCCGACCGGGTACTCGAGGCGCGGACTACGCGAGGATACAAAGTTGATCGAAAGAGCACATCCGGAGCTTGCCGGTTTCGGGTCAATCCCTAATATCCCGGCACTCAAAGAAGCAAAACTCGGTAGCTCTATCAGCTGCGTAAGCTGAATATATTGCACTTGGAGCTTGTTGCGCTCGATTCTCTGGATAAAACAACACTTGAAGGATCTTGGACTAACTCTCAACTCTGTCCCAATCAAGTGTGACAATCAAAGCGCAATCGGTATCACTAAGAATCCTGTCCGAGCACTCAAAAACAAAGCATATTGAAGTCGGGTATCATTTCTTACGCGATCACTCGGAAAAGGGTGACATTACACTTGAATTCATTCCTACTAATCTTCAATTAGGCGATATCTTTACTAAGCCTCTTGGTGAAGATCAATTACATTTTATTCGGAATGAGCTTGGTATGTTAAATGCTTAGTTTTGTGTTGTGACTCTTGAATATTTACGTGCTATGTGCTTTCGTTGTCAATAGCCATTAGTTCGATTGATCATGTGATACTTGGGCTGATAGTTATTTACGTGTTTCGAGTCACTCGAAACTTTTACGAGTCAAACTCGGACGTAAGAGAAATTTGGACATCAATTTTTACGAAGCTATCTCTAGAACAGTGGAGAGTTTCGGACTATAATTTTCAAACTCTTTTTCTCTCTCTTTCTCAGCGCTGCGATCGGATCTTAACCGAGATTTCAAACTACCGATATCTCAACCGTTGAAGAAGAACTGTCACACCGGGCATTAATGATCGATGGACGAGTGAGACAGAACGGAGTTACTTAACGGATAGTGAACGGGCGCGCGTACTCATTATAAATAACGTCTATCCATCTTTCTCTCGGTACTCTAAAACTTCTTCCCTCTCAAACGAAATCCCTCTCGCGGAAGTTTTCTACGTGAACAGTGTTCCACGATCGTCCGCGGACGTCGAAGAAGCTCTCTTTCTCTCTCGTAAGTTTTCATTGCTTTCTTCCCATTTTCTTCTACCATTTTCGTTTTCTTCTCTTCTACACCTCCTTCTCTTTCTCTTTCTCTTTCAAAAAGTTTCATCTTTTCATCTCTCACAATGCCTAAAAGAGGAAACCATCCCGACTTTCAGGTTTCTTCATCCTCCAAAAGGCCTCGCTCCAACAAGCCGAAAGCTCAACCCCTTCTAAACCCATTGTCACCCGGCATCTTGCGTCTGGACGACAAGTTCTTCCCAACAACCAAATTCTCCTGGTTGTCTAATATCCAAACCACCGGAGTCTACCCTTTCTCGTGTTTCGGCGAGTTCATCTATCCTGAACTCGTGTCCGAGTTTTATACTCATCTCTCCCACTCGAAAATGTTCTAACCTCTCGGGTTCGAACATTCTCGTTAGATATCAACACCTCTCTCCTTCACCGTCTGTTCAAAGTCTCTTCTCTCTTCTTGAACAGCAACCCTATCCCTTTCACTTGAAGTCGCCGACGACTTCTTTGAAAAGTATGCTAAAGAATTCCCGGGTCCAGAAAGAACTTTTACGTGACTCGGTTGAAGTCGAAGCCGGGCTTCGTGTTTCCTGCTGATGAGAACCTTCTTCTCACGGCATTCTAGCAAGGAGAACCCCAACTCCAAGCACCTCAAAGCCCTCTTCGATATCCCGGAGGGATACGAAGTCGACCTCTTCCCCTCCATCATTGAGCGAGATGGCCGCTGTGCCGGCTCAACTTCAAACCAAGAAGAACACCTCCCTTCCTTTCGGTGCTCTTCTCACCCTTGTCTTCAAACAATTCCAAGTTCCTCTTCCCTCCGACCCTAACGCGGTGTCCGAGGCGGCCATTGTGGTCGGCAAGAAGGAACTCCGAGGGTACGGATACCGAGAAACTAACCCCGGTGTGCGGGTTCACAACTCGAGGCGAGGCCTCCTTCTCCACCTCGGACTCGAAATCAACCCCTCTCCCTCTTCCGTCTTCACCTGGTGGTGCCTCCACCTCCGAGTGCTTCCAAAACTCTCTCCGCCCTCTTGTCCCCTGTCTTCATGGACAAGATCACCTCTGTGTCTTCGAATTCGGAGACATGCTCGGGGTTTCAAGTCCGTTCTTTAGGGTCGACCATCAACCAAAAGACCGGTCGGTCCCAAATCCGAGAGCAGCGAGTCTCTTGTTCTTGAGATGAGAGAGCTGGTTAAGGAGCAGAAGGAGCTGGCTGAGCTCCTCGAGAGAGAGCGGTCCAAGGCGGCTCGGGACCGGATGACTCGGACACATCCGAGGCGTCTTCGAGCCTAGGCTCGACCTCCTCCTCGGACGACGAGGAAGCGAAGAAGCGAGAGGAAGAAGCTACGGATGCGGCGGAGGACGCCGAGGAACTGCGGGCTGAGGCAGCCCCTTCCGGGCCAAGGGAAGAAGAGGCCGTGGCAGCTGCCGAGGGACAGCCTGCTCCCCAAGCTCAAATTGCTGTACTCGGCTCGGACGGCGATCCGAGTGGGTCGAAGATCTCGCTCCTCCGGCGAGTCGGCCAGAGCGGCCCCTCCAGCCCTCGAGGTCCCAAGGGAAGAACCCCTCGATCCACTTTCTCCGGGTCGGCCACTCGGAGCTGAGCCCCTGCGAGTTGTTCCGGTTCTCCCTTCGCCGCGCTCAAGTACATCGTCAAGATCTTATCGGCGCCGGCGCACCTCCGCCTCCACTCGAAATCCCCTCCTTCCTAGTTGGAGCCATGCACCGAGTCACAATTCCTCGGTGTCTCCGAATTTCTGTTTCAAAACTTTCTCTTTGTCCGGACAACTTATGTGTATTACTTGTACTTTTCTCCCTTCTTTTTGTTTCTTGTTTTTCTTTGAAAGGCAAGGGGAGAAAATGTAGTCGAAACCGGTTGTCTTGTCTAGGGGAGTTCTTTCCGCCCTTGTAATTTCTTTTAATGAATTGATGCATTTCATTATTAATTTACGAGTTCTTTCTTTTACGAGTTAATGAGTTCAAGCATACTTTAATTTGCTTTGATATAGTGTACATTGCTCCGATCCATTCATTATGCCTTACCTTTACTCAAACTACTCGGAATCGATCTATTTTTTCCTCTAACAAAGTTTCTGTTTAAGTATGGAATGCCTTTCATAAAAAGGGGAGATTGAAGACTCGAGACACTCTGCTCTATATCTTTCCGAGTCATGCAAAAGGAATCGGGTATAACGATGTCATTTATATAGAGTTTTGATTCCAAGGCATTCTCTCGTGTCTTAGAAACTTACTTGAGTTAAAAGTATCTTTTCTATGCGATTCGGCCTTCACATATCTCTTTAATCGCTTTTCGGTTAGCAACTCGAAAACTGGTTCTTTATTCCGAGTCCACTCTCACTCGGAGTCTAACTTGTGGCTATTTACTCTATTGTTTGCGAGAATCGGCATTCGTAGTTCATTTCATGCTTAGTCTATATCAAGTTTTTCTATCTCTACTATTTGATTAGAACTTGATTCCTTGCTTAAGACTAAGTATTATGGAATTATGAGTATCATAGATATTAGACTCAGAAAATTCCATTTCTTGTCCGACTCGGATAATTTGTTGGTTAATTATCATGATTATTTTATTATCCGTGTCTAACCTTGGACCAAAGTACTCTATACTTTGAGAACCGAAGGTGTTTTACTTTTGTAGGTTATTCAATCGAGGATATCTTTTCAAACTACAAAAGTAGCCGAGCTCGAATGTCAAATCACCGGCGAGATATGGCTTTTCACCTTCCTCGCTTTACTCCCGGAAGATTGTGTCGAAGCTGTCCGCTTCCATATCCGGAAAAGCTGGAACGTCAAGCTTAACGGTGGTTTTCACCACACTTTTCAAGACACAACCTATGGTTTTGGGACTTCCAAGAGAGTTAAACCGTTGTCCAACGTCCATATTTCAACGGATACTTTACGAGTGACTCGGAAAGCCTTTCACAACGGTCACGAGAGGACTCTCGGTCGGCGAGATGAAGATAACGGCTACTCTGCCTGGTCATCTATAAATGGAAGCCACTTCACAAGACTTGAAGGTTGCCGAACATATTGTCTATACACTTACTTGATAGAAGTCATTGTATTTACTCTCAATCTTCAACTTACAACTCCCACTCTGTAATTCATTACTTTCGAGTTGTAAGGTCTTGTACTTCGTTACAAACACTTCTTACATTCTTTGTAAGGTCACTTGACTAAGCTGTAAGGGTTAACTCAGCTTAGTTGTCCCTAGCTGTAAGGGTTATCTCAGCTAGGAAGTACTAGATCGGATAAGGGAATTTCGAGTCTAGGAAAACTTGTATAGAGTTGTCCAAGGGAGCAACTCGGGTTCGATCAAGTTCACGGTATTTTGTGGACTCAAAATAGTGGATTTGACTTCGTGTCCGGATTGACACGGGCCGTGGTTTTCTCGCCCCGGGAGGGTTTCCACGTAAAATCTCTCGTGTTCACTTTCTGAGTTCATTCTAGGCTCGGACGGCCTTAGTGCTCTTGCTTCTTCCGATTCACCGACTTCGAGTCCAATCTTTTCGACTCGTCTTTAGACTCGGAATCTGTCTTTGCAACATTTCCGCACAAAAGTGCGAATTTTCTAAAAGAATTTTCTATCACCCTATTCACCCCCTCTAGGGTGACTCGGACTCTCCCCGAGCAAACCTTCACCTTCCGAGTTAATAGAACTATAAAAACACCAAACTCGTTTTCTAAAAACACTTAGCTAGAACTAAAAAACACTAAACTAGAACTAAAAATACTAAACTATATTTAAAAAACACTAAACCGTGTTATAAAGAACAATTGATAGGAACTATAAAAACACTAAAAATATTTTTTCTCTAAATACTAAAACGATAACTATGACATACTAAAGTGACTTCAAGGAAACACTATATAGTGTTTTACAAAACATTAAACCGTGTTCTAAAGAACACTTAACAGGAATTATAAAGACACTAAAAATGTTTGTTCTCTAAATACTAAAATGATAATTATGAAATAGTAAAGTTACTTCAAGAAAACACTAACCTTTGTTATAGAAAGCAATAAACTGTGCTCTAAATAACACTAAAATGTGTTCTAAAAACACTAAACTAGAAGTATAAAAACACTAAATTGTGTTCTAAAAATACTCGAACTATACGGATGAATGTTAATCATGGAAACAATAGTAAATTGAGAAACAAAAATGTATACTATACAGATGAATGTTAATCATGGAAACACTAAAAGTATATTAAGAAATAATAGTATATACAAATACAAATCATGGAATTTTCAAGTCAATAGTATTGATCCTTTCTCGAGTGTTTAATGCATTGACTTGTTTTTCTTCAAGCAACATGCTCAACAGTCTATACATTCTACTTAGATTTGCAATGGCTGCATTAATATGTGAAGCTGAAGTAGATACTTCATTGTGATGCATAAAAAAAGATAACACAAATTATTGAAGGAGTAAACAATAAACAATGTTCTAAAAAACACTAAACCGTGTTCCAAAAACACTAAATTGTGATCTCAAAAACACTAAACTTTGTTCTAAAAACACTAAACTTTGTTCTAAAAATATTAAATAGGAATTACAAAAACACTAAACCGTGTTAAAAAAACACTAAACTATGTTCCAACTAACCAGGAACTATTAAAGAATAAACTTTTTCTATAAAAATAACTTTTTAAAAAGATAAAATGAAAAGACACACATGTTCAGGAAATGAACTAGTGTTATTGTTCGCATGCATCTTGGATTTTCTTGACCTAACTCGGTTGACAATTTTCTTAACGGTTTTTTTCTTTCTCACATTCCTTTACCCTTTTTTCCTTTGATCGACAGTGTTTCGAACCACCACATTATTATTACTTCTTTACTCTTCTTTATCAGCAACAACATCCACGATACAAACATTCTGGATTGACAATCTTCATTGAACTTCGGAATGCTTTTTCAAAATTTTGCCTTAAATTAACATTTCCTCGGTAGCTAATATCAAATGATCAAATTGTTTGAGAAGTCCGCTTCTCCAAATTGATGAAGGTAAGATTATATGTCGAGTATTCAACGTGCAATCTATTGTAGGTCGTGCTTCCCTTGTCCACTTCTTTAGTATATGCTTGTCGGGAATTTTCCTAACACACTTCACATTATATATCCTCAAAGCATGTTGACATAATTGATAAGTGCATGCAATGCATTAGTTTCTTAGGTGTTTTGATGCTTTTCTTTGGGAAAATCGGTTAATAGGAGTGTGTTTGTGCTCCATTTTCAGTTTCACGCTTCTTTTTGGTGTTTTGAGATGATTTTGCAGATTTGATCACCAATACCAAGTATTCCCGAGATTAGTGAGTGTTCCAAGCCTTAAGAAGATCAACACGGTCTAACTTTACAGATCAAAACGGCCGTTCCCCTTGATTTCTCAAAGTTTACATTTCCAAGCAACCAACACGGGCCACCCGTGTCCATGAAAATGACCCGTGTTGGAGGTAAGCTTGCCCGAGGAGCCTTTACATCGAGATCGGGCATCCCGTGTTGGTGGACACGGCTCGCTTTTGGCATTTCCGTCCAGTTTTGATGTGCCAACATCCAACACGGGTAGGCCGTGTTGGAGGACACGGCCCGTATTCGGTTTTGATGGTTTTAGCTCTTGATTGCCTCTTAATGGCTTATTTAAGCCGATTTTTGTCCGAACTTAATCCAGCTTTAGTATCCACAATTCATCCTCCATACTCATCCATCACCATTTTCCCTTCCTCTATTTATCCACATCAAACCAAATTTTGAAGATCGAAGAAGAAGACTGAAGCGATTATGGGATTCCATTCGAAGTCGAGAGATTCAAGTGGAGTTCTTCAAGTCTAACATCTACTTGTTCGTTCTTGCTATTTGAGGTTTGATTTCCATGTATTGGATTTTATTTAAGCTTTCAACAACAATGTGTGAGTAGTTTAGTTTTTCTAGGGATTTGTAATCTAAAACAATGAAGTTTGATTAATTTTCCATGATTTGTGCTTTAATTCCGATTTTGATTAATAGAAGGTTGTGTTTATCATGTTCATGAGTGTTTTAAAGGCCTAGAATACTTGTGTTTAGAGATTAATCTATCATGTACTGAAAAGTGAAATAGAATAATATGACAACCAACCTTTCTACCTAGTTTATGAAATTTAAGAAAAAAAATAATAAATTAGGGATCACTTTGATAATTTGAAATATATAACTTTGATTAACTTAAAAGGCATACAAATTTTGTTTGATAGGTTAATTAGAGCAATTCTATTAAGCATCGAAAGAGCGGTAGAATTTTGTGATTATCGATCCTTGATTTACTTGAAAGAATGATTGCACAAATTATGTTTAAATAATCAAACTCATTGCGTTAGGAAAGCAAATCCCTAGATGTTTTTATCAATTGATTTAAGTCTAGATTAATTTCCTTGATTTTAATATTTAGAACTAGTTTAGAGAAGTAAACTCGAAAAAACCGATTAGCTTAACAATTGAGTAAAGGACTAGTTTAGTATGTTACTAGATCGAGTCGTTGTGGGATCGACCTTGACTAGCTACAACTTATGTACCGTGCGCTTGCGGTCCGTCAATCATATACGAACTTTAGTAAATTTGTTGCAATTACAAGAGATATTGTGATCACTAACATCAAAAGTGACATAAAATGTCCACTGATTATCATGGCGATTCTTTGTCACATGATACACCTCGATAGTGCTTGAAACATATTCTTCGGATATGCGAAGATCTTGCCAGCAGACCTTCTCCCAAGATATACTCATCCTAAAAACTTTATACATGTTTATTATGTAAGTCCGATTAGCTTGCTGTAAAATGACAACATAAGGTAAGTACATATCAAAATGTCCTTCCTTGTTGGTGACATTATCATCCCTCTCTACTTTCCTCTAATAACCGACAACATTTGAGAAAATATTGTAAAAATCAAATGACCCGACTAATTTGTTCAAACGCTTTGATAATGATGAGTTTGTACTCTCACTCCTTTGAGAGGACAAAACTCCTCCTGAAAAATGATTCTTCAAAAATGCGGGACACCATTTTTTCTTGATATTGTACAACCTTAGCATCCAAGGATGATCAACACAATTAAATTCAATAACTAATCTGTATAAAAAATAGTCAAAATTTTAGTTAGAATTGGATAGGTTTCAAGTGTAGTTTAGTTATATGTTTAGTGTTTTTTACCTTTTCCAGCTAACCTCAAACTCTTCAACTGTGTCACATCTAAACAGAATATGATCAAATTTTCTGCTAAAACCAGCCATCATCCAATGTGACACCTTGAGTTCTCTTGAATGTGACAACAACAAAGTCTATGATGAGATGTTGGAAAAACATTAGCTATTACATTAGCCATTGAAGCAGCTTGGTCAGTCATGATTGTCTTTGGAGCAATGTCGTCCATAGATTAAAGGAATGTCTTGAACAACAGATAAACCTCTAAGTTTTTTCATTAAAAAAATCCACATCCACCCATTGTATTTCTTACATGGTGGTTCATAAAACAAAGGGCGCACAAATCATATTGTACTTGTTTATGCAGTATGCAGTGTTAAACACTAACAAATCTCCAAAATGAACATAATCGTCTTTCATTTGAGAATCTCTCCAAATAAGCTCACCAAATGGTTGTCGGCGTCCAACCTAATAGCATTAAAAACATCATTCTCCTTAGGATTTCTTTCGGAGAATGTATCTACCAAATGTTTGGCATCTCCACCTTCTAAAGTCTTCCTATCCTCCTTTACAAAATTGTTATAAACATCTCTCTTAGTAAACCCAAGGGGGAGACCCTAATGTGTCATTTTTCAAAACACGAAAAACTTGTGTCGGTTTCAGCCCACTTTTCCTTATTTTCCTAAATAATCAACATGAGCTTTCTCCGTTTTCCTATGAGATCTATGCAAAAGCACTTCATCGCTTGACATGAAGGCATGATTGTGCTTCATCACATTATTCATACATACCCAATTGTCAAACTTATCAAGACAGAAAACAACCCTTACTAAACAATCACTTCGAGTGTTTCTCTTTGAATATTGCATGTCTCTTAGCACCTCGCCTAGAGCAATATATATATATATATATATATATATATATATATATATATATATATATATATCTCTTTGTGGCTCCCAAAATTTTGGATGACTGGAGTCGCCACCTTATTATGAGCCAAACAAGGTCGGGGTTTTCAATAAAATAGTTTTGAAATTATAGTTTTTCCGAAAAGAGAAAAAAAAAAAGAAAGGTTGACTCCTGTGCCTAAAAGGCGAAAACAATATAAAAGACTCGATCCGAGAACCTAAGATGGTGGGTTCGGGGTTTTGGTTAGGAAGCACGAACGTTAAGGACTTGCCACTCCTCGCATTATAAGAACAGGCTCCTACGAATATATTTGTATCCTTTTTTTAGACATCCTGAATGTTGATTAACATAGATTCATAAAATAAATCCACAAAAGAAGAACATAAAAGAAAAACGCATCATTAGACACGTAAGCATACACATGCAAGCACAGGAATGGAAAACTTAGGGCCAACAGATTCGTTGATGTATGGTGGGTTTGTATACGAATGAGAGCCAAATTGCTCTACGTATCGATCATCGTAGGACTTGAATCTATTCTCGGATCAAAACCCCTCGTAGTTCTAGCAAGGATTCAGTCATGACTCTTGTGAGTTCCACTGGGATAGTTAGAGATCATTTCCCTGTTTCATGGTCATATTAAAAGACTTTAAAGATGACTCATTCCTATAGTCGAGTCAATCCAGTTGAGAAAAGGGAGAATGACTTAGGGTCTCAATTCTGTTACTCAAGGCGATAAGTGAAGGGATAGGTGGATTGATCGAAGTCCGGGCATGAGTATAAGGATTATACCTTTTAACATTCCTATTTCAACTGAGAAAATAATTCCTTAGGTATGAAGGAGGATGAATTTTTTTTTGTGGAGTTAGTGGGTCGGTGTTTTATGGCTAATGGTTCTTAAAGATTTAGATGGAATCCCGATCGATGGCCTGTCGCCAAACCAAAGGATACGATCAGCGATTCGGTCATATTTGATCAAAATTATCCACTAGGATAATGTTGAAATTGTGAAGGCTGTTTGAATTGAAGTAGATGTGGATCATCCTAAAGATCAAATATGAATGAATTTCTAATTAAGGCCTCAACTTTGATGAAAGGTCACGACCATACATCAAAGAATATGTCGGCCCTAAGGACAAGCATGCAAACATATACAAGACACGCACGGTTGCGTCTAATGATCACCATTCATTGTTTAGCCAAACATTGTTATGACTCATGATTATGGTCAAGATGATCATAAAGGGGCGATTATGATTACCATCGTCCCCTATTCATGGGTCATACTTCAAATTTGGCAACAAAACTAATCAACGATCTTAGACGGTTCATTTTATTATTTTTGATCGAGTTGATTATATTGTGATGAATGGGCTAAGACATGCTTGAAACAAATATTATTATTATTCACACTTTGGAGCTAGTGGTTTTACAAGTACCATATTATTGCAATACAATGAACAAAATGAAATATACAAGGTTTTCCTAAATACAAGAAATCTAAAAAAGAATGTAAATAAAATTCTTCAACACCACGGAGATGAGAAGTGCTCATGATTCAACTTCTTGATAGATCCTTGGTTCGCTTTACGATCAAAGTTGGGGCTAACTAATTGTAGAAACCTAAAACGTGTCATCCTTATCTCTTTTATTTCTATATTTTATTTTGTTGTTTTGATAATGAAATCCCTAATCCTACTTGTGAATTTGGATCATGGTCGGTATCTCGACCGGCGTGACTGAAGCCGGTAAACCATAAAAACCCTCTAGCACCAAAAAGAAAAACCTTTTTGCCTTTGGTTGGTCCAAAAATCCATTTTCTTTAGATGATCCAAACCGGGTCAAAGCTCCAGAGTCAATGGTGGTCGCGCCGTGCACAAGGCCTTACTACACTCAAAACGCCGCGTTATACCTTCAAAGCATCCAACCCAGGCACGGAGCTAACTCATCCGGACGACGTCGTATGGCCGGCAACACATTTCATGGTAAGAATCGCCAAAACGCTGCAGCTTGCTCCAAAACATCCAACCGAGACATGAAACTTATTTTCTCAAAACGATGTCACTTATGGTCGCAGGGATTTTGTCCCCAAACGCTACGTTTTGCGCAGAGTTCAGCTAGAAGATGGAAGGAAGCGAAGAACCATATGACACTGGTTAGTGTCCAACGTCGTGCACCACAGCTCGAATCCCGGATCCGGTTCAATCTTGATTTTGGTCCAACTCTTTGTGATTTTTCTCAGCCTGGTTTCGCTCATTTCCAGTTGGTCGCTTAGGTCGTAACCCTAGGTCATTTGTGACCTAATCATTTCCTATAAATAGAGAGCTTAGGCTCTCATTTGCATACAACTAATTCCTTTAGTTATGCTCGTTGAAGCTAAATTAAGAGCACCAAGAACCGTCGTCTAAAGTACTCGAGACTACGGTTCAAGTAAACGAACTGTCGTCATAGATAAGTTTGTGACAACAGTTCGGTAAAAGAACCGTGGTCTAAGGTTCGAGTAGAATCTTTAGGCGACAGTCTTATCTATGACGACGGTTAGGTAAAAGAACCGTGGTCTAAGGTTCGAGTAGAAACTTTAGACGACGGTTTTTATGTTGAATCGTCATCATATATACATTAAAACCGCATTTTTTACAAAAATGTCTCCGGTCCATTTTTCATGACGATTTGTCCTTTTAACTGTCATTAAAAACCCGTCGTTAAAAGTGGTATCTATAACGAGTGGAAAGCAAAATAATATACTTGGGCTTTAGAAGGTAGAACTGATAGGCTTGGGTCTTGAGTAAATCGAGTCAAATTAATCAATATTAAGCTCAACTCAGCTTCATTTGTTTTATATCAACTTTCCGTTGTTTAAAAACCACTTTTTAACGCATCTTCTTCACTCCTTCCTTCATTGAATATTTTTCTAAATACAAAAAAAACATAAATTAGAAAAAATTAAAAAATTAGTAAAAATATGCATATGACTTAATAATATGCATAATTGTATTATTGCTCTCTACCTAAGTGTTATCATATGATTTCGAATCATGCTCTCTACTTACCTAGCTTTAGTTAGAAAGTGGATTTGATAATACAAGCCTAGTTGTCTGTGGACACGACCCGTGCTTGCCATTGCTAATTATATTGCCATCATGTTTTTTTTTTCGGAAAGAAAATCGCGTTAATAAAGAAAAAGTCCAAGTACAATATAATAGCCAAAAGGAAGGTCAAGCAATAACCTTCTTAAAAAGGGGGCGAAAAAGAAACACCGGAGCTTAGCCAAGAGCCTTCCTAAACATAGAGAAGCTACAAACAGATCAATGGCGGACCAAAAAGAGCTCCCTAGCCACTACAGGTTCGCAGACAAAACCTTAGCCATTAATGACATCTATTAAGTCGATTGGATCAACCTATTTATGTTGAGAGCTTCCTTATCGGCTTTGATAATCCATTTCACCTGTGGAGGAGGAAAAGTGTGCACCCTAAGCAATTCCATCTAGTCCTCATTAACCATAGCAAGCACGTAAGATGTCATGTTAACATGTTTAATCTCATGGTTGATTTTCACAATCCAGGATTTCGTAGTAATGACTTAACTTGCCTAACTACATAAGCAATTTGGTTTACTACTAGAAGCCTCTTCTTCACAAAGTTTATTACTCGCTTCCGTCTCTCGGTCAATCTCAAATTTAGGGAGATTATATGAGATTCTTTCAAAACTTCAAGCATTGCCATGACATTGTCTCGAACACAAATGTAGTAATCCCAAAGAATCGGTTGTAGTCGGCGGTTCTCATCACTTCCACAACAATATATCTTCCTTTATCAACATTCCAATGGTAACCAATGTTGAGTTTGAAGTGAGCTTCGGATGGTGGTGTCTAAAGAATAACTCAAGTCCCCGCATTCTTGAAACCTCATTAGCATTTTAACATCAAAATAGATATTATTTCTACGCCTGTGGTGAAGAGATTTGGGGAAAATGATCCTTGGCTTACATCTGTTAATTTGAAGCCCCGACATCGTACTAAATTCATATAAAGTTTCCATAATGGCTCTAAGATTCACCAAATCGGTTTTCCCAAGTAATATGACATCATCAACATAAAAGGCAAGAGATAAAATGTGGGATTTGATCTTCAAGGGTTTCCAATTATCCCGCATGACTTTTTGTTAACTAATCCTAGACATCCTCTCTATACACAACACAAAAATATAAGGGGCTAACGGATCGCCTTGCCTTATACCTCTTGAGGAGTGAAGGGTATCACCCGGTTGCCCATTTCAAAGAATACGGATACTAGCATAGGTAATGTAAGCGAGGTTCTTTAGAGAAGACATTTATCTTTGATTATTTGGAAGGTTTTCCTAAAATAAGAGAAAATTAGCTGAATAATAGGATCGTCACCCAACACCCAACAACCATTCTCATGCTTAAGACTACCAATTTTCTTCCTATTTTCTCGAACACGGGTTAGCATGTGAAAATACTTAGTATTCAAATCTTAAAACAAATGGTTGCATATCCTAGCCCTTTTCCCCCACATGTTTTTTACCATTTTGAGAAGATTTTGATAATAAGTCATTAGATCACGTTCTAGCTGGAAATGGAAAAGGTTGTGCTTATTAGAGATAGCTTTTTGGATACCCCACGACCAAGCACGAACTCTATTTTTGTTATGATCAATGTTTCCAAAAATAACCTTATTCTAATTGGGGGCTTTGTCTTTAAAAGTCTTGATCTTATATACAAAAGACTCATTAGGGTTCCAAACATCGACAGGAAATCATTGAACCGAGGATGATAATGCCAAAAACTTGCTCGGAGTTAACTTATATTATGTGGAAACTATTTAAAAGAGGCATCATTTTGAGAATGTATTTAAAAGTTGTGTACATTTTTTGGAAACTATTTACATTCGATTAGTTTTTTAAAATTTTCGATGAACTATAAGCAAAAGACACAAATGCCCTCAACTTCTTCGTTTTCTCTCATCTTCTTCATTTTCTCTCTCCTCTATTTTTATTCTTCATCTTCTTCTTCCTCTTTTTTCCTTGTTCCTCCATGTTATTTTTCCAAAATGCTCAAAATGATTCTCTCATAACAAAAAACCACCTCTCACAATCACAAAAAGAAAAAAGAACCTCAATATTTCATGAATTTAATCTTTCTCTCCTCCTCTCGTTGGGTAGGCAAAAATTAAGAAAACAACACCACCAATTCTTGAAACATAGCTAGGTTTAGGTAATGTGTCCGACTTGAATAGCGAACCAAAAATTGGAACTTAAGGCTCATGGATTTGGGGAAATGTCGTCCATGCGAGCGAATTTGGGGAAATGCAGAATTAGCCTCAAAAGTGACCCTTTTCCCCACCTCGGTTGATGTGTTTGGGGAAAGAGCTACAAGTGGTCGGGATTGTGTGGCCTTGGGTGATTTATGCAGCTTTGGCACTTTGGTGGATTTGAATGGCCATTGTGAATGTGGAGATTGGTTAGGTTTAATAAATAGCTCAGCGTTAGGTTCTTCATCCATCAGCCATGAGCATTCCTGTGATTTGGTAGATAGGGATTGAAGTTTATGCCCTTCATAATATTGCGAAAGCTTTGAAAAATCACGAAACTTGTCTACAATTTCAGAGACATCCATGGCTTTTGGGCTCTGCCGAGATAATCTATATCCCAATGATTTGAATTGTACATAATGGAGTTCCACAAAGAAGAAGTGAAGCAAGAGATATTTAGAGGAGAGCAAGAAAAGGGAGATTGGAGCCCAAGAATTGTCGGTGATGTTTTGTCCATTTTTGCTTACCCAATAGAGGAGGATATAAACTAAATTCATGAAATTTTGAGGTTCATTTTTCTTATGATTGTGAAAGCGTGGTTTTTAGAGGAGAGAATCATTTTAAGCATTTTGGAAAAACACCAAGTAAGGAGGAGGAACAAGGAGAAAGAGGAAGAAGCAGAGAAGAATCAAAAATGGAGGAGAGAGATAGCATAATCAAACAATTTTGTATCCATAATTCATCAAAAATTTTAAAAAACTAACCGGAAAAGACCTTATAAATAGTTCCATAAAATGTACAAAACTTTTAAATATATTCTCAAAATGATGCCTCCTTTAAATAGTTTTCACATAATATAGGTCACCTCCGAGCAATTTTTGTGTTAATGCCATGCAATAATAGATCTAAACATGGGCTTGAAATGATTATAAAGAGGCTTAGTTTCAATGAGAATAGGGCGGTGGTCGGGATTAACGCGAGGGAGATGGGTTACCTTAGTGTCGGGATAAATGCGAAGTCGGGAAGGGTTCAACAACACACAATCTAATCTTTCCTCTATCTAATTTGCACCATGACAATCGTTTGTCCAAGTAAAAATACGACCAATAAAATCAATATCAATCAAAGAACAAGCATCCATCCAATCCAAAAACTAGAAGCTTGAGGCGGATGAAATTTCCTAACTCTAGCCTTTTCGAAGTTGCAAGTGACAATACTAAGATCCCTAACCACCATTCTAGGGTGCTTAGCCAGCAAGCTTAAGCGCTAAGTTATCCCAAAAATCCTTTCTAACATTATTGTTACTAGGCGAGTGCATGGATGTCGGTACCACCTTAGGCTCAATAGACTCAAATTTGATCGTACAATGGAAGAGTTCAGGTTTTAAGCAATAAAATCAAGGACAATGATCGGAGCTTTCCAAAAGGACAATGCCACCTCTATTAACATTACGGTTAAGAAAGCGATGCTCTAAGAAGCTAAACTTTGCTTTGATTATGTCAACACAATGACCAAGAGAAAGGGATTCAAGGAGGATTAGAATAAGCTGGGTTGTGTTGATAAACAATATCCATTATGAAGATGTATAGATTTTGAACACAAGCCTCCTAACGTTCAAGACCATAATTTTCATGTTAGAAGAGTTAATCATAGTTGGATGACGGGTACGAAATTTGAGTTTCTTTCTCCTTTGGTAGAGGATGGGTTTGTTACGGGAATCGGGGGTTCCGGACTTGGTTAAGCAAGATTCGATCGAAATTCCTAATCAAAGCATTGTGGTTTGATGGCCACTTTGGTTTACGGGTAAGAATAAGGTTGAAATTGTATAAGCCACTTAGTTTTAGGTTTCTAAACTTTTCCATATGGCTGAAACCCATGATGAGTTGGTCTACTCTTGACATATTTACCTCCATTCCCACCCTTCCAAATAGATGATGAGGAATTGTCAATGATGGGGGTTGGAATGATGGTTGGCGTGGTAAGTTAGTCCTCAACGACATGCCTACTAGTATAGGTTAGACTAGCATGGCCCTCTTAAAGTTTGTCCAAGATGGCAGGAGACTCATGATCTCCACAATCCTAGAGTTGGAAAGGTTAGAAATAGATGGAGATCCTGGATTAGAGGAGTTAAGGACGGAGGGTATTGCGGAGAAGAAGGTTTGGTCAGCCGGGTGTGAGGTATTGGAAACAGGGGGTTGGAGGGAGAGAGAGGTTTTACTATTATAGTTGTTGGGATGGGAAAAAGAAAAGGCTAAGACAGATGGTGTTTTAGTGGATTCGAGAACCGAAAGGGGAGTCGAAACAGAGGCGAGATAGATGAGGGCATTAAAAAGGCATCAAATTTGGCTTAAATGTTGAGTTTGGCGGTTGCACTTTTAGCGAAGAATTAATAGAGGAAATAAATAGAGGTAGAGCCTCAATACCTCCTATAGACACCTAAAAAGTGTCGTCACTTATCTCTTTATTTTCGTACTTTATTACGTTGGGCTGATGATGAAATCCCGAGTCCCGATTGAGGATTTGGATCTCAGCTCGTGATTCGATTGGTGCGATATAAGCCAGTAAACCACAAAGAACACCAACACCAAATAGACAGCCTTTTGCCTTAGGTCAGTCCAAAATCCCCTTGTCTTTCGGACGATCCAATACCGGGACAACGGAGTCTAGTGATATGTGCCGGGAAATTCCAAGTTCGGAATACTGCATTTTGCTTTTGTCCAATCTAACAAGGAGCTGAAGACTTGAAGATGGCGTTAAATCCTTGCATTACATGATCATGAGCATCAAAGTGTTGCGTTTAAGTTCCATAAGACAGTCCACACGAGACTATGAGCTTTTTCCCCTCAAAACGACATCGTGGCCGGCGCACTGCAACCTCGGAGATTTAAGTGAAATGCTGCATTTTGGCTTGGAGAATCGCTTGGAAAAACAGTAGGGCATGAAACCTTAGGACAGCCCGGGTGGTCGGCGCCCGCAAACCGGGTTGTATCCGCCTTTATCCTTTCTATCTAGTTCAATCTCTTGATTTATTGGCCCGGTTTTGTTTCTGCTACTTTGGATGGCGAGGCTACATGAAAACCTTAGGTCATTTGTGACCTAGGTCTCTCCCTATAAATAGAGAGCCTTGGCTCTCATTCGGAAAAGGCGTTCTCCTAGGCGTAATGTCTGCAGAAAGCTAACTCGAGCATTCATATCTAAACGTTACTCTGTAAAAATTACTATCAACCATTCATCTCTTCTCTACTTACCGCCATTGAATCCGTGCAAAGAGCTAAAGAATATTCGGTTATTCTTATCTCTCGGACACTCATTCAACAAAAACAAGCCTTTTTTCTTTCGTTTGTAGCCGTTGCATCAAGAGGTCCAACGTAGAGATCCAAATTAGCAAGGTGGAACAATCCGAGGGCAATCATGTAGCCTTCAAACGGTTTATTATTTTTATGTTTCATTTACCGCTTTCCATATTATAGATTAAAGAGATGTAACCGTTCTTTTAATTCCTCCCCGCAGATGTATTCTTTCATTTTTTTCGCTTTTTCTTTCTGTACCGTTTTTTATTGCTTTTCTTTGATTCCATTTGGTTGCTTTTATTTATCATTTTAGCATGTTGTATATTTGTGTATAGCGTATTATTTTAATAAATTACTCAAACTAGTAATGGTCGTGTTTGGACGGGCGGAATGGAAGGGTTTTCCCTACATTCGTACCCTCACCCCGAATCTTATTCTCGGTTCAAAGATCGATGGAGTCAATTTTAGCCTCTTTTAGTCTTAGTTTTCCCATACTAAGATTGGGAGAGCAATTTTTTGTTTTTGTTAGCTTTCGTCCTAAAACCGACTCGGGATCCCACTTTTTTATGCTTATTTCTTATTGAATTTTCATCTCGGTTATTTTCCGATTGCAGGGTAAAAGAAATCATTTCTGGATCTGCCAGCCAGGGAAGAGAGTGAGGCTGATCTCCTCAGCCTTGGCCTCTAGCCGGCACCCGCCACCGCTTGGTGCAAGCCGTTGCCTGCACCGAGTGGTTGGCGAGTGAGGCTTTGGTCCAGATTGGTGTTTTACCACCGATCCGGCCCTAAAGTCTCATGGCGAGAATCAAAACCCTAATTTTTATTGTCCTTCAGTTAGTAATTTATATCTCAAGAATTCTAAAAATAATTTATAAAATTAAAATGATAAATAAAATCGCCATTCAAACTTTGCCTAATCAGCTTTAATAAAACTCGAAAATCTTAATAAAAGGTTCATGCCCACTTTCTAAAATGCATCTTCAAAACCTTAAGATCATTCTTGTACTTTTTCAACCTTTACGCCAAATAAAAGAGGCACCTCAAGGAAGCTTGACTCATGGGGTCCGCCCCACCGGCCGTGGTTCCTACGAGTGGCAACTCCATTGGGGACAAATCATTTGTTAAAAGGGCGAAACCCGAAAATTTGAGTAGTGTATTTTTATGATGTGCATGCATTAGGCATCCTACATTTAGCAACCTTTGAACTAGTTTAAATATTGTTTTGGACCCCTAGGAAAAGTTTATAATGCCCCCTGTTTACCCTTTTCGGAGAGAGGCTCTCACTGGTTCCTAGGCGGGCCCAACTAGGCTTGATTGCCTAAGGAAACGATACCTCCTCCCTCGTAGCACGCTTTGTTAGATCAAACCTTTTGGTTCACCGAGAGGCACCGAGAATTCTGGTTAATTTTCTATTGTGCCCCACCGAAGGACCAAATTATCGGACTATGAGTCACTATGTATCCTACCCTTAAAACTCTTTAACCATAGAACTTTTTACTATTAGGTGGTCCCTTTGACTTCATTTGCATGCTTGAATGAGTGTGTGTGTTTTAGATTTAATCTTCTCGCTCGTGAGCCTTTAGAGATAGGTGAGGAGCGCTGGTTAAGCCCTTGCTTAGGTGAAAATAAAACACGTTAATAAATTTCCTAGAGTCAGTCCGTTATGTGTATTTAGCCAAAAGTCAAAATTCATTTTTTCTACTAGGGTTAGTCCATTGTTTGTACTTCGTGTCATACTAAAATTCTCTTTTGATGGTTTAAATAGTTACCACTTGTGAAAGGGTCTTATCGAAAGTCCCCTTCTTCTTTTAGTTGTTTAGTCATTTCTTTCTTTTGGATTCTTATTTTGCATTTGCATATTAGGTGAGTGCATTCACATAAGCCAAATAAAATCATCTCATATTAGGTGAATCCATTTACATTATCCAAATAAAAATTATCTCATGCTAGGTAAGTCCATTCGCATTAGCCAAATAAAATCATCTCATATTAGGTGACTCCATTTGCATTAGCCAAATCATCTCATATTAGGTGAGTCCATTTGCATTAGCCAAATCATCTCATATTAGGTGAATCCATTTGCATTAGCCAAATAAAAATCATCTCATATTAGGTGAGTCCATTTGCATTAGCCAAATAAAATTATCTCATATTAGGTGAGTCCATTTGCATTAACCAAATAAAAATCATCTCATATTAGATGAGTCCATTTGCATTTAGAATTCATCTCCTATTAGGTGAGTCCATGTGCATTCATCTTGTATTAGGTAAATTCATTTTTAAATTTTTGCATTTGTATTTAACCCAAAACCAATTCATCTCAAATAAGGAAATGCATTATTATTTAGCTAGATAGAAATCATCTTTTCTTTAAGAGTCAATCGTTCATTAGTTAGGTTATCATCTCAACTAAGTTATGCATCATATTATCATCGTATTCTTTATGTGCATCCAAACAAAAACATCCTTAGTTTCTTTGGGTCTCGTGCTTAAGTACCTTCCTCCCAAAAGTGATCTTCACTCACATGGTCCTAAACCTCATCCATTGTGCTGCAAAATAGGAAAGTCTACAGACAATCGAGTATCATCGGAATCCGAGCTCTAAAAGATTAGAATGCCTCACCAAGGAGTCCGACACGTTGTCTTTTTCTCGACTCCGCGGTCTACACCAGTGCGACAAGCTTTGGTGCAGACTACACCATCTTAGTCTATTCCTTGTCATAAGATAGTACCTAGAAAGAGTTCCCTTCTAATGGATTTGAACCCAAAGCAGTCTCTTAATCTCAATTTACTTAATGAGAACACAGCCAAGTTGGAAACCCGATTAAATGATCAAGAGGAGAAGATGTAATCTATATCAAGGGATATTAAGACTATCATAAGGGCTATTGAGGATAGTAAGAAAGATGAGGAAGTTGAATGCTTGAGAAGAGAAGAGGCATTAATTATGCCACCTCCACCTATCTTATCTCCTCCGAGCAGTCCCAAACATAAATCCCCTAAACATGAATCCAAACCGTTAGAGACTTGGAACTAATCAAGCAAGGCGAGAAGGAGAGCTTCACGGATTTCCTCACCAGGTGGAGAGTAAAGGCAGCCACAAGGTTTCGCTGATAGACCAAATCAACTCTTCTTCCGAGAAAGACCAAATCGGGATCATCGTAAAAAACCTTCGACCCAATTATAATAAGCACCTCAAATTCCTATCCATGATGAACTTTTTAATCCTTAGAGATGCTGGTTTGCTGATAGAAGAAGAGTTGTCTACCGAGACCACAAAAGTCGCGACCGGGTATAGAGGTAATTATCATTCCAAAGATAAGAAAAACCCCAATATAGGCAATACTAGCAGGGGTGTAGATGTCAATGCCCTCAACATATATACTGACTACACTCCTATTGATACTACCTACACTAAAGCCCTTGACCATCTCTTGGAAAAGGGAAAGATAGAATTGCTACCTATTAGAGCAGAATTAGAAACCCCGAAACAATCTAAAAATTGGAACGCGGGAAAATTTTGCAAATATCATCGTGCATGAGGACACGATATCGAGCAGTGTTGGACATTCAAGAAAAACTAGAAAGCATGTTTCAAAATGGCCAACTACCCTTGCCTAAGGATGCCCGAAACCAAGCAACAATAAGAATCCTTTTAGCAGACACCTTAGCCATTTTCACTGAACCAATTCTAGGTTAGTAGGATCCGTCTATTCTTATCCGAGATGTTAACAAATCTAAACCACTTCTTAGCTTACCTCCATTAGATCCAAAAGTCAAGGGGTTGTGGATAATTGATGAAGAAGATGTCTACAAAACAAGGAGCAACAGTGACAACAATATCGATGACTTTTGGGGCACACCACCCTTAGAAGAAGAAGACTTTTGGGGACATACTAAAAGTCCCGCAATCTATTTCCTTACTAGATTTGGACGACATAATGCACCCCTGGGCCCACAATAGACTCAGGAACCCCCAAAAGAGCCTCGAAGCAATAAAAGAAGAAGAACCAATCCTTAAGCAACTCTAAAAATTAAAAGTCGATATCTCAACTTGGCAATTAATATCTTCTTCCCGAAACATAGACAGGCCTTGATTGATGCACTCAGTAAGATCGAGGTCCGTCCCGAAACTACGCCGGAGGAAGTTGTAGGATTGGTTAATAGTGGGGACGAAACTATTACCTTTGATCGAAGGATCTCCCGGAAGAAGGCGTTGCACACAACATTGCCCTTTACTTAACCATAACTTGTATCAACAAGTTTGTTCCCCTAACCTTGGTAGACAATGGATTAGCGATAAACGTATGTCCTTAGAGAACTACTAAAAGGTTAGGAATTAGGGAGCAACAACTCTCTAAATAGACTATCCATCTTTGAGCTTATGATAATTCCAAAAGAATAGTCTTGGGAATAGTGACCTTGCCAATCAACATAGGGCCGGTGCAAAGGAACATCGAATTCTAAGTCCTAGATATGCCAGCTACCTTCAATTTACTTCTAGGACGCCCTTGATTACATGATCATCGGGCGATGCCCTGTACACTGCATTAGAAAGTTAAGATGATCATCAAAGGTCAAGTCATAACTGTCAATGGGGATAACCTTTGTGCTACTATCACTTATAAAGAATCCGTAGTTGAGATCGAGCACGATGTTAATGATGAAGAACCGTATGGATTCGAGACTGTCGCTGCCTTAGAAAGGGATGAAGCACCTCTTAACTTTAATCCTTATGGAAACCGTTGTGTCCATTTGATGCTTAGAAAGAAGGGGTATTTTCCAAGTCTTGCGGCAGCCGAAGGGCATACCACCCTACTTTTCCACCCCTTGAACCCACCAATAACTACAACATCGGATTAGGCTATCAACCTACTACTAAGGAAATAGCTCAATCCAAGTGGGAAATTCAAACAAAGAGGACTCGCATCACACCCAGTCCACTCTATCAAGCCCTTTCCTTATACTCGAATGGGCGAGTTCCTAAGAGAAAGAGATAACTTCCTTTATTATTGTTTTCCCGAGCCCTACTATATCAAGAAAAAGGGCATCCTAGTATCCGGTCCGGAGATTTTCAATGACTGCTATATTATGAAGAAGAAGGCAACTTACCTCCTTAAAGAGGGACAGTTCACACCAGCTGGACCAACCTCATTGGGAACAATCTTTTCGGTATTCTATTCGGACAAGAGGGTAACCTAGAAGGGAATTCAGTCTCAATACTATCACGAGCTATGTCACACCCGTAGTTCGATTTGTCCATGTTCATCACCGACGTTGATATTGAAGGATCCAAGCATGTCACTTGGATTGACGTGGAGGAGGGCTAAGAATTTGCTTGTCGGCCTAGGAGCGGATCCTCCTTCCGAATCTAGTACTAGGGCTTGTATTTCTCCTTCTATTATTTCCAATTCTTTTCCTAATTATGTCACTTCTAGTTACGTGTCTTTAGTTTCTAAGTCCGATGTACTCGTTGCTTCATTCAATAAAGTGAACCTTTCCGCTTACTTCTTGCCTCCTCTTGCTTTTAATTGCTTTTCCTCTAATGATGAACAAGAAATCCCTAAAGAATTAATAAAAGCTATGGAAGATCAGGAAAATCACTCACAAATAATAGCGGAAACAATAACAATTAATTTAGGGTCACTGATCAACCTCAAGAAGTTAAGATCGGGAGAACCTTGGATCTAGAAGAGTAGAAGTAATTTACTTTGCTCCTTACGGAATTTATAGATGTCTTCGCATGGTCCTACAAAGACATGATGGGTATAGATTTGAGTATAGCAGAACAGAAAATCCTCCTTATGAAGATGCTAAGTCGGTTAAGCGAAATTGAGGAGAATGAAACCGAAATGGACTTTGAAGATTAAGGAAGAGGTCCAGTAAGCGATTATAGGTCGGGCTCATTAAGGTAGTTCACTATCCTCAGTGGGTAGCAAATATAGTTCCGATTCCGAAGAAAGACGACAATGTTCGTATGTGTGCTTCGAGAGATTTGAATAAGGCTAGTCCCAAAGACGATTTTCGCTGCCTCATATCGGCCTCCTTATAGATAACACAATGGGTCATGCTTTGCTCTCGTTCATGGACGGTTATGGTGGGTATAATCAAGTGATGATGGTTGAAGAAGATATGGAAAAGACAACCTTCATCACTCAATGGGGATTTATTGTTATGTGGTGATGCCGTTTGAGCTCAAGAACGCCAGCTGCAACGTATCGGAGGACAACGAACAACCTTATTGCATGATATGATCCACAAAAAGCTAAAATTTACGTGGATGACATTATCATAAAGTCCAAAGATAGGGCGGGGCACTCGCCTGACCCTAAGGAAATTCTTCCAAAGACTCAGGAAATACAACATGCACCTTAATCCTCAAAAGTGTGCCTTTCGATCGACCTCGGATAAACTGCTAGGCTATGTTTTTAGTCTTATAGGAATTGAAGTTGATCCATCCAAGATTAAAGTCATTCGAGAGATCCTCGACCAAGCACGAGAGAAAGAGATAAGAGGGTCCCTAGGATGTTTGCGAGTACATCGATCGTTTCATATCAAAACTAACTACGGTCCGTGAACCTATTTTCAAGAAGTTAAAGAAAGGATGTGATCCCATTTGGGATGTCGAGTGCCAACAAGCATTCGAGAAGGTTAAGGAATACTTGGCTAATCCTCCACTGTTAGTTCCACCCCAATTAGGGAAATCTTTGCTTCTATATCTCACCACGACGAAAATGGGTATGGGAGTCATGCTAGCTCAACGAGACGGGAAGGAAGAATGCACGATCTACTATCTAAATAAGAAGTTCTTGGATTATGAGACTAGATACACGCCATTAGAGAAGACATCGTTGGCACTAGTCCGGGCTACTAAGAAGCTTAGGCACTACATGTTAGCCCACGTGGTACATGTGGTAGCACCTATGGATCCTATTAAGTACATACTTGAGTAACTAACTATCAGTAGGAAAATAGCGAGATAGACTACCATGTTATCGAATTTGAACTCAAGCTTGTCCCTCAAAAAGCAATCAAATGAAGGATAGTGTCGAATTCTTAGCTGATCTACTTGTACTCGAATCGTAACCCAAACACCTTGACTTTCTAGATGAAGACATTTTATAAGTAGAGGTGGATGTTTGGACAATGTACTTTGATGGCGCTTCCTAGCAGAAGGGCTTTGAAGTAGGAATTCTTCTAGTCTCACCGAAGGAAGCACATACTCCCATTTCGGTCAAACTAAACTTCGAAATCACCAATAACATTGCAGAGTACGAAGCTTGCATCACAGGACTTGAAGTTGCTTGTAGAGATCGAGGTCAAGAATATTAGAGTTTTCGGTTACTCAAATTTGATCATCAATCGATTTCGCAAAGGTGGAAGGTACGTAGTGAAGCCTTGGCACACCCTACTAAGCATATCCGATAGAATTGTTCAAGTACTTTGAGAGCATCTCTTTCACTTACCTTCCTAGGGATGATAACCAATTATTGGATGCACTAGCTAAGGTAGCATCCATGATTAATATCCCTACTAGCATTCATTCAATGCCCGTTCACATTGAGCGACTGAGTCACCCCGCACACATGTGTACATTAGAAGTATCTAATACCGACCATACTAGTTGGTATCATGACATTTGTCAATATCTCGGATAAACGAGAATATCCCTTGGACTCCATACCTAGAGCCTAACGAGCCATTAGGATGTTGGTTGCCCAATTCTTCATCAATCATAGACAATTGTACAAGAAAACCAATTTTGGGATTAGCTTACTTTGTGTCAATCAACATGAAGCAAAGTACATCACGGAAGAAATTCATGGTGGGGAATGTGGACCTTATATGAATGGTAAGATGTTGGTCCAAAAGGTTAAGAGAGTTAGTTATTACTGGTCGACCATGGCGGCAAACTATCATGATTTTGTTAAAAGGTGCCATAAATGTCGGTGTATGCAATTTACAACACCAACCGCCGTTATTTCTCACAACATTAGCTTCACGCTAGCTATTCTCGGTTTGGGGAATAGACATCATTGGCAAGGTGACCCCTAAAGGAACAGGAGGTCATGAATTTGTGTTAGTAGCAATCGATTACTTCACCAAAATGGGTAGAGGCGCCTCTTATGCAACTTTGATGTCGAAACAGTAGCCAAATTCATTACCCGAAATATCATCTGTCGTTATTGGGTGCCCCACGAGGTAATAAGTGATTATGGTAGTCATTTTAAGAAGGAAGTAGCAAATTTGTTGCATAAGTACAAAATCCAACATCATAAATCTTCCTCGTATCGCCCTCGGACCAACGGAGTAGCCGAGGCCGCTAATAAAAATATTCGTAAAATAGTGAAAAAGATGGCGAGTTACTTATAAGGATTCGTCTAACAAGTTGCCTTTCGCTTTGTGGGGTTAGAGCCTCTACGGGAGCAAGGCCTTACTCTCTAGTTTATAGCATGGAAGCAGTTCTTCCTATCGAGATTGTCATTCGCTCATTGAGGATAATTGGTGGAAGCTAGATTCCACAAGCAAAATGGGCCAAAGCGCTCTATGAAATGAATAGTTAGTATTATTGGATGAAAGACACCTTAACGCCTCGTACAATGTTCAAATATACTAGGCACGTATATCTAGGGCATTTAATAAGAAATTTAAGCCTTAAAATATCTAAATTGGAGATTTGGTCCTTAAGGAGATAAGAGCACCAATTCAAGACCCACGAGGGAAATTTAAGCCCAATTGGCAAGGCCGGTTTGTACTTAGTCAAATCCTACCCGGCGAGTGGTAAACTTAAGTGATTTGGATGGGGAATAGATTTTCCAAGTACACAAACTTAGATTAGCTGAAGAAGTATTATGTCTAGCACGACCCTAGGCACTAGGCCGAGCCCGTCCCAACTACGCCAGGCTATGGCGGGCGCCGACCACCACCCGGACAACGGTGGGCTTTCCTGGCCGATGTCTTTCTTTTGATTCTATGATTCATTTTCAACTGTCAAATTAGATGGTTCCCCTACTTACTTCCCGAACTGTCCAATTAGGCAGTCCATTCATGTCTTTTATTTATTTTTAAAGGGCGGTCCAATTAGGTGTCCGATTTATTTATTTTTACCTCTAGGTGAGCGATAAAATATAAAAGTATAGAATAATACATACTTTTATTTAATAATAAGTAAGCCTACTACTTACCCGAATACATAGCTAATAAAGGGAAATCATTGCAAGCACACTACTTGTAAAATACTAATAAACATTGTTATAAAGAGGCAGAACTAAACCTCCTTGTTTTATTCTATCCTAAGAGTCTAAGCCCTAGTCTATCTTTACTTTCTTTCCTTTTGGGTCACTAGACTCAGCCTTCTTCATCCCGGTGCACTCCTTTAATTCTTCAATTCTGCGGGCCCTCCTTTCTTTAACTTCTTTGGCTTCGGTTTCTCTTCGACGGACACGTTCAGCCATTCAAAGGTTAATGTCGCGAATTTGGAGAGGGGCAAGCAGCAGAGACAGCTTCTTCAAGATCCATCTCTCTAGTTCTCAATGCCTTACGTCGTTGGGAATCTACTTCTATTATCCACTCTAGATAATAGGGAGAAACATAAGTGTTGTGTGTGCTCGCAGATATCAACAATTTTGGCTGGTTCCTCTAGTAATCGGGCCTCGACTTTGTCCGGTTAGAGCTATCAAACCCTCCGAACAATTCAAAGATAGCCGGCCGGATGCAATCCAATAAGGGTATCATTTTCTCTTTTCTCATCTCGCCACAACACACGACCAGGGAAGTAGTAGGTACTGTTTTCTAGGCCCAGCAGGCATATGAAAGGGTGTTGCGAGGTATGCGTTTTAAACTGGGACAACTTCCGAGTGCACCACGTAACAAGCTACATCGTTATCGTGATTCTTGAGGTATTCCTCCCACCAAGAAGTCGGGTGATCAGCTACCACCACTTCTCATTTTCGTTGGTCGAAGTAAGTCGCTAAGTATGCATTAGCTTTTAGAGGATCCTAAATCGGCTTTAGGTGCTCCATTAACCAGATCCGCACATCACATATGCAAAATCAAAATTAGTGTCTTGTACGGTCAAGGTCAAATCTTTTAGGCCCAATAGGAGCAAAATAATAAAAATTAAAAAAGGGAAAACTCGAACAGGAGCGAAATTTAGAATCTTTCAGGCGTGAACTAGAGGCATTTTAGCCTCGCGGCGCGGACAACCACCATGTGGCGGCGCCGCCGACCGGTTCACACTGTTTGGTCTCGTTCGTCGTTATATGATTACCCGCAATAACAGGGGCTCTCGAAGAACTCTTCGTTGGAATTTGCTTTAACCCAGCCTAAACCTATGATTAGGGATAGCAATGGGTCGAGTCTAGGTCGGGTCCGACTGGACCCGGACCCATTTAACTTTTTAAACTTGGACCCGGACCGACCTCGACCCGGACCCGGTGGGTCCGTAATATTTGGACTCGGACCCGGACCCGGAGGGTCCACGGGTCCACGGATCTTAAACGGGTCTAGTATATTTTTATCATAAATGAGTTTAAAAATCGATATTTTGTGCCCTATTTTAATATTATTGTAAATTTACAAATAATTTTGTTACATATAACCTCTTTAATATTATATTAACCTATCTATCAACCAACCTATTGTACAAACCAAAAATTAGTTCATACAAACCAAATACACCAATATATTAAATACAAAGTTCATCAAAGTTTGACACCATAAAGTTCAAAGTCCATCAAAGCTTAACAACAAATTGTGGGAAGGGTTTCCAAATTGCATCGGGTCCAAATTTGTATGAATATTGCTTGTTAGAATTTTTTTAAAAAAATAAAATTAGTGATCGGGTCTTAAACGGGTCTCGGGTCGGTCCGGGTCTCAAAAATAAGACCCGGACTCGGACTCAAACCCGGACAGCTTAGACCCGGACCCGACCCGGACTTATCGAGTCCAAACTTTTTGGACGCAGACCCGATTGAATGGGTCGGGTCCGGTGGGTCTAGGTCGGGTCCAGGACCCACTGCCATCCCTACCTATGATCGTCTCATCAACTATTAAAGGGATTTAGGGAATAATAATTCTCTAATTGTTCGACTAAACTCAATAGCATCGCTGGTGCCAAGTCCCTATGACCTCCTAACAAGCAAGAATCCAGCTAGTAGACAGGTGATAATCACCCGCCGCCTCGGGATGATGATTGCTTCGAGTGTGGGCATACATGTTTTGATAGTATTTTATCAAGTTGATCAGATTTACTTGCTTTGCGATGAGAATCCACCCTAGATTCCTATTGCTCGGTTTCAGCAAGTATTTGTAAGTCCCATGGAGATTTTCCGATGATTTGGGTATAGCTGGTTTTATTCGCCTATAATCGCCTTGTATGGCATCAAATTCTTCGAGCAGGGGGCACGGTTCCTTATCCCCAAATCTAAAGACGTGATGAGGAGGATCCCAATAGGCCACAACAGCCCTTAAGAAGGTCCACTAGACCTTCGCCCGGCAAATGCTCGAAAAGGACATTCAGCCCGTAATTGGATAAGCTAAATCTATCCATATTACTCATCTCATGCATCCACCGTGTTGAATCAGTCATGAAATTCATATTTTTTAATAGAAGAAGAGGATATAGTATACCCTTAATTTGTTTCACAAAAATCCTTTTAAATTTGGCATCTTTTAGCATCGAAGTGGATCCTATTTATAGGAGTTTTTGGAGTTATTAGAGTCTTACTCGCAACTCAATCACCGAGCGAGTCACAAACACCTTGGGATTCGTGGGTGGACCGGTATCGCAATCTTTTTCGGCCCAAGAACTCCTTGGACCATTTTGTTTTCTACCCCAGCTCATTGCGCAACCCGTGTTATTATTTTGGACCATGCACTTGAGATTTTCCTTTTTCTTTTTATTATTTTCTTTTAGGGGAATAGGAGCTAGTGCAATTTTTTTTTGATTTGTCTTTGTAATTCTTCCTAAGTTTTGTGCATTATATTAAATAAAAGAATACATTTCTTAGAATTGAGTCTTGCATCTCATCCCATTGCATAAGAGTCCTCATTACAAAGAAAATACTAAATAAGTAAACACTCTACAAGGGACTCTTAATCATCAACGATGGAAGAAGGAATCTTTTAAGCATCACCATCAAAATCGTCATCAAAGATGTAATTCCCGAAATCCTTCAAGACAAATGTGGAGAGCCGACCACCATCGTCACCTTGATAAAAGCTACCTCCGTGGTCCCAAAATTGTGAAGCTTCATGGGTTAACCCGTTGTATGATGACCGAGGAAAATAAAGAGGATTTTTGTGATGGTCGAAACTCGCAAGGGCAAGATGTTTAAGCTCTCCTTAGAAAAGCTAGGTCCTGCATCGGAAGCACTAGGTCCGAAGTATAGGTCGTACCTCGGAAGCACTCCTATGATGCGCACATCGTGAAGAACCTTGTCTAGCATTACTACTAGAAGGTGTTTGTTGACCGCATGCATGTATTTGTGCCCTGGGTCCACTAGGAAGACTACCGGAGCGAGGTATTCTAGATCGGGGCCTCTATAAGAATAAAAAGCGATTAATAATAACTAAAAGCCCAACAAAATTAGCACTCCACAAATTAACAACATACCCAAAAAGTAGGGAAGGATCGCCCGATGAGGAAGTTCTGGATTCCCTGGAGAGTAGATTGAAGATTGATGGACATAGTTCGGGATTGCTCTCGGTCATACTATGAAAACCCGATATTATGGTGTTAGTCAAAAATTCTTTTAGCATACAACTAAAAGCAAAGAGCATGAAAATCTTACTCCTCGCCAATTCCTAGGGAAAGGATGCTCAACACATTCTTCTTCCGAATTTCCGAATTCTTACAAAATGTGGAGATTCCTGGGAAGAGTAACATCCACATCAAGACTCGGTATATGGATGTCCATAGGAGTGAGTTGTCGAAAGATAAAGATTAATTTCCACGCAAGAAATTCAAGCTATGACAAGGAAAGAGTTGAGAACTCATCGGTTGGGTCATGATCCTCGCTGCATGGTAGGCGGAGGATGTGGTCAAGTTAAGAAATAAGGTAAAAGGATACCCTATGATAGCAGTACGCTTGCTCATTTGGATGAAGGGAATGAAAGTAAGACATGGTCGGAGGTGGATCAACCGGAACAAATAGAGGCCACGTATTGACCCGAATTTTGAGGAGTAACCCTCTCCCAAGTATACCAACAAAATCCAAAAGAACCTTCAAAAAGATCCTCCTTTCACTCAATTCTCGTGCCACAATGACACTTTAGGGAAGTTGGAGTTAGGCCCAAGGATGAAAGTTGGCCTACATTCAAGGTTTATTAAGAAATCAATTAGCAAGAATGAACTGCAGACAGGAAAACGGATGAAAAATCGTGACTATTCAAGGCTGGAGTCCACCACGAGCGGACCCACAAGCATTGACACGAGCCGTAGGCAAGGGCGAAAGCTAAAAGGTGTGAAAGTTCTCTTAAGCATATTTTGAGGCAAATCTTGAGCTTAAAAAAGTATACCGAGGTCACACGGTTAAGGGCTGATCTTAAGAACTCTATCCCATAAATGTTACGTCGTTGAAGGTAGACCTTTGCCCACGACACGGAGGCTCGAAATACGGGACGATTTGTTAAACCGGGAGACAGATGTGGGAAGTATTCATATAACCACGACTGCATTTTGCAAATCAAGTAAGATTTTTTATCCACACAAGATAAAAAAAAAAAAAAAAAAAAAGCAAACCATATATGCTTTGGAGAAAAGAAGAATTTAAGCATACCTTAATAATTTTCCTCAAGCCATTCAATGGTAAATAATTGGTTGAATCCGGCTCCGGTTTCATATGCTTCGCACACTGGCACGAAGGCCCCTAATGAGGCAAGTATATGCATGAGCACCCTAGTTGAGCTCCTTTATTTTGTCAAGATCCACTAAGTTCACCAAATAGTGTACATGAACCTTAACAACTTGGTCGGAGAAGAAGATCGTACTCAAGAGAAGAGCAAGCACGATTCCGACTTGTTGAGGAGAGTGTTGAGGCCGTAACCTAACATCCTCAAACGCCTCAAAAGGACAAAATACTTGAAGAAATTATCATGAGGAAACTAATCGGCTACAAGGCCAAAGAAGTGACGGAGATAGTCACAGTTTTTATACAAGTTCCGATCATAGGCTAGAGGCTCTCCCAAGAAGCCCAAAGCATATAAAACGGCAAAATCAAAAGGCGCTACGATCATTTCACCAAAGGGAAGGTGAAAAGTGTTGTTAGTGTCCCAAAAGCGCTCACTAATGGCCCTAATGGGATTCTTCTCTCTTTAATCAATAAAGTGGTACAAAACTAGATAGAAAGGACCAAACCCAACACTATAATAGTTCATCCTCTTGCATGTCTCCATGAATTTAGGGATAACTCCACCACTCCGAATCGAGCCTTTTTTCAAGATAAAAATCAACAAGATTTTAGTTTAAAAACTACTCTAAATGAGCAAACGAAGAAGTTTAAGCCAACTAGCTTACCGAATGAGTAATGGCCAGCGAAGAAACATGACTCTCGGCCTCGACCAAGAGGTCACTCGGGTTCTACTTGTTCTATGGATGCCATTCCCGTTCCAAGAAGTTGTCATGAACAAGTTTCTTGGCTCTAGACCTCCAGGCAGGTTGGGCCTTTCTCCTAGACATTTTGGAAGAAGAGATTTTTGAGAACCAACTAGTTTTCAAGAAGAAGCAAAGTAAGAGAAAAAAGAGGAAAGCAAAAGCAAAAGAGGAGTAAGTGTGCAAAATGAACACACCAACCATCCCCTTTTATAGGCAAACTCAGTCAAGGTAGCCAACCATACAATACAAGAGTCAAGCAAGTAGTGGGATACCATGGGAAACTAGCAGAGCACGCCGAGGGCCACGCTCGCCAAAGATTGGCCGGCGCCGACCACGAGGAGACGTGTGGTCCTATCGGCGACAACCTTTGCAGCCTTTGTAGCCTAGCCTACCCACCTAGCTTGTGGAATCTTATCAAGCCGTGGCATGTGACCTTTGGCCCCTTGTGCATGCAAGTAGGAGTCTATGGGCCCACCAATCAACTTTTCTGAACAATTTTATCGATCTATTTTTTATCGAATTATCGAAGTAAAACACTAAACTTTTGTCAATTTGATTATACACTAACAAGCATGTTAGTACAAAGAAATTATTTAGCCAAGTTTCATATTAAAAGAACGATCAAAGTTTCAACATCAAAATATACCAAGCTTTAGGCTCCGATCAAGCCAAGCTTAGGATCCTCTTACTGGACTTCATAACGCATGCATTGCGATCAAGTCCGGACCTCATTTTGGAGTTCGGGTTTGATTACAACCAATTCCAAGCATCACATAATACCTAATATCAAAAATCAAGGTAAGTATCCTTTAGTGTCTACTTTGACCCTTCATCTTTTAGACTCGGTCAAAGTGGGGGCTAATCGTATACAACTAAAAATGTCATCTCTTATCTCTTTATTTCCGTATTTTATTCTGTTGTGTCGATAATGAATCCGGAGTCCTATTTGAGGATTTGGATCTCAGCATGTGATTCGATTGGTGCGACATAAGCCGAGTAAACCACAAAGAACCCTAGCACCAAATAAACAACCTTTTGCCTTGGGTCAGTCCCAAAATCCCCTAATCTTTCGGATGATCCAATACCTGGCCAAGCCTTCGGAGACAACGGAGTCTAGTGCTGTGTGTCGGGAAATTCCGAGTTCGGAATACTGCATTTTGCTTTTGTCCAATCGGACAAGGAGTTGAAGACTCGAAGACGGTGTTAAAGCTTTGCATTTCGGGATCATGAGCATCAAAGTGTTACGTTTAAGCTCCATAAGATAGTCCACACGAGACTAGGAGCTTTTTTCCCTCAAAACGACGTCGTGGCTGGTGCCCGCAACCCCGGAGTTTTAATTGAAACACCTGCAAGGGCACGAACCCCTAGGAGAGCATGGGTGGTCGGGGCCCGCAAGCCGGGTTCTATCCGGTTCAATCTCTTGATTTATTGGCCTGGTTTTGTTTCCGTTGTTTTGGAGGGCGAAGCTGCATGCAAACCCTAGGTCATTTGTGACCTAGGTCTCTCCCTATAAATAGAGAGCCTTGGCTCTCATTTGAAAAGGGCTTTCTCCTAGGCGTAATGTCTGCGAAAGCTAACCGGAGTATTCATACCTAAACATTACTCGCCAAAATTACTATCAACCATTCATCTCTTCTCTACTTACCATCATTGAGTTCGTGCAAAGAGCTAAAGAATATTTGATTATTTTTATCTCTGGGCACTCATTCAACTCGATCATTACTATTCTCTACATACATAATTCACAAAAACAAGCCCTTTTTCTTTCGTTTGTCATCGTTGCATAAAGAGATCCAAGCATAGAGATCTAAATTAGCAAGGTGGGACAATCTAAGGGCAATCGTGCAACCTTCAAACTATTTATTATTTTTTTGTTTCATTTACCGCTTTCCATATTGTAGATTAAAGAGATGTAACCGTTCTTTTAATTCCTCCCCACCCGATGTAATCTTTCATTTTTTCGCTTTTGCTTTCTTTACTACTTTCTTTACCGCTTTCTTTATTGCTTTTTCTTTGATTTCGTTTGGTTTCTTTTATTTATCATTTTAGCATGTTGTATGTTTGTGTGTAGCATATTATTTTAATAAACTACTCAAACTAGTAATGGTCGTCTTCGGATGGGTAGAATGGAAGGGTTTTCCCTACATTTCGTACCCTCACCCCGAATCTAATTCTTGGTTCAAAGATCGATGCGATCAATTTTAGCATCTTTTAGTCTTAGTTTTCCCATACAAAGATTGGGAAAACAAGTTTTTGTTTTTGTTAGTTTTCATCCTAAAAGCTGATCGGGATTCCCCTTTTTATGCTTATTTCTTATTGAATTTTCATTCGGTTATTTTCCGATTGCGGGGTAAAAGAAATCGATTATAGATTTGCCAGCCGGGCGAGGCCGAAGCCGATCTCCTCAACCCTAGCCTCGGCCGGCGTCCGCCACTGCTGGTATAGGTCGTTGCTTGCACCAAGTGGTCGGCAGTGAGGCTTTGGTCCAGATTGGTGTTTTCATACCGATCCGGCCCTAAAGCCTCACGATAGAATCAAAACCCTAATTTTGTTTGTCCTTCGGTTAGTAAATAATATCCCGAGAATTCTGAAAATAATTTATAAATTAAAATGATTAATAAAATTGTCGTTCAAACTTTGCTTAATCAAATTTAATAAAACTCGAAAATCTTAATAAAAGGTTCATCCCCACTTTCTAAAATGCATATTCAAAACCTTAAAATCATTCTTTCACTTACTAAACCCCTACGCCAAAAAAAGAGGCACATGGGGAAGCTCGGCTCACGAACTCCGCCCCGCCGGCCGTGGTTCCTACACCTCCAACCATCAATCGGCCATTAGTGGAAATACTTTGCACATCTAGATGCACATCCATCATTCAGGGATACCAATGATTTCCAAAATCTCTTCTTTCTCTCTAATTTCAAGTGAGGCAAGAACCTGATTATGGAGCAACCTATTGCTAGCAAGTAGAGTGTAAGAAATATATTGAATAGCATGCATGCTTTGTAGGTTCTCGATGCGAATGAAAGGGCTTTTAGGGTTACCATAAGTTTGTCCATTTTCTTATTGCCTTTTCGAGACTGGCCCATCCAAAAACTTGTACGATTAGCAAATAATTGGGCCTGGTTAGTATTTCCACGGAACTGCTCCCGCCTTTTTTCCTCATCTTTCTACTGGCCTCCTCTTCTTGTTGTTTTCATCAGTACGTCTAAACTTGGTAGGTGGGAAGACATGTTGAGCAAGATCCTTAGAAATTTGATCATTACTAGTAGCTAGGTTAGAGTCATTGGCACGCATATTCTTGGAACGATTTATGCTTAGGACAAAGTGATTTTCTTTGTCTTTTCCTAACATTCTATCACTGCCAACTCAAGAATAGGAAGAGGTCTTTAGTGATAGCTAAATTTATTTAGTATGTCCAACCATGCCACACTGAAAGCATAGGAGGTCCAGATTTTCATAAACAACAGCTTGCCAGGCATTTTAATCTAAATTCTTATCACTAAAGATTTGGCGAGAGAAATTTCAACACAAACACTGGCATATCTCCCTCTACTTATTGTACCAGTGACATAATCAACTTCAATCGGCTTGCTGATGATTTTAGCTATGCCAAATAGAGCAAGCTTATTGAAATATTCCACTGGAAGTTTTGGAAACGAGATCCAAACAACCATGGAAGTAAAAGGGTTCATGGATGGTCTGAAGTTTGGTTGCCATTTGGCTAGCATAAGGTAATGTCCAAAGATGAACCATGGCGCACTACTAAGACTTTCTCAAGATCAATAATATTACCAAAGCAAACAAAGAAAGATATCTTTACCTATGTCAATGATATCAAAGGGTCTAGAAACCTTCCACATATTGTGAATCTTATTAGATTGCATGATTTCATACCTTACATTTGTACCAAGACCCATAAGTATTTTGGTTCATGGAGAATCAAGAAGCTGTAGTTGGGCGGGTGAAAACTTGACCTGCAGTGGAGTTTCAGGATTCCGGAGTCTTCATCCAAATTGATTTCGAATTCAATTACAAAGGCGACCCCATGAATAGAATCTTTTGACTCGCCTTGAAGGACTCTTTAAAAGACAATTTGTCTTGGATGGCAGTATGGGGCAGAGCCTCAGGAATTCCTGATGGCAAAGCATTGACAGACAGGGGGTTTCACTATTATGGGAATGGGGCAGAGTGGGAGAATGAGGGGAGGGGAAGGAGCAACCTCACACTCCATCCTGAACGGGGTAATGCGGTCGCTTATATTGCCATCATGTGCTTGTGTTAAATTCACAACAACTTGTCCTTGTCTTCCAAATGCTCTAAGTATCTCAAGTTCAATTCAATGCACCAAATTGTTCAAAATAAAAAAATAAAAATAAAGGACCTATTTGTGATTACGCTATAATAGTGTACCTATTTATAAATAGTTCCATTTCATTGTAAAACCTAGCTCCATGAACTTTAGGTAGGTGTTGTTTTTCCGTAATTGAGATAGATAAGTGACCTTATTGAGTTATACATGACGCACAAAAATAAGTTGGTTCTATAAACTGGTTGAAAATTTAGAATGTCTACAACATCAACATAAAAGGTCGTCACTTTTGGATCCCCATTTAGAAGCAGGGGCGAGCATCATATTTTCTTATTGTTTAAAAGCCAAAAAGGCAGAGAGTAGAAGCAAAATTCAAGTAACAAAAACACAACAAAATAACACAAAACCTGCGCGAGCACATTTGCCTTTAGGGTTTGTATACTGACAATCTACTTTTTCTGTAAGCCATTTCATATTCTTTTTTAAATAATTAAATTTACACTTTAAGTAAAAACAAAAGGTAAGTAATTCCATATTTCTCGCCATATTTCAGATGATGATAACTTGATGAATGCAATAATGATGATAATTACGACAATAATGATAATGATGATGATGATGATGATAATTTATGACACAGTAAGTTTCGATGCAAGCATATTACTAACTTATCACAGGATGAATATGCACATCAACATGCATCTTCCATATAATAAGAATTTGCTCATATAATAAGAATAACAATTGAGCTAAGCGTCCTATTACTCTAAAGAGCAATTCGCCTTATCTTTTATCTTTTTGAGCTGAACTATTAGACAATCAAAGTTATCTGTATGTATATCTTCGATCCATGTAATTTAGAGATTCAAAATTTTGATAATTATCTATAAATTCCTGCTAATAATTAATAAAAGACATATTGTGAAAGGATCAGAGACAGAGAGGGAAAAAAAGCTATTAATGAAAATATTTGATTTAGGATATATAGCAATCATCTGTCGCAAAAGTTATATTCTACTTCAATGCTACTAATATTGAAAAACTTATTCCATGAACGAACTAGGCTTTCTAAACAAACAGAGTCTGTCGAATATATTAAACTAGCTGGACATGAGATTGGAGAATCGTTCTATCAACAACATCTGCATCATACAGCTTGAGCATAAGCTTTGGAGGGATATCTACCAATGAAACTATGAACCCTTTTTTAGGACAATGAGCAAAACAACTCATACTAACGCGTTGTTAAAGCAAGTTCATCGTCTACGTACGAAACTTTAATTCCTGCAATATAATTAAAAACTAAGAGTTAATGAAACTTTAATGTAATATTTAGCATAACAATTCTCTAATTTATAGGATAATTATATACATTTTCTTAATACATTTTTTCACCAATAACTTTCAACTAGAATTTAGTGTTTGATTTGGTTGAAACATTACTTGGAATGATATTCTGTCATGCAAAAACCTACTGACTCACTGTATATTTTGTGCTATTGTAATTTTGCACATGTCAATACTTAATTAAATAGCTAATCATGTATATTTGTGTCATATTAATTTCAGTAACTTTGTATAACAATAGTTAAATATACTTAAGATATTTTCTTTGATTAGTTATCTGCCTTTAAATTAAATAACCATACATATGTTTGTGTTGAAAATATTTAGTTGGGTCTATATAGGGACGACCCTCACCATAGGAATATTTAATTTTAAATTTATAAATTTACCAAAACCAGCTAAATTTCACTTGTTCTTAATTTTTGCAAAAGCAGAAAATGACCATAAATACAATTTATTTTACTATTTAAATATTAAAGATGAACAGAAATGTTAAAGGATTTCAATTATTAAAGTACACTTCAAGCGATACGTATTTACTTCCATTCAAATTATGAAAAAGAAAACGGAGCAAATAGGGAAAAAATAAAACAGGAAAGAGGTAAAAATAAAACGCACACTGAGTTCTTCATGCCACAACATCTCTATTCAACACCCGTGACTCTATCAAAGAAACACAACCATAAAATCCTTTATATGTGTTTTTTTTTTAAAAAAAAAAAGCAAAGAGAACAGAAAGAAATCAAGTTCAAACAAACCAGCAAACCAAGGGACAAACAACAAAGACAAAAACAAAAACAAAATGTCTAGCCCACACCCACACCCACACCCCTCCCCCACCAGCCCACCTCCACACTTGTGAGCTGTGACCACACACCACCCAATAAAGTCATGATCAAATCATAAATACCTATAATGAAAAATATGTATACGATTATTTCATCCTCTATTTAGCGTGAGTGAAAATATCATTGACATTTAACAAGTAAACAACTTTATAATATCTATTTTTCAGCCGCATGGAGTAAGAAAAATAGACTAGTTCAAGTTGCCCTAATAATTAATTTTGTGTCAAATTATTGCTTTACCTCTGTTGAAGGATAGCGAATCATTCTTTGATTTCTAAAAGTTTATAATAATTTTGAAAGCAAAGAAAAATGAAAATAAAGGAATTTATTTGTTGGAGGATAAGATAACTAAAGAGAGGTTAGGATAATAAACGGACAAAAAGAGAATTTAAAACAAAATCCTGGCCTCCCTTTCCGTTTATCACTGAAGTAAAAATCATTGCCTTTTTGTGCTTGATGTTATTGTTATTGTTGTCAATGGCAATCTCTGAATTTGTCTCTGTTAATTCTTAATTTTTTTTTCTCTGTTAACAGCGAGCCTCAGCGTCCCCACCATTAATTCTTTTGATTGTAGTATTGTGTATTCTTTTGGGGAGTTTCAAGAAGTCTAATTTCATATTATTGAAAATTGGGATTAAATTGCTAATTAATTGCATGGTAGGCGATGAACTTGTTACTTGATTAATACGTTGTCAAAACTGCTTAGATATGTATATCATAAATACTAAATATTTTTTTTATAAGAAAGCTCCTCTTGATCTATTAATCTCTTTTCCAAACATTGCATTATGAAACAAACCAAGTAAGGGGAAGAGAAGCATTGGCTATGTTTGCAATTAGTTTTACTACTTAAGAGATCTATTTTGTTATTTTACCTATTTATTCATTTCAACATAATGCATCTAGTAGATGTTGTATATATCTTTTAGTCAACTTAAACTAGCCTTAAGGACTCATGTGATAGATGTGATACATGAGATATAATTATATTTTAAAATAATTATTTACCCCACATAAGTAAATGATTTTTGTACTCCTGAATTTTTCATATTATTTTTTACCCCTTCACATTTTCAAACATTATCGTAAGCCCTAAAATTACGTCTCTTCTCTCTTCTTACCCAACCTGCAAAAAGTCCTCACCACAACAGCCTCGACATGTTTCTAACTAGTTTTGTTCGGAAATTAGCTCCACTTCAAACCTCACTTTGAATATGAAATTTAGAGTAAAGATGCCGGAAGCAATTTAGGATGACAAATAATAAGAAATTAAATGGAGATCAAAAACAGGAACGAGATGAGAATTTAACCGTAAAACCCAAACCCGGAAAGATATCACGAACGACACAAGCACAATGATTTCACTATTATAAGAGAGTACAAGAATGATCTCAAACCCATAGATCTTCCCAAACCCGAGATATCCCAATCTCCCAACACTCTCCTCACAATAACTCCCTTGGTGTTTATAATGAAGGTTAACCATCCTTAAAATAGGAAAGAAACCCTAATAATAACCCAATAGAATCTCCTAAACCTACCGAAACTCTTACTTCTAATTCTAATAGGTAACAATTACCTAATACCGATAGGAAGCAAACTCTTTTGTTTGAATACAATTAGATTTAGGATACCCAATTCTATAAGGAAACTCTTTCCTAAAATATGAGATTTTGGGACACCACCCAATAATCTCCACTTTGGATCAAAATCCCGAAATACCGAAAAACATGCTTGTCACCTTCAACCTATCTCTCCTTCTTGAGAAGTAGTACCCTGGAGGGCTCCACCCCGAAGGGCAATCACATGCTATCACCATCCACTAAATCCAAGCTCTCTTTGGACTTAGCTAAAGGAATCATCTCCATTAATCCCGTTTTCTTGACGTGATCCAACCATATATCAAACAAATGAATCTATCCATCATCCGTAGTTGTACCTAAAACTGCTGAACATGCGATTGAACCTTGAAGGATGTAGAGACCTCCACGCCTTGAGCCCTTCAACAACACCTTAGAGCCCTTGGACACCTTCAAGACTCCACCTTCAACCGAATACCTTCGCCCTTTAGCTTCAAGGGCTCCCAACGAAATCGGATTGCATTTTATACCGGGAACATACCTAACCTTAGTTAAAGTATTCACAGCACCATCATGAGTTTTAATCTGAATTGTACCAATTTCAACGAATCGAGCATTGGGCATAATTGCCTAAGTTAACAATACCGGAATCAACGAGTGTCATATGTGGAAACAAATCTTTGTTAGGACACACATGAAAAGTACATCTAGAATCTAATACCTATTCAGAATCACTTCCCTTTTCATGAGAAGTAAGTAAACAATCACCATCTAACTCATCATCATCAGCAAGAGCAAAACTAACCTCACCCATATTCTTAGAGTCTTCCTCTTTCTTCTTATCCTTTAAAGCCTTAAGTTTTAAGCACTTGAGATTTCTTATGTCCAAATTTCTTACAAAAGTAACAATCTCCCTCAAACTTGTACCCAGAGCCTTTCTTAATACTACCCCTTATGGACAAGCCTTCGACTCTTTCATTAGAACACACTTCAAAGTCAAATTTTTCTTTGGTAGCAAGTTGCACTTGACATCCTCATAACTCAACACTTCACTATTACCGTAAAGCATAATTTCTTTAAAATGCTTATATGAAAGGGACAGGGAGACAATGAGGAGACTAACTTTATCCTCATCATTTATATGAACCTCCGAATTGTCTAAGTCCAAGAGAATAAAATTAAACTTATCAATAGGATTTTAGATAGATGTACCTTCACCCATACAAATCGTGAACAACTCGCTCCTTGAGCCAAATCTTGTTGACAAGACTCTTTTTCATATAGATTTGCTCCAACTTTGTCCACATCTCCATAGTAGTCTTGCAGTGAACGACTTCACGAAGTACTTGATTCGTGATGCACAACTCGAATCACAGACAAGTTCCCTTTCATCCAACTCCTCACAATCGTCTCGTAACATAGAGTTAGGCTTATTCCCAAGTGTCTTCTTCAATCCGCTCTACGTGAGAACAAACCTCATCTTGACTCTCCATAAACCGAAACCGATTTTTCCATCAAAATTCTCGATATCAAGTTTAGAGGTTGCATCATCCTAGAACCCGGGATCCGATACCACTTGTTAGGAAATTAGGCTCACTCTAAACCTCACTTTAAATATGAAATTTAGAGCAAAGATGCGGAAGCGATTTAGGATGACAAAAACAATACCAAGAAATTAGATGGAGATAAAAGTAGGAATGAGACAAGAATTTAACATGGAAAACCCAAATCGTGAAAAACCATGAACGACACAAGCACAATGATTTCACTATTATGAGAGAGTAAAAGAACGATCTCAAACCAAGAGATCTTCCCAAACCCGAGATATCCCAATCTCACAACACATTCCTTAGAATAACTCCCTTAGTGTTTATAATGAAGGTTATCCCTCCTTTAAATAAGAAAGAAACCCTAATAATAACATCCCAACATAATTTCCTAAACTACCAAAACTCTTAGTCGTAATTCTAACAGGTAACAATACCTAATATAAATAGGAAGCAAACTCTTTTATCCGAACACAATTAGGTTTAAGATACCCAATTCTATAAGGAAACAATCTTTCCTAAAACATGAGATTTTGGGACACCACTCAACAGATTTAATAGTCCCTTCTCACCTAATCTTGCAAACTCACTAGGAACTCATATTGGTCGCTAGTGTAAGGGCTCGATAGGTTAGTTAAAGAGAGAGAAGTGGAAACTTTTTGTAATTTCAAAACTTATGATAATGAGGTGAAAATGTGTTAAGTAGGGGTGTTTCTTGTTCGATTCGGTTAGGATCGTTTTTTTAACCGATTAATCGGATTTAATGGTTCATAAAACAGATGAACCGAAACTGTAATCGGATAAACTGGTTAACCAGATTATTTGGTTTGGCTCATTTTTAACTCGGAACCGGAAATGAAAAATTTATGAAATAATTTTTGTGATGAAATAATTTGTGGGCAAAATATCGGGCCAGTAGCAACCACTGGGCCAACTCACATTACTGCTAGATCCGGCAAAACCGACCCGACCCGAAAAGTCGACCCGAACCCGCCTAAAATTTTTGGATTTTGGACACGTTTTTGTTGACCCAAACCCGAAAAAATCGAACCCGAAAAACTCGCAAATTAGCGGATCAAATCCGATCGGAACTCGTTTGACCCGTTGGGTCAAGGCAATAAAAACAAAGATTTTAGCTTTGTGACTTGTTGATTAAATGTTTTATGCATGTTATATGATTTTTCTTTCACTTTACCACTCATTTAATAATAATTATTTATCATATCACATCATTTGGAGAGACATTACATATTTATCGCAATTATTTATAAATGAAGAGTAATACTTGTTTCATTTCTCAACTTCTTCCTCATAAAAAAAACCATTATATATAAAAATTATGCATAGTTGATTTCAATAAAAATATATTTGGATTCAAATGGTATGATATATTAAAAATACTAAAAGTGCACAAGTAATCTTGTTGTATTTTTGGTGAACTGAATATACCTAATCACATCTTAAATAATATTTAAGGTTAGACCCCTTGTTATGCAAGGGCATTAATTTATTTTATTTTTATAATTTTATTATTTCTAATTAATTTTATGACAATAAAAATTAATTATAAGCTAAAAAATAGCGATTTGTTTTTTCAAATAATAATAATAAATTGATATATTAAATTATATAATTTTATTTTAAACATTAAATAGTTATATTTCTTTATACTTTTTATTTTGATTAGTATACTTTTTATTTTTAACGTCCATTATATTAAGAATTTTTTAAAAGTAAATATAGTTAGTAATATTTTATGACATATTTGAGTAATCTCAACTTTTAATATATATATATATATATATATATATATAACATAAATTAAAATTGTGTTGAATCTACCCATTTGGCATCTTACATGGAATCTTGCGTGACATCCTACTACATGTCGCTCATACATTGTTCATACTCAACTATTAATATATATATGTATATATATATATATATATATGTATATATATATATATATATATATATATATATATATATATATATATATGTATATATATATGTATATATATATATATATATATATATATGTATATATATATATATATATGTATATATATATATATATGTAATACTTTTGTTTTGTAGAAATAATATAACTATAATGATGTAAAATTTTGATGTTATAACTAAAAATAATAATTTTAGTTTATTATAAATATCTAATTCTTGTTTATTTGTAACTGTTTTAGATGTACATGAACCATAGCTCCTAGGATGGGCAATGGGCCGGGTTAAAACAAAGTCAAATTTTTCCTAGTGAATAAAATGGGTCGGTTACATCTACCCAAGTTAATCTTTTCTTGATGTGTTTTAAAATACAGTAAATATGCATATAAACCTCCTTAGTATAATAGAAGATGTGAAATAAATGTTGGAACTTTAATTAATCATTAATAGAACAAGTCATTATTATTCAACCCCAATATTTCATTGGCCTTATTTAAACGGGTCATGTGGTCAAGTCACTCAACTCAATGGGGTCTTCATACAAATATCATAAGGAAAGTTTTGAATATTTTTGAATATTCTTTTCAAAATATTTCGTAGAATTATTGGCAATGTTAAGCAAACACCATGTTGAATTTTTATAACTAAAAAAGAAAAATAAGCTGATAAAAAGGCGATCTCAACTCGTTGGGTCGATCCGAAACCCGTATAACCTGATATACGACCGCCCATATTTACCCGAACCCGAAATACACCCGACCTATATTTTACCCAAACTCAAATATGCCCGACCCGTATTTAACTCGCCGGCCCAAATTGACGAGTCTACTTACCGCATTTGGATTTCCACCGGCTTGCTATTATTTTCCGTAACACTTTGCCTTTGTCTTAATGGCTTGTTCACGTTAATGGTTAGTGAATTGCTTATGACACCATTAAGATTTTTTTCCAAATAAGTAAAATTTTGTATAATAATTTTAATTTTTTTAAAAGAAACTTATTATCGGTTCCATTCCGGTTAACCTTCGATTTTCAAATCCCGAACTAGAACCAAACCGGATAAGCTATCGGTTCACCGGTTCGATTAACCGAAAAATTTAACTGGTTCGATTAACTGGAAAAAGGGTTCACTTTGCCGATTCCCGATTCAATTTCGCAATTCCACTTTTTTTTTCTTACACAACCCTATTATTAAGGGGTAAAAAAATTAAAAAAGTTTATAATTTTGTTATTTGAGTTTGTGCACAATAATTTTTAAAACCAAAAAAATTGAAAATAATTTAGAGGTTCATCAAATAAATTTACAAGTCCTCAAACGACTAAAATGCCCCTTATGTTTCATTATCCAATAATAATAATAATAATAATAATAATAATAATAATAATAACAATTAGTAAAGGCATCATTCTATCCGGTTTCGACTTGGGTTGTGCTCTGGTAAACAAGATTATTCAAGTCTATTTTGATTTTTAGTGAGGTCATTTTCAATTAGGGTTTACTTTTGAAAAATAGATTTTTTTGTCCAGTAAGCTAATCTTGCAAACAAAAATAAGTTAAGATAAAATTTTCAGGTTGAACTTTGTTCAATTCTGATAAATTTTTATTTTTGGTTGATTTCGGATCAATTGTTTTGTTTGAGTGTCGAGTCGGATGTGAGTTCGGGTCATTCGGTTCGAGTTTCAAGCTAGCTTTTTGTCATTATTATTATTATTATTATTATTATTATTATTATTATTATTATTATTATTATTATTATTATTATTATTATTATTATATAAATACAAAATGGCATTCTAGTCATTTGAGAAACTGTAAATATATTTTCTCAAATGTGGATGGAATTTCAAATTATTTTGAAATGACATAGGTTCATAAATTATTGTTGAAAAATTAAAGCGACCAAAATATAAATTTTTAAAAAATGATACGAAAAGTTTAAGGGTACAAAAATTGTTTACCTATACCTCGAGAGGGCTAAACTTTTTCTAATTTTATTTGTCTTAGTTTTCAAATTATGTGTATTTTATCTTAATTTGCCTCTTGGCTTTGTTGAATTGATTATGAAATGTGTCTCTTCAGCAAGTTTTGCTGTGACTATTTTTTGCTGTGACTATTAATGGGGAACCAAAGGCCTATTTCCAATTGATTAAGGGTTTGAGGCAGGGATGATCTCCTTCCTGTTAGGATTGCGGAGTTCACTCTCACAAATAATAATAAACAAATAAGAAAAAAGATTGAATAAGAAACAAGAATTTAATGTGAAAACCTAAAATCGGGAAAAGGCACAAACAATGCACTAAATTTGGTAGCTTTACAAGGGATTACTTTCTCTAGCTATTACAAGTTGCTACACCTTGTTACACTTAACAATGGTGGCCAACAAGCAATTGTATATCCATAAATGCGAGAAACCGTCCGGAACAAAAGAAAACACGCATTAGTCGAAAAGACACGACGAACACGGTCATGCTCACCGACACGGCCTAGCCATGTCACCCGACACTGCCAACCCATGTCAGGTGTTGGCTCCTCTCTATTAAGCCAAAATAGTCATTCCTCCTTGCCCTCGGGTCGTGCTAGCTTTCCAAGCCTTGAATTGCAATTTTCCTAAGCCCAAACACCCATATACTCTAAACAACCTCAACAATCTTCCACTTGCGAGGCTAATGGCTCGGTTCCTTGTCGCACCTATCTAGTTCATGCCTCATCATTAGCAAAAGATACCTACCGAGGTTTTACACAACCTCATCATTCTAGCATCATCTTGTTAGGCTAGCATGTTCGTCGGAATCCCGCTACCCAAAGTCTTCGAAGCCCATCATCATCCTAAGTAAGCTCCCACTCGGATTGATCAACTTCATGCATAAACTCACCATGGACCACTAGCTCACCGGCATAAACCAACAAAACATAATGAAGAGAAAGTGTATATCTTTGGGCTTTAACTTTTGTCGACCTTGCCAACTTTCTCATCATAATTGTTTCTTGCACCTCATCTAGTGGAGCAACCGGTGACCCATTTGTAAACCTAACAAATTTCTTGTCACCCTTGCCAACACTCAATGTATCTCTAACAGTTACCAACACCAAGTCTATCATGCCATAGGCTCCCATTAGAACAATTGACCTTATCATTTGTAACTAAATTGGTGCACCTGAAGTACGAGTACAATGAGTCAAACTTCACACCCTTATAAACAATCAATGCTTCTTTCACAATTCTCCAGCCCGCGTTGCTAAACTATGTTAGGTAACTCATCTCATCCAACCGACTCATAGAAATCAGCTTCTTCGCCACGCTTGGAATAAACCTAAGGCCTTTTAATTTCCAAAACTCCCCACTAGAGGTTTTAATTCTCACATCTATTATCTCCAAACTTTTTACCATTAGTAATATACACCTTGCCAAAATTTTCTCCAACAAAGTTGCGAAATAAGTTTCTACTAGAGGAGGAATGAAATGATTATACCCAAATCAACAATCCAAGATTCAATTCAATAAGACTTTCCATACTCAAAATAAGAGCATCACCTACAACTTCAACATAATTCATTTAGAAATTTGGTCATCATTTCTTTTAGGACAAATTTTTTTTTTTTTAAATGTCCCTTATCACCACAGCCCTAACACACAACCTCTCCTAGGTTTTGGGACCGACCATTGCTTTAGACTTTGACCGGCATCTAAGATTATCTTGATTCTCATGTTTCCCCTTCTTTTAACAGTGAATGCACTTCGGATGACTCACCCAAAACATTTTTGCGAATACTTTCACTCAAGATTACATCATAGGTTTCATCATACTTAAGTGCATTAGACCCTCTAACACTATTAACAAGCAACAACTATGCTCGTCCCACGACTTAGGCAAAGAAGACAACAAAATCAAGGCCTTCACTTTATCATCAAAATTGATTTCACCTAAGTAAGTTTTGAAATTGTCATATTCAAATCATGAATATAATCCGTAACACTAGTGCTATCAATCATCTTAAGATCAAATAAGCAATGCATAAAATATACAATGTTCATCATAGAAAGCTTCTCACACATATTTGATAGAGCTTCAAGCATCCCCTTCGTCGTCGTTTGATCCATCACATTGAAGGTGATTGTAGGAGCCACGGCCTGTCCCTATAGGAAAGCGGATCGAGTTTCCCCACGAATGTTGACTTCACACGAGTGTAAGGCTTTTGAAAGAGAGATTTTAAGAAGGATTGATTAACGATTTTAGAAATTATTTTATTTTCGAAATTAATTTTAGAAGTACAAGGATGTCTTTTTTAATTAGAAAGGTTAAAATAAAAATATGGTCGCCACAAAGCTCAAGTAGGCCAAATAGTTAAAGCCATCTCGATCGGGAATTAAGCCCATATGTTAGCCTCGAGGGTCGAGGCCAACCCACTAAAGCTTTCATCCCAAGCACCGACCATTTGGCTAGTATTGTCAAGGCAATTTTGGTAAGATGGCTCACACTAGTAGCCATATTTCTAATTTTACCAATTCTTATAAAAAAACCTCGGACGCAATTTTAGGAGAAAAACTAATTAAAAAAAAAACAAGAGGAGTTACCACTCGGTTTTGAAAATAAAAGCTAAAAAAATTAAAAAGAAGGTACTTTTCTAAATTCAATACAAGGACTCAAAAAATGAAAAAAGGTTTTAAAAAGGACTCCATTGGTCTTAAAACAATGATCCGGTGTTCGGGGCAAAGGTCCGTAACAAAAGGGATACTTTTCATTCCGCCCGTCAAAAGACGACATCTACTAATTAAAAGGTATGTTTAAATAGCATTAAATAAAATAAGCAATCAACATGCAATAGGCAGAAATTTAAGGCAAACGAGCACATACTTAAAAGCGTAAATAAAGCGACTAAATGAAAGCAATAAAAGAAAGCGAAAAAGGAAAGCGGAAAATAAAATATTACAAGTGGTCGAGGTCAAAAATAAAGTGATTACATTTTTAACCACAATACAAAGAGCAATTAAATATTAAAATTAATAAGATGCAAAAAATACTTCAGGATGTTGGAAGTCCGCCCTTAAGTTGACCCACCTGCTAGGCTCAAATCACGGTCGGACTTTGGCAGAGTGACGACAGGATAATGGCAAGCAAAAGGCCTTTTTAGAGCCGTTTAGAAAGGGTTTTTCGAGAGAGGAAGTGAGGACAGTGGGAGAAGAGAGAGTGAGATAATTCAACACAAATGGGGGATTTTTCCAACTGAATTGGTGTGAAATAAGGAGGTGGGAACCCCTATTTATAGGAAAATTTACAGTTCAAAAGAATGCTAAAGTTCTCCCTAGTCGCCGGAGTGGGATTGAACCGGACCTAGGAATGCAAGAAATGATAAAGGAAAAATCAGATATTCACTCCGACAAATCGACACCGTCTCAAGAGTTCTGAAACCGGAGTCGATCACAAACATCATCGTACGGACGTTCGAAGTGCTTGCCGCATTTGGCCGCTAAAATAGGTAAAACGATGCATTTAGTAGGCTGGTGACCTACTTCGATTCAGATCTTGGAAGGAAAATGTCTCTGTTTCCAAATACCTTATTGAAGAGCTCTCCAATGATATATTATAAGCTCTACTCTATTAAGGAACGGAAAAGATATGAGACGGAAAGTAACAAGTATGCGGTAACGGACACCTCTTTACTCTTTGAAATATGTTTTTTTTTTCATATTTATGAAACAAGCATAATGCTGAATGTATTAGAAACTAGAATTAATGAGATTTCTAGCAAATCAAGAATCGCATTATTTGGACAACAAACGAGGAAGTTATGATCGAAACAATTTGGTACATGCCCGGTAGCAAACAACACGATGAGCACTTCCACCGACACAGCCTGTGTTGGATGTCAACAACCAATATGGGTAGCACATTTCAGTTTCCACGGCTATGTTGGCTGCATTTTCGTCGTTTCGCTTCGGTTTTGATAGTTACGCCTCTTCATTGCATGTTGATTGCTATTAAAAGCCATATTTTGTAGCGAGTTTGGGGCATCCATCTTCATCGAGTCACCACCATATCCACCATTTATTTAAGGTTAGATTAGATCATAGAGACTTGAGAGCGAGTAGAATTGGGAGATTTTGAAAGGATTCCAGTTTGGGTTTGCAATGACAGCTCAATCACGCCTTTGGATGAGCAACTTTCTTCCCTTATTTTCTCTTTTCTTACTTTATATTTATATGTATTGCAATTTAGATTTTAGTTTTGGATGTTTGAATCTTTAATTCATGGAAGTATTTATTAATTTCTTAAACTTGTATTGATATCTTTTGGTACTTTAGAATTGTTGGCTTATTTTTATCAATTTTGGAGTGATTATTTGCTTATCACTTTCTTGCATGTTTTAGACATTAGATGAAGTACTAAAAGGAAAAATTTGATGTTGGAATGCTAAGATTTGACTTGTTTATGTGAGAACTTGAGAAAGGATCACCAATCAAGAAAACTAATTTGATAATCGCATGCTTAAAAATAAATCTAGCTTAATCAAGAACCCTTAAGAAACGGTAATTGATTAGAATTAGGTATTTCATTCCACCTTGAAAGAGGGGTTTGATAATTCGATTGTTGGTTTTAAAATAATCAATTAAATAAAAAGTGCTTGATTTGATACTTGGATTGGGCTATCAGTTGATTTGCTTAATCCTTTGATTAATTATCTATATATTAGATAGTAGTTTAGTTTACATTAATCTCAATTATAAATCTTGATTCGCTTAGCAAATTTTGAAGGAATATAACCCATTAGTGTGACCTTATCCCTGTGGAGATGACCTTGATGTACTACAATGTCATACCCTTACGCTTGCGGGCCTATCAAATGGTTAAAATAAAAGTATAGCTGTCTTCCCGGCTTAGCTCCTAGTCCATATGGCATTAGTTGTTTGGTCTAATTGAGGAGCTGGCCTACCAAAGCTTTTGTTAAGTGCCGACCATTTGGCCAGTATTGCCGAAGAAATTCTAGTCGGATGGCTTATGTTTTTAGCCATATTTCCATTTTTACCAATTTTTATAAGAAAATCGAGATGCGGTTTTAGAAGAAAAAGTGATTAAAAAAAGAGGAGTTGCCTATCAATTTTGAAAATAAAAACTAACAAAAATAAAAAGAAGGCACTTTTCTAAATTTGGTACAAAGAATTAAAATCAAGAAGAGCTTTTAAAAGGATTCCATTGGTCTTAAACCAATGATTCGGTATTCTGGGGAAAAGATACAAAATAAAGAAGGATACTCTTTATTTTGCTCGTCAAGAAGATGACCTCTACTAATTAAAAAGGTGAGTTTAAATTGTGTTAAATAACAGAAGCAATCAAAATGTAATAGACAGAAATTAATGGCAAACAACACATGCTTAAAAGCGTAAATAAAGGAACTTACTCGAAAGCAATAAAGGAAAACAAGAAATAAAAGATTATAGCGATTCGGGGTGGAAAATAAACGATTACATTTTTAACTACAATACGGAAAGAAAGTAAATATTGAAATTGAATAAGATGCAAAAACAAACTATGGGATGGTAAAAGCATGCCCTCGGGTTGACCCACCTGTTAGGCTCAAATCACGGTTAAACATTGGCAGAGTGACGATAAGGTAGTGGCAAGCGAAAGAGGCAAAAGAACACCCTTTTGATAGCAGTTTAGAAAAAGGTTTTTTAGAGTGGAAGTGAGGGATAGTGGGAGAAGAGAGAGTGAGATAATTCAAGCACACCCCAGCTGAATTGGTGTCAAATGAAGTTTATAGAAAAATTTGGGGTTCAAAAGAACCCTAAATATTCCCCTTAACCGTCGAATAGGATTGAACAGGGCCCGGGAACATCGGAAATGATAAAGGAAAAAACCAGATATCCGCCTTCGACAAAACGAATCATCTCAAGAGTCCTGGAAATTAGAGCGGGTTACAAATGTTGTCCTACGGACTTTCGAAGCGCTTGTCGCTAAATAGGTAAAACACTCGTGTTTAGTAGGATTGGAGATCGACTCGATTCCGCTCGTGGTATGGGATTCCAAACTTGATTTGGATCAGTCGGAAGGAAAAAAAAAAGGATCGGTGCTGGCTAGAAAACTTTCCATTTATGGAAACTTTCTATTTTTGGGAAGTTTTTATTTATGAAAAGTTTCTCTTTTTGGACAGTTTTATTTTTGGCATTGGTTGGAATTTTGTGGGCTACTGGCTTCCGCCACCCTACTTTAATCTAATATTGACTTGAGCATGCACATGAGACTAAGTTTTCATCACCAGGCTAACATAAATATAAAAGAGATAAGGATGACGCTTTTAGGTGTCTACAACGACATTCCTTGCCAATTCAATCTCACGAGTCCCCAAAGCTTGTCGATCAAGGATATCCCAATCCTTTTGATCCATGTTTGCTGGTTTCTCTCCCAAGGGTTCATAAAACTCCTTCCGGTATAGCAGATTCTCTATCTGCGTCTTCCAACATACAAAATCATTGTCATCAAACCAATCAATCTTCACCTTTCCTTCTTCCATTGTTTGATGTGAACTCTTTAGCCAAAATCTCCAGCTCGATACCAATTGTTAGGATCAGGGAGTTCACTTTCACAAACAATAATAAAAGAACAAGAATAAAAGATTGAACAAAACACAAGAACTTAACATGGAAAACCCAAAATCGAGAAAAATCATAAATAATTAGATTTGGTAGCTTTATAAAAGGGATTACTTTATCTAGCTATTACAAGTTGCTACACCTAACAATGGTGGCCAACAAGTAATTGAATAGCCATAAATGCAAGAAACCATCCAAAATAGACGAAAACATGCAACGGCTAAAGAGACAAGGCCAGCACGGTCATGCCCGCTGATAAGACTAGCCCATGTCAAGTGGCTCCTTTTCACCTTTTCTGTCCAGCCAAAACGGTCATTCCTCCTTGTCCTTGGGTTACGTTCCAGCTATTTCAAGCCTTGAATCGCAATTTTCCCAAGCCCAAACATACATTAGGCTCCACACAAACCCAACACTTCCTACCTATCTATTTGTGCTTTGTATTGAATTTTTATCTAGAGGAATTGATTTGTGCACTCGTTGAACAAGATTTGACCTTCCATCCCAAATAATGTGCAAGCTCAAACCGACTCATATAGCTTTTACGAGATGATGTCCTTTTATTTAATAGAGGTGAAGCTAAGTCCATCAGGACTACTTGGGCCTATTTCCAAGAATTCTCCAACATGTCTAGGTTGTATGTTAATCTTGAAAAATCATGTGTATTCTGGTGTAGTTGAGGGTAGTATTAAGTAGTAAATCCTATCAAAAACAGGGTTTTCACAAAGGTAATTCCCCTTTAGGTACCTTGGTCTCTTTCTCTCCACTAAGAGATTGTCACACATGTTATGTTAGGTACTTATTGACAAGATTAAGAGCAAGATAACTTGCTCTACTAGACAGCTTTTCATATATAGGTAGAAGGTTGCTCATTAATTATGTTCTCATTAGTGTAATTGCTTTGCAGATCCTAGGTGTTTTTTATCTAAACACACTACATATGTTATTGAATCCCTCTATAATAATTTTTAACGGAGTGGAGGCTTTAATACTAGGAAAAAGGTCTTGGTTCATTGGAATCATATGAGTCAGCCTCGTAGAAGGGTGGTTTGGATTTTAAGGAGGTCCTTGCTTGAAACAAAGTATTTTGTCTTTAGATTTAGAAGATCTTACATGGCAAGACCATTTTCACTACTTGGGTCATGGCATACTTGTCCTTGAGTGATGACCTGGTTGGTTAGGGGAACTACCGAGGCTAAACTTTGGTTTGACCGGGAATTCGCTATTAAGAAAGGATATGCTCTTGTTTACAACATTGGTTATTGTGTTGTTAGGATCGGAGAGCTCTTAAACAATGAAACTTTGAACTAAAGAAATAACAAAGATTGGGATATAAGAATTTTTAACGTGGAAAAACCTAACTGGGAAAAAACACCACTCCTATAGATATGACTTTTGATTACGGTCAATTTATGATGGTTAAAAGACAAATTGTCATGTAAAATGAACCGGTCACATTTTGTAAATAATCGGCATTGTGTAACACATTTGACGACGGTTCTTTCAAAGAACCGTTGTCATATGTCTTGCTGAAACCTTTTGACGATGGTTCTTTGAAAGAACCGTTGTCATAGGTCACATTTGATGATAGTTCTTCCATTGAACCGTCATCAAATGTCTCTCCATATACAATCTAAAAACCCGAGAACCGATATCTCCTGTTTCCACGCCTACTTACATATGCTCTCTACTCTTGGTCTTATCACTCTCTACGTTTCTCTTCTCCACTACTACCTCGGATCTAGAACTCGTACCTATTGTTTCCTCGCCGATCGACTTGAATTGATAAGCTATCCTCACCGTTGTAGATATCATCTCGCTTAATCTTTCCTTTCGCACACAAGTTCCTCTCGTCTCTTTTAAGTGTAGATCTCCTCTCGCTTATTCTCACTCGTCAAACCTCTACCTAACCATCGCCGTTGTCGTCGGTCTTACAAGTATGAATCTCTATCCTCTCTTATTTTTTGCTTTAAGTTATTTACAAAATTTAGGTAGATAAATGTTGAATGTATTGCATTAATTATGTGAATGTTGAGAATGTAGGTAATGTTTGAGATTATTGAAATGTTGAATTTTTGTTGAAATGTTGAATATTGAGAATGTGGGTAACATTTGTTTAGTTTATTAAGTTAGAAATTCGTGAGACGTTTAAGATTTTGAGAAATAGGTTTAGGAGTTTAGGATTTAATTATAGGAAAATAGAATGCTAGTTAAGGATGGTAAATCGAACGAGTGCATCCAAATTTGTTTAGGGTTTTAGAGAAATAGAAAGATAACTTCGATATAGCATCATCCCCTGAAAACTTGTCATAAAGATAAATTTGTATCCAAATTTGTTTATTTTGATAAGGTGATGTTGGGATGGACTCATTTATTAAATTATCGAAATTGGCATCTAAATATGTTTAGAGTTTACAGAAATAGAAATATTTATGATTTAGGGTTTGGGAAAATAGAAAAATTTATGGTTTAGGGTGTAAGGATCAAAAGGGAGAAAATATAAAGGTGAAAATGTAAAAATTGGAAAGGTATTGGATATAGGGATCTCCCCAAATACTTGTCATAAAGATATTATCAAATTTGTATATTTTGATGAGTTGATGTTGGGGTGGACTAATTTATCTAATTATGTAAATTTTCGGTTTCCTTTTTGGCTGAAAGTTTGTTATATTATACATGATTGTGAACTAGAGTACATGATTTTTTGTAGTTTATGTAATGCATAAGACAATAATGAATATCAATGAAATGTTGAGGCCATCAATTTAGTTTACTTTAACTACCCCCAAGACATAACTAGCACGTGAGTAACCCTTGTTGACTTTAGCAATGAGGTCGGATTTACTAGGCAAGACATAAAGTCTATGTACAACGTGGGTCGGTCCATGAACACGAGAGAAAGGGATAAAGGATTTATTGGAGAAAAAGGTGATAAATAATAGGGAATTATTACTAGTTTTGTGAATGTTTACCACCTTTTTCTCCTATAAATCTCGTATTCCTTTCCCTTTCTTTGTGTACTCGACCCACGCTACATATGGAATCTATGTCTTTCCTTGTGAACCCGATCTCATTGTTAAAGACGACAAGCGATATAGGAACTTTGGTTGTGTTATGTCTTGGGGTAGTTAAAGTGAACTAAAAGGATTGCGTCAACATTTTATTCATATTAATTGTGCTATGCATTATGTAAAATTATCGTATGCATTTCATAAGCTTAGTGAACATGTTCAAAAATCTTTACATAACAAGTTATCCTAGGTCGCGATACGTGCATAAATGTGTGTATAACACTTAGGATATTATTAGCTTGGTATGTATAGGTTTTTGAATTGCTCGTGTTGGACTCGCTTGAGAATAATACGATAATAGGTTGTGTGGCTATTATAATCTTATCATGAATTTGACAAGATATCACGATACTCATTCCCCTCTTGTTTTTCAGGTGACATTATGATGACGATGGGTTTGATGTGTGTATCTTTACTTATGTTACCATACAATTAAGTAAGGATATACACATTAGCCACTTCGTTTTCGTATATTATACTTAAAGGACTAAGGGGAAATGCTCGCTGAAATTTTATCAAATGTATGATAAGATTTTGCTACACGGTCTAGGGTCATATTATTCTTGAATAGGTTTAGGACCATCTATCCCTATTAAAGGATCTTAGGCTTATGTCATATTATTTGTGCGTAAGTACATACTTCTCAAACAATATGTTGTGAATTGCTTCTCGTGTATATGGGTAAGGTATGGATCGAGCGTGGGTTTATAGCAATAGGAGGAGTGCAAAATATCGTGATGGTGTTAACAACTTTCTAGAGATTACCATCGAACATGCAACCAAATTCGGAGAACAATCCATAATATGTTTGTGTTTAAGGTGTTTTAACTCCTCAAGATTGCCCTCTACGGTTGTAAAAGGTCACCTATATCGGCATGGGTTTGACACAAGTTATAAGGTGTGGGTATGGCATGGGGAAGATGAGTATGTGAATAATGGCGTATGAAAGAAAGATGAAGGGTATGATGAAAATGAAGCCAACAGTAGTATGGAATTAGAAGATCGACTTGAAGATCTAATTTTTGGAGTAGAACGTGAATTAGTCGATCAACCACACGTATTGGAGCAATTGTTAGTTGATTCGAAGAAGCCTCTTACCCGTGGTGTGATAAATATACCCGTTTATCAACCGTGTTGAGGTTGATGAACTTGAAAACGGTTAATGGCTAGAGTGACAAAAGTTTCATGGACTTGCTGAGTGTGCTCAAAGATATACTCCCGTAAGGCAGTCCTTCCTAGCCTTACATATGAGGCAAAGAGTATGTTGTGTCCTATGGGCATGAGATATAAGAAGATACATGTCTGCCCTAATGATTGCATATTGTACCGAAAAAAATGCACATAGACATGAATATTCTAAGTATGGTGTACCTCGATACAAAATGAAAAAGATTGATAGAGAGGGTGTTGAGGGACCTCCCGCAAAGGTTTTATGGTAATTGCCGATAATACCGAGGTTTAAGCACTTGTTTTCAATTGCAACCGATGCTAAGAACTTGATGTGGCATGCCGACGGAAGAGTCTCGTGATGACAAGCTACGTCACCTGCCGATTCTTCTCAATGGAAGAAGATCGATTCATTGTTCCCGGAATTTGGTAGGGAAGCACGGAATCTACGTCCGGGTCTTTGTACGAATGAAATAAACCCCCACGGTGACGTCAATAGCAAGCACAATAGTAGGCCTGTTCTTTTGGTTATCTACAACCTACCATCGTCGTTGTGTATGAAGCGCAAGTACATTATGTTACCAATACTCATTTCCGGGCCTAAACAATCAGGAAATGATGTAGATGTGTACTTGGCGCCTTTTGTTAAAGATTTTGAGCTTTTGTGGTATTAAGGTGTTTCAGTTTACGATGCATACCATCAAGAGAAATTTACATTACGAGCTATGATCATCACCACAATCAATGACTTCCCCACGTGCGGAAACTTGTTCGGATACACCGTCAAAGGCCACAAAGCATGCCCTATCTCTCTGGACACCGAAAGATTCTTCCCTTTTTCCATCAATATCGTAAGAAAAAGAAGGCTTTCAATGGCAAAACCGAGATGGATTCTCGCTCCAACTCCATTAACGTAACATCAAATATATGAGTAAGTGAAGGATACCGATGTGGAGTTCAACAAGCTATACCGACATCAATCCGAAAATAGTGTTTAGAAAAAGAGATCAATATTTTTTGATCTTCCATATTGGAAAGAGTTGTATGTGAGATATATAGTCTTGATGTAATGCATATAGAGAAAAACATCTGTGATAGTCTCATTGGCACTCTTTTGAACATACCGGGAAGACCAAGGACGAAGAGAAAGCATGACGCAATATGTGTGAAATAGGTATACAGGAGGAATTAGCACCACAACCAAAGGGGAAAAAACATAATTTCCTCCAGCCTCTTACACATTGAGTAGAAGGGAAAAAATGTTTGTGTGAGACCTTGAAAAACTCAAAGTGCCACAGGGATATTCTTCAAACATCGGTAGACTCATTTCGATGTCCGATTATAGACTAATCGGTCTTAAATCTCACGATTGTCATGCTTTAATGCAACAAATATTGTCAGTTGCAATCCGAACCGTGATGCCCAAACATATCAGGCAGTCGATCATAAGACTTTGCTTCTTTTTCATCGCCATATGTAGCAAACTCATTGATTTGGAGAAATTAGACGATCTTCGATGACGGTGTGATCGAAACATTAAGCCAACTTGAGATGTACTTCCCACCTTCTTTTTTGATAACATGGTGCACCTAGTTGTCCATTTGGTGAGAGAAGTGCAATTCGTGGCCGGAGATTTTACCGATGGATGTACCCTTCCGAATGTTTTATGAAAATTATCAAAGGGTATGTTAGAAATCGCTAGTGACCTGGAATCATGCATTGATGAGGCATACACAGTTGAGGAGTGTGTCGAGTTCTATTGTGAATACTACCCCCAAATGGAAGTTGTTGGTATTCCAAAACGTCGATTTATGGGGAAGATTGGTGGGCCGGGAAACTGGGGTTGACGGTTCTAACAATCAGTCGGGATATAAGGGATCAAGCACATCTCTGTATTCTACAAAACAACAATGAAGTACAGACCATTCATTGATGAGCACAAATTCTTCATAAGGAGATAGTATCGAGGAAAAATGAGACGTGGATACTCGACCCATCATAATCGCACATTTGTCAACTAGTTCGTAGATAGAGTCATCACTAGCCAATCGGAAGAATCACGAGAACATATCTCGCAAACATTAGTAAGCTTGGCTAGAGGGCCATAGTTGGAAGTCATATCTTACCGTGGGTATGACATCAATGGATACTCTTCTACACAAGGAGCACCTCGCAAAATAATGGGGTCACATTGGAGGCTTATGCACTTTACGTTTCTAGCTCCAAGGACAAAAATCTCGTTGTAGCTAAAATGTCATATTACGGAGTCATTAAGGAGATATGGGAGCTAGACTATGTAGACTTTCGTGAGCCTCGTTTTTCGGTGCAAATAGGTTGACAATAACAACGGTGTCCAAGTTGATGAGATGGGATTCACAATGGTCAATCTCATAAGAGAAGGGCCTAAAGAGGATAAATTCATTATGGCATCCCAAGCAAGACAAGTGTTCTACGTTGACGACCCGACCAATGATAAGTGGTCCGTTGTTCTTCCGGGGACGAGGCACGTTGCTGGTGGGGATGGTGAAGATGTGTGTGAGTTTGTTGAGGAGACCCCACCCTTCTCCTTGGAAATGCTTGTCGAAAATGAGAATGCCAATTTTAAAGAATTAGATTAAGGGTTGACCATCAAGAGGGCATATATATTGAAGATAAGTCTAGAGGAGGGGAAAAAGGGCATAAACCATGTAATTATATCAACTCAGTAAGAACATTATTATAAAACAATTTTTATTCTGAAGGATATCTATATTGTTGCTTTTTTTTTAAGAAACTGCCTTTTCATTATTTTAACTTGTAGTATTCTTGTAACATATCATTGTTTGATGAGGATCAAAATCAGGATTAAGTTGTCCAACGGAAGGGTAGAATGCTTTTTCGGTTGAGAAGCGGAAGCTGAGATTAGTGATCAATGTTAGTTTTAATTTCCTTTCTATGTTTATTCTATTTCTTATGGAGAATTTCTTGCTTTAGGTACCTGAATTTTGTAGAAGATCATTGTTCGATAAGGGTTAAAAGGCCTAAGCTTTTTCGAGTAATATTTCCAGTGGATAATTTTTACCGTGCCAATTGGCACAGATTGTAACCATGCCCCTTCTCTAGCCGGTTCCTGCATTTTGCCTTCGCTTTTCCTTGTCCACGCCGATGTTGTCATATCCGTGCCACCTTGTTCCCACGACCATGCCATCTTTGTTGCTTGTGAATCCCGAGCCCAATCCATTAGGCTCTATAACCCAACACGTGCCTCTTGGTGGAAATTGCTGTTAAGAAAGCATATGCTCTCTTTTGTAGTGGGTTAAGAAATATAAGCTTTCTTCCGTAGCATGGGACAGGCATAAGATGATATGCTGGTTAGCTTGCCATGATAGAGTTGTCACTTTTTTCTTTAACGTAAAGACGAGGTCCGAATGTTGATAGTGTCCGGTTGCTATGTTCGACCATGTACGAGAGAGTTGTGATCACTTTTTCTTCCAATGCATTGTATCTAATGCTGTTTGGACTATAATTCTTGCTTGGTCTAAGCTTCGACAAAGATGTTGGTCATTTAGTAAGAGAAGCATTGGTTATTAACCCATCGCAAAAGGCAACTCGTCAATTATTCAAATAGCTTAGAAGAACTGTGTTTTCTACAATCTATGAATATTGAAGGGAGAGAAACCTCAGAAGATTCAAAGATAAAAGCAAAAGTGAAGCTATGGTTTGAACATTCAATATATCAAATGTATTAAAGATAGAAAACATATACTCGGACTTGTGATGATTTAGTTTGCTAAAACATGGTGTTTGTCTTTAGTTGCTTATTTTTGAAAATTAATACTAATTTTTTTCGGAAATAAGAAAATTACATAGACTCGGGTTTTTATTATATATTCACATGTATTGCTAGATGCCTAGATCTAACCTTAACTAATGAAGTCTCCTCATAAATTTTCAGAATATAGTTAACAAGTAACTAGACTCGACAAAAATTGACAGATCTAAAAATCGACTCGAACCCGCTCTGAAAATTTTGGGTTTTGAATATGATTTTCTCGACCGAACTTAGAAAAAATCGAACCTAAAAACCCGCAAATTAGTAGGTCAAATCCGACTCGAACCCGTTTGACCCGTTGGGTCAAGGTAATAAAAGAAACAATTTTAGCTTTGTGGCTTGTTGATTTAATGTTTTATGCCTATTATATGATTTTGCTTTTACTTTATAACACTTTTAGTAATGGTTATTTATTATATCAAATCGTTTGGAGAGATGTTGAATAATTTTCATAATAATTTACCAACGAACACTAATACTAGTCTTTTCTCAAGTTATTTCTCATAAAAAATTATATATAAACTATACATAGGAAAATTTCAAAAAAAAACTTTTTGATAGAAAAATTTCAACAAAATATGTATGGATTCAAATGATGTGATATACTAAACATATTAAAAATGCATAAGTTATATTGTTGTTTTTGGTGAATTGAATATGCCCGATCAATAAATAATATACTTTTCTTCTAGAAATAATATTACTATAATAATATAAAATTTTGATGTTATAATTAAAAATAATAATTTTAATTTATTGTAAATCTCTAATTCTTGTTTATTTGAAATTGTTTTAGCCATACTTGAACCATAGCACCTAGGATGGACACTAGGTTGGGTTAAGACATAGTTGAAACCTTCATAGTAAATAAAATGGGGTCTTTAGCCAACCAGATTGACTCTTTCTCGATCTATTTTAAAATGGAGTATATATGTATAAAACCTCCTTATAATATTAAATCTTTATTATTATTCATAAAAAATTTAACAAAGTGTAACATGTGGATTAGTATATTAGAAAAGTTAAAATAAATATCAAAACCTTAAACGAGTCATTAATACAATAACTCATTATTATCAAACTCATTATTAGCCCAACCTTTTAGTTGTCTTATTTAAATGGATAAAGCGGTCAAGTCATTGGCTCAATATAGTCATGAAGCAAATGCCATGATGGAAGTTTTGATTTTTTTTTCAAAATTATTTTTATAAAATGCAAATACTATACTTTTTCATAAAATAATAGGTTATTTTAAGCAATAAATATGTCGGATTTTTATAATTTACAAAAGAAAAATAACTTATCAAAAATGATGGTCTCAACCCGATGGGTCGACCCAAAACCCGTATAACCCGATATATGATCTGCTCGTATTTCACCTGAACCCAAAATACATCCGACCCGTATTTTACCCAAATCTGAATACACGTGACCGGTATTTAACCAGTCTGTACAAATTAAGTGGTCTACAAGCAACGCTCGTGTGAAATATGGTGCAATTCAATTATGTAAATTAGTGGTTAAATAAAATATGAATTCATCATAACGTAGGATTTTAATTATAAACTTCATATTTTAAATATTTAGGTTATGTATTTTAAGTTATCCATTTTTGAGTTTCAACCTAAACTTTTGTGCACGAATTCAAGTTTAATATATATATATATATATATATATATATATATATATATATATATATATATATATATATATATATATATATATATATATATATATACTATTATAGGAACCACTTTCAACGACAGGTCTTTAACGACGGTTAAAAGGACAAACCTTCATGAAAACCGGACCGGTGGAGTTTTTGTAAATAATAGGCACTTTTAACACATATGATGACAGTTCTAATGTAAGAACTGTCGTCATAGATTTCTCGAAACATTTAACTACGGTTCTTCTAACGGAACCATTGTTAAATGTAACATATGACGACGGTTCTAAACATGTCTTTCGGATCAACTTAAAACGCGATCCGCTCGTTTCCACGCCCACTTACAACTCTCGGTCTTATCGCTTTCTACGCTTTTTCTCTCCTCCACGAAACTCCTCATCAGATCTGGAATTTGTTCCTCGCCGCCGGTTAACTTGAATTGGTAAACTTCTCCTTACTCTGCCTGTCTAGATCTCCTCTATCTTAATCTTTCATTTCTTTATAGTTTCATCTTATTTATTTTAAGTGTAGATCTCCTCAAATTCTTGCTGTCAAGCCTCTCCTCACCTCCCTCCCATTTCAAGTGGTAGTGACAGTTACTTTTGAGTTACATTTTGAGTGAAAGTAGAAATAGGAATGGACTCAATGATTATTCGTTCTCCGGAACCGAAGTCAAAATTTTGGTAGATAGGGATCCCGTAAAAACTTCTTTTGAGGAATGGGTTAGACCGGGCCATTTTTCAAGAACAATAGCTAAAGGCCCTGAAACTACCACTTGGATCTGGAACCTACATGCTGATGCTCAACCACTGGCCCCGATTCATTGGATCTAATCCTCCACTAAAAGTAAGAAATTCGAATATTTTGACCAATTCAAGGTGAAAATGGAGTTGCTCCTTCAGAAAACCGGGATAAAGTTGAGCCAAAAGATCCGATTCAAGATAAATTCATGAGGAAGTGGTATCTCTTTAGGATCTACCCCAACATTTAGAAATTGGTTAATCGGTTCTTAGGTATGAATCTCTATCTTCTCTTATTTTTCGCTTTAAGTTATTTAGGAAATTATTTTATAATTAAATGTTGAATGTATTTGCGGTAATTATATAAATATTGAGAATGTGGGTAATGTTTGAGATTGTTGAAATGTTGAATCTTTGTTGAAATATTGGATATTGAGAATGTGGGTAACATTTGTTTAGTTTATTAAGTTGAAAATTTGTGAAATGTTCGAGATCTTGAGAAATGGGTTTAGGAGTTTAGGATTTGTTGTAATTATAGCGTAAATTGATTGGTAAGGATGGTAGACCAAAAGAGTGCATCCAAATTTGTTTAGGGTTTTAGAGAAATAGAAAAATAATTTGGATATAGGTTCATCCCCAAAACCTTCTCATAAAGATAAATTTGTATCCAAATTTGTTTATTTTGATGAGATGATGTTGGGGTGAACTCATTTGTCCAATTATGGAAATTGGTATCCAAATATGGTTAGAGTTTAGAGAAATAAAAATATTTATGTTTAGGGTTTGAAGAAATAGAAAAATTTGTGGTTATATATTTAAGGATATAAATGTGAAAATCTAAAAATTGGAAAGGTATTTAGATATAGGGATCTCCCTAAATACTTGTCATAAAGATAAATTTGTTATCAAATTTATCTATTTTGATGAGTTGAAGTTGGGGGTGAACTAATTTACCCAATTATCTAAATTTTCGGTTTCCTTTTGGGGTGCAAGTTTGTTGTATTATACATGAACGTGAACTACAAGACATGATTTTTTTAAGTTTACGTAATTCATAAGACAATAATGAAATATGAATGAAATATTGAGGCCACCCTTTAATTTGCTTTAACAAGCAAGATATAACGAGCAGGAATTCTCTTGTTTGATTAACAATGAGGTCGGTTTACAAGATAAAACATAAAGTGTACATGCAACATAGGTAGATCCATAAAGAAAGGTAGAAGGTCGAGGAGTCAAATGGAAACAAAAGATGATAAACTTGAATGACTATTGTTTATGACCTTTTGTTTTCATTTTGACTCATCGATCCTTCTACCCTTATTTGTGGATCGACCTATGTTGCATGTACACTCCATTTTTGTATTGTAAAGCCGACTCGTTATTAATCACAAGAGAATTACGAGTCTCGTTATATCTTGCGTTGTTAAAGGAAATTAAAGGAGTGATCTCAACATTCCATTCACAATTTCATAATTGTCTTATGAATTACATAAATTTCAAAAAAATCATGTCTAGTTAATGATAAATGTATAATACATCAAAATTGGAAGTAAAAGGTAACCATATATATATATATAATGAGAAGGGCGAAAATATATATGTGAAAATGTAAAAAAAAAAATTGGAAAGGTATTTGGATAAAGGAATCTCCCGAAACACTTGTCATATAGATGAATTTGCTATCAAATTTATTTATTTTGATGAGTTGAAGTTGGGGGTGGACTAATTTATCCAATTACCTAAATTACCGGTTTCCATTTCGGGTGCAAGGTTCTTGTATTATACATGATCGTAAACTAGAGTACATGATTTTTTTGAAGTTTAAGTAATGCATAAGACAATAATGAATATCAATGAAATGTTTAGGTCATACATTTAGTTTGCTTTAACAAACCAAGGCATAACTAGAACTAGAGTTCCTATAACCCTTATGACTTTAGCAATGAGGTCAGATTCACTAGTCAAGACATAAAGTCTACGTGTAGCGTGTGTCAATAGATGAAGAAAGGAAAAAGGGGTAGAGGGTCAAGGATTCATCGGAGAAAAAGGTAATAAAAAATTGGGAATTATTATTAGTTTTGTGATTGTTTATCACCTTTTTCTCCGCTGAATCCTTTATCCCTTTTTCCTTTCTTCGTGTACCAACCCACACTGCACATAGACACTATGTCTTGCCTAGTGAATCCGACCTCATTGCTAAAGTCAATAAGGGTTATGGGAACTCCGGTTCTAGTTATGTCTTGGGTTGTTAAAGCGAATTAAAGGAATGATCTCAACATTTTATTCATATTAATTTGTCCCATGCATTACGTAAAATTTCAAATAAAATCATGTCTAGTTTATAATAATGTATAATACATCAAAATTGGAAGCAAAAGGAAATCATATATACATATTAATATAATATATACGTAAACAATTGGAAGCAAAAAAATTCTTTAAATGAGAAGAGGGGTAGATGATTTATTGAGGGAATTGGTAATAGAATAATTCTTTTGACTTAACTTTCTCGTTCGGTCATAGCAAAAATGAGTTGCATAAGCAAATAGGAAATCTAGGCAAGAAATTCGCACTCATCGGCAAGTGACACGGCGGGCGAGGCGCCACTTCAAGCATGGGCTTATCGTTTGGTCCTCCCTTAGAGAGTAGTGAATCGGTGGATGACCCTTTCTCTCGTTCTTCTCCGGTTCGAAGGAATTTACCTAAGGAGAAAGGGAGGAACCTCTCTAAGGAAAAGAAGAGGAACCTCCCCAAGAAGAAGGGAGGTTGTCCAACTCTACCCCTACATGAACTCCAAGCAAGCAATACATAAGAGGAGCATCACTTTGGGACAATGACGGAGGAAATAGAGATTGCTCGTGAGGACCAAGAACTGTATTACTTTCGCACTTTCGCACTACGCTATTCTCCTAAATCTATTTTCCTAAAGTGATTCTTTTGTAATAGATTTAGTTATGTGAGCTCACTCTTGATAGGTTTGTGGGCGAGATCATTGAGTTTTTATGTTGTCCACCTCTTTGTGTATTCCTTTTTAATACTTATGTCAAAAAATCCATCTCTTTATCTTGAATCTTTGTGGCTTAAATGATTTCAACATTTATGCCAAAAGGCTCATTTCTATTTTCAAAAGTGATGCTTTTTAGTAGATTGAGTTATGTGCTTGTCTTTATGACTATATTGCTTGTTTGGAGTTTGTGTAAAGGTAGCGTGGATTGCAAATATGATATATATATGTTTTCTAGGCTACTTCTACAACAATTCCAAGCAAGGAATATCGTCATAAAGACAATCACATAACTAAATCTACTACAAAAGCATCAATTTAGGAAAATAGAGATTTTCCTTGGGACAAATACATTGAAATCAGTTTATACCACAAAGTTTCAAGAGGAGAGATGAACTTTTCCACATTAAATATTGAAAGAAGAGTACTCTTTGTATTATATTTCACATCATTATAATATATTCTTTGTCTGGAACTTATTGTGAAATATGGAATTGTGTTGCGAACTTGTTCAATATGGAACTTTTGTTGTGGTTGTAATAAGTTGGAAATTTTTATATATGTTGGAAAATTGAGATTGTTGGTTGTTGTGTAAATTGTAATGTATTTTGGAGTGTATTTTGTATAGGGGGAATGGAAAAATATAAAAAAATACGAGACCTATGACAACGGTTCTTACATTAGAATCGTCGCTATATGCCCCTGCCTAAAATAATTTTTGGCATTTACGTGCAGGACCTATGACGATGGTTCTAATGTAAGAACTGTCGCCATGGGTCATCTTTTACTACGAGTCATTTAACCGTAGTTAAAAGATGCACATACAACGATGCCCACATATACGACGCTTTGTTAACCGTAGTTAAAGGTCATTTTTAATTGTAGTTAAAAGTGGTTCCTATAGTAGTGATATATATATATATATATATATTCAAGTGTAATATTCAAATCCTTATATTTCAACACAATTCGCAACATTTTTGTACACTAATGATGAAATAACAAGAAATAGAAGGGAAGTTTCATATGGAAAAAGAATAGGCTTATAGTGATCATAAATAGATGCTTCCCGATGTGGCAATTTTTGGGAATCGTCGGTTCATCTGCTACGTCCCACACCAACTCTCCTAATAAATGAGATCAACACAACATCAGTCTAAACCCTCATTCACATGAGGCTATGTAAAGCCCAAGCCCATTAGGATTAGGGTTTCACACCTAACAATGGTAAATGACTCTTTTGTCTCATTTATTTCTTCTATAAAGACTCACCAAACTGTGACACAAACTCATCATATAGCAATCCCCAAGAAACATTACACTCTTTGCTAATCCCTCTAATCTCTCTACTTAGAGATGAATCCTTACTTTTTGATAAAGTAATACAAACCCCAAAAAAACCCCTTCACTCACTTCGAGGAAGACTTTCCTCGACTTTCGACTTTTCGTAAAACTAACTTGAGCGTCGGAGGGGCATTCCTTGGGATCCAACCCTAAGGCGTACCTTTGGGCAGGAAGGAGCGATCCTTACGAGGAGTTCGCCACTCGAGTTTAACTACCGCAGCCGGGATAGTAAATCCTCTCTCTCCTACTCAACTTTCACATTAGCATCCTTCGGTTTCTTTCCCAAAATATTTTGGCACTGTCTCTGGGGAGATTGGTAGTCCATGGTTGCCAGCGGAACTCGATGACAATCCTTAATGATGAGAGACGCAACCGATCCTCTGCTTTCTCCTTTTCATAATTCCTTGCCTACAAGGGGCCACCTTGCTTATCACTCTACGGAAATCAACAACCTCAACATGATGGATATGCCACCTTGGGGGCACTCCGAATCTCATCGACTCTAAGAAAAGCACTGTGGCATAAAAGTGCAAGAGCAAGTACGGCCCACTATGGATCGGTGCTTGCCCATCTTGCAATTTCATTATAATCCCAATTCGAGGTATGGCGCAGCCTCCTAGGGAGGTTAGTCTTTGGGTCACTTCTCGGGAAGGATGCCCTCGCCCACTATAAAAGTACCGCCAACTAAGCTCGCAAATGCTCCTCCGCCTCGAGTAACTAAGCGCTCTTCTCACCAAGCGTCATAAGAGAGGAGACGCTAGAGGGATTATTGAGGCTGAAAGAGCTCTTCAAAGAGCCAATCAGAAAATCTCCACTCCACATACCGCCTCAACTCCCTATGCTATACATAGAAGGCGTTCGGCATGGTTTGTGGCCATAACTTGGAACAAGCACGCCGACATGACATTGGTCGGCCATCAAGGAACGTGAGTGGTCACCAGAGAGGCATCAAGGGCATTCAAATATGAAAAATCGTAAAAAATCGGAAAAACATGGCGCACCCCTTGGTCCTAGCGGAGGAAAAGCCCGTCCTTATTGGAAGTTCTGAGATTTTAGCCCCACACTATTCCAATCTCCAAAACCGATTCGCGTCTAACTTAGCCTACCTTCACCATGCCTTTCTCAAAAAGGATCTTGAATACACCTCGTTAGAAGAAGATAAGTGTGCCGAACGCTGACCCCTATGATGGAATAACGGATGTGTAATTAATTGTTTAGTACCTTGACATATGTGTAATTAATTTTTTAGGGTCTCACCTATTTTATCTAATTTTGTAGTACCCTCACCGATTGAACTTGTATAAAATAGGGCGTCATAGTCAAAGAAGTGGGTGATTAGATGATTATACCCTTTATAAATATTTTTCTTGCCTGCAGATCTCTCTCTCTCTCTCTCTCTCTCTCGTCTCTCTCTCTCTCTCTGTCTCTCTCTCTCTCCCTCTCCCTCTTTCAACCAAGCTTTGGAAGAGAAAATGATTTAGTAGAGGAACCAAGACAAGAAGAAAAGGGAGAGGAGGAAATGCAAAGAGGAGAGAAGAAGAAGAAAAAGAAGAAGAAGAAGAAGAGAAGGCAACCTAATCGGAACAAAATGACGAGAGACAAAATGAGGAAGACAAAGGAGTTCCTTTGCATTCAATTTGTTTTGCCTTAGAATCATCCTTTTCCTTCGCCTCCCGAGCAGCAATATCCAAAGGTTATTCCTTTTATTCACTTTGCTACCTTACAAAAAAAATTACACATTAACTCAACAACTACCATGATTTCCTCTTTTCGTTTTCTTATTTTCTTCTTTTTTGGGGGCGGTGTGGAGAGGGGAGGGCGACTGATACAAAATTGAGTAAAAGTATGTCAATCAAACAAACAATTTAATCTTAGGAACCTTTGGGTCAACTTGTGGGTTAATAGTTAACACCAACTAGGATCTCTCATTTGTCCTTCAATTCGAAAGCTCGGATGCTAAGTTTTGAGTTAAATCAATAGAACTACATTGAAAATTAAGTAAGATAGAAGGAAAATAATCTCCACTCGAGGCTTCCAATTAAGAGGCAGATTGGACTTGTAATTCGTCTCAAACTAGGTCATGACCCAGTTTGAAGTCGAAATGAACAATCTTCAGCCTTAGGCCCTATTGGAATCCTAGCTTCCCAATTTCTCTCTTGCTATGCTTCTCTAACTTCCTCGGATTCTTTCTTATTCTCAATCCTCGCCCTCATTCTTCTCCCCTTTCTCATTACTGGATAAATTCACACCTTCATTAATCTCATTCCTCCTGTCCTATAAATTCTCCTGCTTTTCTCTCTCCCTTGAGTTTGAACCATTGTGACCGTCACCTTTATCGGCATACACTCTTGTGTCATTTTCAGGTTGGAGAGAGAGTGCATCAAGTTGATTATTAATGGAACGTGAAAATTTTTGGTGTCATTTTCAGGTTGGAGGTTTTGAATGATTGATCAAATCACTGAAACGAGTGCTAATTTTGCTAAACATAATAGCTAAAGACAAATTTAGTTCAAATTAGGTTGCCTTCTCTTCCTCTTCTTCTTCTTCTTCTTCTTCTTCTTCTTCTTCTTCTCCCCTTTCTTCTTATCCTTGTTCCTTTGCTAAATCATTTTCTATTCCGGAGCTTGGTTGAAAGAGGGAGAGAAAGAGAGGGCGAGAAGGAGAGAGAGAGAAAGCTGCGAGCAAGACAAATATTTATGAAGGGTATAATCGTCTAATAACTCACTTATCTGACTATGAGGCCCTATTTTATACAAGTTCAACCAGTGAGGGTATTGCAAAATTAGGTAAATAAGGTGAGGCCCTAAAAATTAATTACACATATGTCGGGGTATTAAAATATTAATTACACAACAACGAATCCGGAAGATTATTTGTCATACTACAAGTCGCACATATATGTGCGAGAAGGAGATGATGTCACATACTGTCGATACTTCCACGCCACCTTAAAGGGAGTTGCACAAAGGTGGCTCAACGGTCTTCCTCAAGGAAGCATATCCTTATTTGACGAATTGTATGAGAAGTTCATAGGACAACTCAATGCAAGTCGTAAGAAAATGAGAATGATCATCCATTTCTCCAAAGTCAAGTAAGGAAATAATGAACCTCTCAAGGACATCCGTAGGTTCCATGGAAATGTTGTCCTAATCCTATACTTACAAGATGAAGTAGCGTATATCGCCTTCCTTAATGGGCTCAAGGGTGGAAGATTCAAATTCTCCTTAGTCGAGCAAAAGATATGCACCTTGGCAGAGGCACTTTGAAAAGCGGCAGACTTTATCCAAGCCACATAAATATGTGCTAAAGAAGGATAAAAAGTCAACAGGAGGGGAGAGGACGGAAAGCACACTCAAACACCCGACAAGAGACATAAGGACTATGATGTCGATCATCGCTTTAATATAGACCCGAGGAGCATCCAATGTTAAGAAAGCCAGCTTCCATGACAACTCCCTACAAATTATGGAATTCCAACGAGTATTGTGAGTACCATGAGCAAACACGGCATGATACCACCGAATGTCATGTGTCTGAAAAAGCGCTCGAAGAGCTCACCAATAATGGCAAAATAGATTGCTTCCTCAAAAGAAGCCCCAAATGAGTGCAAAGAGACCCTTCAAATATCAAGGACGAGCAACGAGATAAAGAAAACTCTATCAAAGTCATCGCAACTATCACTCTGGGGCTTTATGGGAGGCCTTACTTCATCTTCTTGAAAGATTTATCTCCAAATTTCCCAATAAGTTATGATAATGGGACAACCTCCGTCTTTGAAAGTGCCAACCATGACCTTTGGAGAGCAAGACTTGAAGGGCATAGCCACTCCCTATGATGACCAATGGTCATCAAGTTGAAGATTTCCGACGTTATAATAAGAAGGATCTTTATGGACACAGGGAGTTCAGTGAATATTATCACCATGGAATGTTTGAGCTAGTTGAAATACTCCATGTAAGATCTCATTCCCCTCGTCAGTCCCATCCTCATATTCGGGGGCAACTAGTTCATCCCGGAGGCATGATACGCCTACTGTTCGGATCGGAGAAAAAGCTAAGGGTAGAAACATTGAAGTAGATTTCTTGGTGGTGGACGTCTTTTTAGCTATAGGAACCATCGCATGCGGGGCCGATTGAGCTTTCCCACGAATGTCGGGTTTTGGAAATTTTAAATAATGATTCAAGATTCTGAAGATGGTTATGAAATGTGAGGATGAACCTCTTATTAAGGTTTCGACTTTTATTAAATCTTATTTAAAATGAATTAGGCAAAGTTTGAATGACGATTTTACTAATCATTTTATTTTAGAAATTATTTTCGAAGTCCCACGATATTATTTCCTAACCGAACGATAAATAAGATTAGGGTTTCGTTTATGTTTCGTCGTGAGGCTTCGGGGCCAAACGGGTGAAAACACCTGTTTGAACCCTAGCCCCGCCTATCGACCGCTCGGTGCGGCGACAACCTACACTCGGTAATGGCCGGCACCGGCCGGGGACCAAGGCCGAGACAGTCGGCCTTGACCTCTGGCTCGGCTTAGCAGATCCAAAACCTGTTTTCCTTTGGTCGATCGAAAAATAGCTGGAAGCGAGATCTAGAATAAACCAAAATGGGGTCGCCAGTAAGTTTTTAGGAAAGAAAAACTAACAAAAACAAAATAGAGTTTGCTTTTCCAATTTTAGTATGGGAAAACTAAGAGTAAAAAGGCTAAAAAGTGACTCCATCGGTCTAGAACCGAGAATCGAATTTGGGGGCAAGGGTACGAAACGTAGTGATAAGCCTTTCTGTTCCACCGGTCCAAAGATGGTCGTTACTAGTTCAAGTACTGAATTAAAATAATATACCAAACACAAGCACACAACATGCGATACGGAAATTAAATCAACTAGAACATGAATGAAAGTGATAAAGGCAAAAATAAACGAAAATGATAAATAAAGCGAAGCAAAAAGAAAAGAAAGGCGGAAAGAAAAGAAAGCGAGAAATTAAAGGATTACATCGGGTGGGGAGGAATTTAAATGTGATTATATCTCGAAACCACAATATAAAAAGTGATAAAAGCATAAAATAAATAAGTAAACCATTGTGAAGGTTGAATTTGTGCCCTCAAATTGTCCCACCTGCCGATCCGGATCATGAATTTGGATCCGGTGATGCGATGGTGATGAATTGAGAAGGACTTTTTGTGAGGATAAGTTTGTAGAGAGTAGGAAAGATCAGTTGAATGAATACCAAGAGATCGGAATAACCGAATATCCATTAGCTCTTTGTAAGGATTCAACGGCGTCCTGTTTCGAGGTTATCATTTAGCAACGTAACACATAGACTGAAGTCGTGCTAGAATGAGAGCCTAAGCTCTCTATTTATAGAGAGAGGTTAAGTCAAGGAATGACCTAGGTTTTACTCTCAGCCAATCGTTCAAAATGAGCCAAAATCTGCTACAAAACCGGGCCAATATAATGTGAAGATTAAACCGGATAAAACTAGATAAAATCGGATAGAAAAGAGATAGGGCGCCGGCCACATGTTGTTTTCTAGGGTTCGGAGCCTTCCGTGCTACAACAGATTCCTTTAGCCCAAAACACAGACGTTTCAAGGTAAGGAAAATGGTAGGGGGCACCGGCCATGTAGTGTTCTTCTAGGGTTTTGTGCCCTTTCCGTGCTATAACAGAGTCTTGGCCAAAACACAGCGTTTTGAGGCGAAATAATTGGTAAGGGTCACAGGCCATACACGACGTCGCTTTGAGGAATGTGTGCTTCTACTCTCGGTGGACTCTCTTGGAGCAAAACGCAGACACTTTGATGCTTGTGATCATGAAATCCAGCGCTTAACATTGTCTTGAGGTCTTTGCATCCGTTTCGATTGGACAAAATGCAGAATTCTAAGCTTGGAATTTCCTTTATTCAACACTCGGACTTTCATTGACTCCGGAGGCTTGGCCCGAGTTTAAATCATCCGAAAGAAAAAGGGATTTTTAGACCGACCCAAGGCAAAAGGCTATGTATTTGGTGTTGGGGGTTCTTTGTGGTTTACTAGCTTCCGTCGCACCAATCAAATTTAGTCTGTGATCCTAATCCTTAAACAGGACTCGGGATCTCATCATCGAGTCAAGAAATAAATAAAATAGAAAAGACATGACATCTGTTTAGGTGTCTACGAGTTAGACCCCACTTTAACCGAGTCCGAAAGACGAAGGTCAAAGTAGACACTAAAGGGTACTTACCTGTTGCTAGCATTGCTTCGGAATCTAATTGAATTGATGCGTCCGAAATTACATATCTTGAACTTTGACGGGGGCCTAGACTTGACTAGTAGAGTCTTAAGTCCTGGTTGTTGATTCTTGAACTTAGCTACTTAAAGACCCGAAGCTCGGATTGGTGTGCCTAAACTTGACCATGCGCTTAGTCTAAAGCAGGACGCTTGAACTTGACTAAGGTAGTAAAGTCCGAAGTCCAATAGAGATGCCCGAACTTGACCACTTCTTGGATCCGAAGTTCGGTGGAGTATCCCGAGCTTGGCTTGATTAATATCCCGAAGCTCGGATAGGGGCCCAAACTTGACTCGGGTACTTGGTCCGAGCTTGGCTGAAATTTTTCTACATTAACAGCTTTATTAGCAAATAATCGAATTAATATAGTTTCAAGTGCTACCCGAAGACGATCCGTAGCTAGATCATGTTTCAAACATGTTACTTTAACTTGGCCATAGAGTGGTTGCAAAGTCTTGACGTAGTGTTTGAACCTTGACCGCTATTGGGTCTAAAGTTCAATGGAGGGATGTTTGAACCTTGACCACACTTGGGTCCGGAGCTCGATGAGGTTGCGTCTCAACCTTGATCGCTGTTAGGGTCCGAAGCTCGACCGAGGCGCGTCCGAACCTTGACCACTGTTGGGCTCGAAGCTCGACAAGGATGTGTCCGAACCTTGACTCGTTGTTGGGCATTAAGCTCGACAAGGGTGTGTCCGAACCTTTACCACTATTGGGCTTGAAGCTTGATTGAGTTGTGTCTAAACCTTGACCGTTGTTGGGCCCGAAGCTCGACCGAGTTGTCCGAACCTTAACTACTGCTGGGCTCGAAGTTCAACTTCTATCCACTTTCGACGGAATAGGGACGGCTACTTATCTTTATGTAAAAATTCTTGCCTAGATTTGGTCGTTGGATGACCTGGAATCTAGGGAACGCTTGCTTGAAAATATGATGTTCTATGAGGTTATGTGCCTCATTCTATACTTGGGCTTTTAGTTTGTGTGCTAATAGCTCCTTTTGTTTGTATGCTAGATGATTGGTGTCTTCCGTTGAGTATTCTTGGAGTTGTTGTGGTTCTATGACCCTTTCGATCATGAGCCCCCATGTTCTTCTTGGGTGCTTATATCTAGCTCTTCTCGAATGTTGGAGAGTTGGTGAGCTTCGATATTTTTGGTTAAATTTTTGAAGGTGGCGATGCTTGGTAACCTTCTTGATGTTGACTTGATGCTTGATGCTTGATTGGATAATTCCTTGTAGGGTGCTTTGTTATTAAGTTTTGTATTTTGAGATGAAATTTATTTTTGGCTAATGAAAGAATGGACTCACCTATTTTGAGATGAAATTTGAATTTGACTAATGCAAAATGAAATGCAAGATTGGACTCACCTACTTTGAGTTGATTTTGACTTTGGCTAAATGTAAAAATGAATGCAAATATGGACTCACCTATTTTGAGATGAAATTTATTTTTGTCTAATGAAAGAATGGACTCACCTATTTTGAGATAAACTTTGACTTTGGCTACATGAAAAAATGCTATTACTTGGACCAACCTAAAAATGGAAGGTAATTTGGACTTTTGGCTAAAATGCACAAATTGGACCGACTCAAAAAGGTTCATTATTTTATTTTTATTTTGCACCCATGCAAGGATTATTCAGCGCTCTTCACCTATCCCTAAAGGCTCATAAGTAGAAGATTAAATCTAAAAACAATCACACTCATCCAACCATGCAAATGAAGATAAGGTGCCACCTAATGGTCAAATATCTATGGTCAAAAGAGGGTTAAGACTAGGTAGGATACATGGTGAGTCATAGTCCGAGGATTTAGTCTTCCGTGCAGGGCATAGCAAGAAAAATGCTAGAATCCTCGGTGCCTCTTGGTAAACCAAGAGCGCAATAAGGAAATAATTACAGCCTCCATTGGCAATCAAGCCTAGTTGGGCCCACCTTGGACGTAGTAGAAACCTCTTACCGAAGTATTAAAAAGGGTAAAACCTAATGTTCCACCAATAGAAATAAACTATGTTCAAAGGTTGCTAAAATGCAGGATGCCTAATGCAAACACATTATTAAAACTCACTACTCAATTTCAAGTTTCGCCCTCTTAATAAGCTATTTATCACCGGTGGAGTCGCCATCTGTAGGAACCATGGCGGCAGGTGCCGACCGAGCTTTCCCATAAATGTCGGGTTTTGGAAATTTTAAAGAATGATTTAGGATTTTAAAGATGGTTTTGAAATGTGGGGATGAGCCTTTTATTAAGGTTTTCAAATTTTATTAAATCCGATTTAAAACGAATTAGGCAGAGTTTGAATGACGATTTATTAATAATTTTATTTTAGAAATTATTTTCACGAGTTCGGGATATTATTTCCTAACCGAACGATAAATAAGATTAGGGTTTCTATTTCGCCGTGAGGCTCCAGTGGCCAAACTAGTGTGAAAACACCGGTTTGGACCCGAGCCTACCTACTCGACCGCTCGGTGTAGGCGGCAGCCTGCACCTAGTGGTGGCCGGTGCCTGCTAGGGACCAAGGCCGAGATAGTCGGCCTCGGCCTCTAGCCCGGCTTGGCGGATCCGAGACCTGTTTTTCCTTTATTCAGTTAGAAAATAGCAGGGAAGTAGATCTAGAAGAAATAAATCAAAAGGGAGTTGCAAGTCGGTTTTAGGAAATAAAAACTAACAAAAACAAAATAAAGTTTGCTCTTCCAATCTTTGTACGGGAAAACTAAGACTGAAAAAGGTTAAAAAGTAACTCTACCGGTCTAGAACCGAGAATTGGGTTCGGGGCGAGGGTACAAAACGTAGGGATAAGCCCTTCCGTTACGCCCGTTCGAGTACCGAATTAAAATAGTATACCAAACACAAGCACACAACATGCGATATGGAAATTAAAGTAACTAAAACATGAATGAAAGCGATAAAGGAAAAAATAAAAAAAACGATAAAGAAAGCGAAGCGAAAGAAAAGAAAGGCGGAAAGAAAAGAACGCGAGAAATTAAAGGATTACATCGAGCAGGGAGGAATTTAAATGCAACTACATCTCGAAACCACAATACGTAAAGCGATAAAAGTATAAAATAAATAAGTAATCATTCTAAAGGCTGAATCCGTGCCCTCGAGCTGTCCCACATGCTGATATGGATCGTGAATTTAGATCCGGTGATGCGACGATAATGAATTCGGAAGGGCTGTTTGTGAGTTTTGTGAGGGTAAGTTTATAGAGAGTATGAAAGATCAGCTGAATGAATACCAAGATATCGAATAATTGAATATCCATTTAGCTCTTAGTAAGGATTCAACGGCGTTGTGTTTAAGGAGAAAGCCTATTTCAAGTTATCATTCAAGTAGTGTAACTCATAGGGTGAAGTCGTGCTGGAATGAGAGTCTAAGCTCTCTATTTATAGGGAGAGGTTAGGTCAAGAAATGACCTAGGTTTTACTCTCGACCAGCTCGTCCAAAATGAGCCAAAATCTGCTACAAAACCGGGCCAAGATAATGTGAAGATTGAACCGGACAAAACCGGATAGAAAAGGGATAAGGGGCACTGGCCACAAGTTATTTTCTAGGGTTCCGAGCCTTCCGTGCTGCAACGAGATTCCTTTAGCCCAAAACACGAGTGTTTCAAGGTGAGGAAAATGGTAGGGGGCACCGGCCATGTAGTGTTCTTCTAGGTTTCGCGCCCTTTTCGTGCTATAACAGAAGGCTCGGCCAAAACATAGTGTTTTGAGGTGAAATAATTGGTAGGGCACCAGCCATACACGACGTCTCTTCAGTGGAATGTGTGCTCCTAGTCTCGGGCGGACTGTCTTGGAGCAAATCGTAGCACTTTGATGCTTGAGATCATGAAATGCAGCGCTTAACATCGTATTGAGGTCTTCGGTTCCGTGTCTTATTTGACAAAATGCAAAATTCCGAGCTTAGAATTTCCCGTACGCAGCATTGGACTTCCGTTAACTTTGGAGGCTTGGCCTGAGCTTGACCGTCCCGGAAGAAAAAGGGATTTTTGGATCGACCCAATGCAGAAGGCTATTTATTTGGTACTTGGGGTTCTTTGTGGTTTATCGGCTTCCGCCGCACCAATTAAATTCGATCAGTGATCTAAATCCTCAAACAGGACTCGATATCTTATCCTCTCGGTCAACAAATAAATAAAATAGAAAAGACATGACACTTTTTAGGTGTCTACATTGGCTTACAACATCATCAATTGGACGCCCTACTCTTAACAAGGTCAAAGCTGTCATCTCCCCATACCTCTTGCTCATGCAACAGGAGTTCAATGACGGCACCGTGGGCAAGTTCTACAAGGACTAGAAGAATGCACAAGAATGCTACTATGTAAGCCGTCAGCCATTATTAATGGAATAGCAAAAATACACCAAGGAGACCAAGATGACCCCAAGGGAAAGCGACCGAAGGAGGAATTTTCAACCAAAGGCCCCGAGATCATGATGCTCCCACGAAGGAAAAGCTCTTGCTACCTTGACGCTCCGCACAAGGTATCATTGGCCCTTTCTAAGGAAGAAGCATATTCCCCGAACAAAGTGACAAAATCAAGAGGTACTTCGACTAGGTGTTGTGGGCAACTTTGTAAGTAGAGTTCACCTCTCTAAGAACTCACTATCTTTATTTCTAGCATTAGTGTCATGGAAGCTTATTTTTTGGCATGAGTTTCCTTTTTAAGGACTCACCCAGAGCAAGTAAGTCCCAATTTTGTAAAGGAATCGCTCACGCTTGAGGCAGATTTTCCTAACGTGCTCAATGGGGGCATAAATTCCTCCTTTTGTGCGGACTTCAATTTTCCCTCGCTAATACAATGAGTATGCGTTACATAAGTTATGTAACTTCTTTCGTTTAACATTCTATTTTTCGTCGAGCTTGAGGGCAACAATAGGGGCTAATATAACCCCTTAATGCAACCAAACCAAGACATAAAATTCAAAAAGGCTAACACGATCCTCCAATGAGACAACATCAAGCCTCAAAAGCTAGGGGTTGACATGACCCACAAGATAAATCTAAGTACGGGCTAACACAAACCCCAATAGAGAATCCAAAACTTGGCAACAACTAAAAATGCACGAGAAGAAGGGAATGACACACAAATCAAGCTAAGGTACGAAATACATGGAAAATCAAAGTAAGCAAGAGCCAAGCAAGAGATAAGTAAATGTAAGACATGAAGAGATCGGCTATGGTCCTAAGGTGCATACACCCAAGCACAAGAAAGCCCCTTGAACGAAAAAGGACAGAGCGTATGCTGCTCATCAAGTGAAGATCCCATAGGGTTATAAATGATCCTTAAGGGATGTCATTCAAGCTCTAAGACACTAGGAAAAAGCACAAGGTCAATGCCCTTGAAGAGCGCTTTCGTTCCACAAGAAATCGACACGAAGCTATAAGCATAAGAAACCTCGGCTTGGCACGCCATGCCCACAAAGGTTCAATCTACAATTGCTTATCTCCGAACTCCAGAAAAAGTCAATCAGGTGCCCATATTTTTCTCAAAAAATGAAAGGAGCGATTGTTTGCAAATTGAAGACGAAGAAACTTCAAGACGCACGAGTCGTTTATTTTAGCTCAACGCTAAATGCCGCTTCTTGACATCAAGTTTGGGGGCAAGAGATGAGCTAACATAAATATCGAAAGTAAAATTACAACTTAGACACAATCAAAGGCACCCTACGAAAGCCTATATTAAGGAACCGACATGTTTCAGCCTAACGTGGAGTCAAACACATTCTCACCCAAAAGGGATTCGACTTTTCTCAACTAAAAAGGGCTAATATTTTTGACTAAAGGAGATGGGGTTGCCATTTTTCGCGTTGAAATGACTTGATATTTTTATCCAAAGGACTCTATAATTTCTTTGCCCTAAAGGAGTCACTAATTCATTGCTCTAAATCGGATCAATATTTTTCGATCCAAAGGAATTCGCATTTTCACGCCCTAAAATCAAGGTCATTATTTTTTTGTCCCCTTCAAATCTTATCTCTTTGTGCATAAATTTGGTTAGGAATGTTTCCATTAAAAAATATGCTAATAAAAATTTTAAAAATAAAAATAATAAAAAGTTAGAGTTAAAGAGGAAGTGGGGAAGTCGGGTTTTCGGGGTTTGGGAGTTGGGAGTTGGGAGTTGGGGTCGGGTCTAGCTTGGGGGATTGGGCAAGAGAGCGAGGGGAAAAGTGGCGGGGATTTGGGGAGTCGGGGTTTAGGGTTGGTTGCGCACCTATGCCGCGAGGGCGAGGAAGTTGGACGGACGAGCGAGAGAGTGAAAAGGAGAAAAGATGCGAGGGTCGGGGTTAAGAATTGAGGCTGCGACGAGCGAGAGGGAGAAGAGTCGGGAACCGGGAGTCGGAATCTAGGCAGCAGTAGGGGTTCCCGGAAAGAGTGAGAGAGCGAGAGGGGCAAAATCTAGATAGAACTCGGCATCGTGGAGAGAGGAGCAGGGGCGAGGCGTAAGAGAGCGAGAGAGTAGTGAGGGGAAGAGCAGCGAGAGGAGGGTAAAAGAGTCTGGGGCTTGAGAGTCGTGGAAATGGGATAGAGAAGTCGGGAGAGTGAGAGCGTAAGGGCAGCGAAAGCTCGGCAGTGAGAGCATGAGTGAGCGAGAAATGAGAGCGTGAGTGAGCAAGTTAGAGCGAGCAAGAAGGAGTCGAGAGTTGGGTTTTGGAGTCGAGAGTCTGGGAGACGGGTTCTAAAATCGTAAAAACTTGTAAAAATTGTACAATTTTCAAATAATCGTAAACAACTGAAATTAGCCTACTATAGCTAAAAAGCCGCGTTCTCACCTGCGTAGGGGGACATCCTTTAGAGTTTAATATCTCCCGACGTCTAATGACAACTTAGCCTATAGGAGCTAAAAAGTAGCCTATGGGACATCCTTCCACCTCCGTAAAGGGACATCCTTCGAGTTCAAAGTCCGTTGATGTCTAAAGAAGCATTAGCCTATTGGAGCTAAAAAGTCGTGTTTCCACCTCCGTAATGGGACATCCTTTGGAGTTCAATGTGTGTGAACGTTTAATGATGACTTAGCCTACGGGAGCTAAAGAGTCACATTTCCACCTCCGCAGAGAGACATCCTTCGGAGTTATACGTCTCTTGATGTATAACGACGAATTAGCCTACTGGGAGCTAAAAAGTCGCATTTCCACCTCCGCAAAGGGACATCCTTTGAAGTTCAATGTCTATCGACATCTAGCGATGAATTAGCCTACGCGAGCTAAAAGGTCACATTTCCACCTATGTAAAGGGAGATCCTTTGGAGTTTAACATGTGTCGATGTCTAACCCCGAATTAGCCTTTGGGAGCTAAAAAGTCGTGTCTCCACCTCCGTAAAAGGGCATCCTTTGGAGTTTAATGTCTGTGGAAGTCAAACGAGAACTTAGCATACGGGAGTTTAAAAGTCCTGTTTCCACCTACGTAAAGGGACATCCTTCGGAGTTCAATGTCTATCGACGTCTAGCGACGAACTAGCCTACGAGAGCTAAAAGTCTCGGTTTCACCTCCGGAAAATGACATCCTTCAAACTTATACATCTGCCGATGTCTAGCGACGAATTAGCCTACCGGAGCTAAAAAGTTGTGTTTCACCTCTAAAAGGGACATCCTTCGAGTTTAACGTTTATCAATGTCTCGGCTATGAATTACCCTACGGGACCTAAACAGATCGTGTTTCCACCTCCTCAAAGGGAAATCCTTTGAAGTTTAATGTTTATCGACATCTATCGATGAATTATCTCGCGGGAGCTAGAAAGTCGTGTTTCCACCTCCGCATAGGGACATCCTTTGGAGTTCAAGTCTATCAACGTTTGGTGATGAATTAGCCTACGGGAGCTAAAAAGTCTTGTTTCCACCTTCGCAAAGGGACATCCTTCGGAGTTCAATATCTATCAACGTCTAGTAACGAATTAGCCTACAAGAGCTAAACATTCACGTTTCCACCTTTGTAAAGGAATACTCCTTGGAGGTTATTGTTTATTAACCAAATTTGCACTTTCAAGCCTATGGGAGCCGAAAGGTCGCACAAAGACCCAACATGGCCTCGCCATGGACAGTTGCATTCTTAACCGGAGGTAAGAAGGTTGCCTTCTCCGTGGGATGTTCCCTAGCAAGAATCATGCACTTTAAAACCTACCAAAGTTGAAAGGTTGTGCAAAGGCCCAAAATGGCCTCGTCATGGGCATTTGCACTCCAAATTGGAGGATGAGAGGTCGCACTCCCCATGGGATGTTTCTTAATGAGAATCATGCACGTTGAAGCCTATGGGAGCCGAAAGGTCACATAAAGACCTAAATTGGCCTTTCCATGAGCACTTGGACTCCTAACCGAAGGTTCTCCGTGGGATATTCTCTAGCGAGAATCATGTGGGAGCTAAAAGGTTTTGTAAAGACCCACAATGACCTAGCCACGGGCAACTTGCACTTCCAGCTATAAGTTAAGGGGTTGCGGTCTCCATAGGATGTGAAGGTTTTCTCTTGGAGAGTCTTAATCACCCTAGAGGGGGTGAATAGGGTGATGAGAAAATTTTAACAAACTTGGAAGATTTACACTTGAAAAGAATAATCAAGACATACGTGGAAACCCTCCCGAGGCGGAAAACCACGGACGAGTGCTAGTCCAAGCACCAAGTCAAATCAACTATTTTGAATCCACAAAATACAACAGACTCGACTCAATCAAAATTTCTCCCTTCAATAATTCCTTATAGAGTTTTCCTCAACTCGGAAATTCCCTTATCCGATCTAGTATTACCTAACTAAGATAACCTTTACAGACTAGAGACAATCGAGCTGAGTTAACCCTTACAGCTCAGTCAAGGGACCTTACTCAAAAAGTAAGAAAGAGTATGTAACCGATTACAAGACTTTACAACCGAGAAAGTATGAATTATAAGATGGGAGTTGTAAATAGAAGATTGAGTATGAATACAATGACTTTTGCTTAAGTAATGTGTATTGACAATATGTCCAGACAATCTTCAAGTCTTGAGGGTTGGCTTCTATTTATAAATGACCAAGCAGATTAGCCGTTGTGACTAATTTCTCAACGAAGTCCTTTGTGACCGTTGTAACGGTTCTTACGAGTGACTCGAAAACATCCGTTGAGATATGAATGTTGTGCAATGGCTCTTGACTCCTAAGGATGCTCCAATCAGCTGGTGGTGTCCGAAAAGTAAGGTGGAAACCACCGTTGAGCTTAGCGTTGAAGTTTTTCGGTTTGGAAACGGACAATCCCGACACGATGTATGAGCCTTGTTTAGAAGTAGAAAAGCCTTGTCTCATCGGTGATTGACGACTTGAAGCTGGTTACTTTTGTAATTCAAATATGAGATAACCTCGTTTGGATAACCTACAAAAGTAAATCATTTTGGTTCTCAAAGTATAAAATGTTTTGGTTCAAGATTAGGCACATATAATAATTTAGTTAAGATAATTAAGTGTATAATTATCTCAAGCCTAGAAGAGTGGAATTTTCTGAGTCTATTATTCATTATACTTAAATTCCATAAGAGTCAATCTTAAGAAAGATCAAGTCATAAGAGTGAAAATATCGGAGTAGAAGTACTTGATCAAGACAAATAATTCTCAAACAAATATGTCGACTTAGAAAGTTGAATTAACGTTGTAATTCACTTTACTTCAAGATATGCAGTCGAATTCGAGATATGAAGTGTTAGAGAGATTATTTGAACATGCGATAAATTTAAGTAGTGTCCGAGTGACTCGAAACATCGGTGTGAGATAATAGATGAAAATGTATTTTCCGAGTCGATCGGAATCGAATGAAAACATATGCAATAGTTCCTATAATACTCGGAATGACTTGTAATCAAAACATAGGAGGAAAGAGGTTTGTACCTCTCTTTAGTAGTACTCGGAATGGTCTAGTTTCCGAGTCCGAGTCTTCAATCTCCCCTTTTTGATGAAAGGCATTCCGTACTTAGACGTAAACTTTGTTAGTAAAATAATCATGAGTTTTCATTCGACTTAGTGAAATATCGCGAGAAAATAGAGTAATGAAGTGTTTTGAACATAGAATATTTCTGCAGATAACTCATATGGTGAAGAGTGGTGAGTAATTATATTAGAGTAAGATAGAGAAACAAGCTGATATATCATAGCAAAACTAAATGACAAATTTAAACTCAAAAAGAGTTATACTCGAAATCAATATGCTCGAAATTAGAAACTTCATTCATATATATACATAAAAAAGCACAAAAAAAATACATATAAGAGATAGGGTGAGAAAACTCCCCTAAATAAGACAACAAATTTTCTAGTGTATTCCCCCTTGCCTTTCAGAGAAAAACAAAAAAAAAGGGAAAGAATTTATCAAGTCGATACAATTTGATGTGTGGACAAAAAAATAGAGAAGAAAAAAATTAAGATGGTGGTGTTGGGGCGATCCGAGTTGAGGAGGATGAGCGTGCAGTGCGCCTGCGCTGATATGCTTGTGAAGATGTGGAAGATCCGGGAGGTGGCAGCATCGGTATCTCTGGAAGTGGCTCAGCTCCGAGTGGCCGACCCTGAACTAGGTCATCCAGAGGCTCATCCTCTTGAAACATCACGGAGGGGGTGCTTCCTCCGGTTTGACTCGCTGCGGACTCGTCCAACATCCGCGAGGTCTTCCGAGTCACTCAAACTGTTGTCCGAGCTTATCGGTTCTGGTTGAGGACCCGGAGCACCTCGTCCCTCGGCTTCTTCTTCCTTCTTTTCTCCTTCTTCCTCTTTCTCTTATTCCTTCTCTCCTTTCTCCTTCTTCTCGAAGGAGTTGCTTCAGCCATGCAGCCTCCTCTTTTGCTTCACTGCCTCTCGGATAGAGACTTGGCGGGGCTCGAGGACTCTTTAGACGTATCCGAGCTGTCTGCGGGTCCCGAGTAGCTTTGGTGCGCCTTTCTCCGAGTTCAAGCATCTCCTGCTGCTCCTTAACCAAATTCTTCATTTTGAGAAGCACATCTTGTTGCTCTCGAATCCGAGATTGTGCCGTCTTTTGGTTAATGGTCATGTTACGAAGACGGTCTTGAAGGAGCGAAGAGTGTCCCGATTTCCGTGGACACGAGAGGAGAGTTTGCCTATCAATGTGGTAAACAAAGTAATAGTGGCTTCGAAGTGGAGGACCGAGGTGGAAGCACCACCAGGTGGAGGAAGGAGTAAAAGAGGAGTCCGAGTCCGAGACGGAGGGGAAGGTTGCCTCAGTTCGAGCTATGGACCCGGACACTAGGTTGGGTTTCCTGGTACCCGTATCTAAGAATCTCTTTTACGCCAACGACTATGGTAGCCTCGGACACTTCGTTTGGGTCTAAGGGAGTGGAACCTTGAATTGTTTAAAGATAAGGCTAAGCGGGGCTCACGAAAGAAGGAGGGGTGGATTTCTTAATTTGAACGGGCACGGTGGCCATCCGCTCGATAATGGCAGGGAAGAGGTCTACCTTGTAGCCCTTGAGAATGCGGAACGAGTTTTTAGAATTTTGGAGTTGGGATTTTTTTGTTGGAGTGGTGAGAAAAGAAAGCTCTTATTAGCAAAAACGAGAAGTCTAGCCTCAGTCTTCATCCGAGTCACAAAAAGTTCTTGCGTGACTCGGGGACTTCCTTGGCGTAATTTTCAAAGAACTCATCAACAACCTCGTTGAAGGGGATTGGTTTCTTTGTTGAGAAAGATAGAAGAAACTTTAAAAAGACGGTGAAGAAGAGAGAGATTAATACGAACCATCTGTGTTGCGAACTCTTGAGGTGATGATCCCTTCATTGTAAGAAAGATTTTCATAGAACTGAGTAACAAGTTCCGGGTATATGAATTCACTGAAACAAAGAAAGTTGTATACCCGGTGGTTTTGATGTGTTTCAACCACGAAAAGGTTGTGGTTGGAAAGAATTTGTCATCCAACGTAAGGTGTTGGGTGACGAGAATTTTAGAGGGGTTAGAAGGACCCTCTTGGCTTTTGGTTATGGGCTTCTTAGTTGCGAGCCTAGAAAATGCGGAACGGATCCTCTTTTAGGCATGGTCAAGAGGTTGTGAGAAGAAGATGACCTAACTCAAAGAAACGAAGAGAGAGAGAGAGTATCGAGATTGCTTGAGAGCTTAGATTGCAAGAGTGAGTATGCGAGAGTTTAGGTTAGCAGAGAGTAAAGTAGCGAAATGAAGGGAAAGGAATGCTATTTATAGCGAAAAGAATGTCCTTCGATATCCGCTCTAACCCAAACCTCCAACGGTCGTCTCGAGACCGGTGTGTCTGTACTTGCTCTCCAACGGTTAGAATTCCAATGTCTGTCTCCTAATGGCTAGCTCAGCTGATCGATGCGCGCGATAGAGAGAGAGAAAAGGAGAAATTTTAAAAGAAATTTATGAAATTCTCCACTAATCTAGAGATGATTTCGGAAGTTTGAAGTCCAATTTTCTCAAAATTGAGTCTAACTTAGTAAAGTTTCTGAGTGACGTAGAAAGTGCAAATAGATAATAACTCCTAGCTCGGTATCATCTGGGTCAATTGAACTAACTGTTATTTAGACATAGAAAAGAACATGTAGCACATAATCATGCAAGAGAATTTCACTTAGAAGAACACATAATTATGCATTTATCATTCCAAGTTCATTCCTAATGAAACAAAAGCTGATCCTCACTAAGTGGCTTAGTAAAGATATCGGCTAATTGAAATTTTGTAGGAATGAATTCAAGTTCAATATCACCTTTCTCAGAATGGTCTCTCGAGAAAATGATACCTGACCTCAATATGCTTTGTCTTTGAGTGCTTGAACTGGATTTTTAGTGATGCTGATTGCACTCGATTGTCACACTTGATTGGAATTGATTTGAATGAAAGTCCAAGGTCTTTCAAGTGTTGCTTCATCCATAGAATCTGAGCACGGCATGCTCCAGCTGCAATGTACTCAGCTTCAGCAGTTGATAGAGCAAGCGAGTTACGCTTCGTTGAGTGCCAAGATATAAGGGATTGACCCGAAACTGGTATGCTCTCGAGGTGCTCTTTCTATCAACCTTATATCCAGCATATTCAGCATCCGAGTATCCAAGTGAGGGTCGGTTCGAGTCTCTTGAGAACCACAGACCTAGATTACGAGTTCCTGTAAGATATCTAAATATTCTCTTCACCGCAAGTGAGATGTGATTCCTTTGGATTAGCATGAAATCTTGCACACAGACATACACTAAATACAATTTCTGGCCTACTTGGATGTAAGATATAATAGACATCCAATCATACCTCGATAGAGTTTTTGATCTACTGCTTTACCTTTTTCAGTCCGAGTCCAGCTTCATGTCTGCTACTCATTGGTGTTGCTTGCTTGTTTTGCACCTTGAAGCTTGTACTTCTTCAGCAACTTCTTGGTATACTTAGATTGATGGACATAGATGTCATCTTTATCTTGTTTGATTTGTAGACCAAGAAAGAAATTGAGCTCTCCCATCATGCTCATTTGGAATTCTTGTCTCATTAACTCGGAAAAATCTCAACAGAGATTTTCATTAGTAACTCCAAAAATTATATCATCAACATAAATCTGAACAATAAGAAAGTCTTTCCCCTTGGTTTTTATGAAAAGAGTTTTCTCAATCTGACCTCTTTTAAAATCATTTTCAACCAAGAAACTGCTCGGTCTTTCATACCAAGCTTTGGGAGCTTGTTTAAGACCATAAAGAGCCTTTTGCAACTTGAAAACATGATTTGGAAATTCTGAGTTTTCAAATCCAGGGGTTGCTCAACATAGACTTCCTCTTGAATGAAACCATTCAGAAAAGAACATTTGACATCCATTTGATACAATTTAATATTCATGCTAGATGCAAATGCTAATAGGATTCTAATTGCTTCAATCCTAGCAAGCTGGTGCAAAGGTTTCCCCACAATCAATTCCTTATTCTTGATTGCAACCTTGAGCCACAAGTCTAGCCTTATTTCTGACTACGAACCCATTCTCATCCAGTTTGTTCTTGAAAACCCATTTGGTTCCTATGATCGTGTGGTTAGAAGTTTGTTTGGGCAAAGTCCAAACTTGGTTTCTTTCAAATTGATTAAGCTCCTCTTGCATGGCCTCTACCCATTCAAGTTCATTTAGGGCCTCTAGTGCATTTCTTGGTTCGAGTTAATGATATGAATGCAGTGAATGCACACAGATTTTGCAAGGAAGAGCGAGTTCTTACCCCACTTGTTGATGTCGGAGAAGATGTTTTCAAGTGGGTGGCTCAAAGCATATTTGAATGCTTTACCTGTTCTCTGGTTCACCAAATTTGAGGGTTGAACTAGTTGATCTTAAGTGATCTGATCTGATTGAGCTTGCTCATCTATTTGACCTTCAGCGATTCGAGCGGGCTCTTGAGATGGTTCGATCTCGAGTCATGGTATTCTAAGTTGCCCCATTCGAGCTGATTTCTTTTGACTCTGTCCGAGCTCGGATTTAGTAAGATCATCTTCATCTCGACTGAGTTTCGGATCCGAGAATGTTGACTCACTTGGTTTTCCCTAATCAATCTCATCAAACACAATGTGGATGCTTTCTTCCACTTTGTTAGTTCTTTTATTAAAAATACGATATGCTTTACTATGAGATGAATAACCAAGAAAGATACCTTCATCTGACCAGAGCATGAAACTTGGTCGAGTGATCCTTACCATTGTTGTGAACATAGCACTTACATCCGAAGGGTTTGAAGTATGTGATGTTTGGTTTCTTTCCCTTGTAGAGTTCATATGGAGTTTTCTTCAAAATGGGTCCGATGAGGCATCCGTTCGGTGTGTAGTTTCTTTGTGTTGAGTGCCTTAGCCCGGAAATAGTAAGGCGGATCGTGTTCAATCATCATTATCCTTCCTATTTCTTCAAGAGTTCTGTTCTTTCTCTCCACTATCCCATTCTGTTGAGGAGTTCTCGGTCGTTGAGAAGTTATGGGAGATGTCATTCTTGTCACGGAACTCTGCAAATTCGAGTAATCAAACTCCCTTCCATGGTTAGTTCGAATTCTTCGATCCGAGTGCGGGACTCTACTTGAATTATTCTGCAGAGCTTGCTTAACTCTTTGAAGGCTTCATTTTTGTGCTTAAGAAAACACACCTAGGTAAATCGTGAGTAGTCATCAACAACCACAAGTACATAAGATTTACCTCTAAGACTCTTTACGAGGATTTCACCACATAAATCTATATCCGACATTCAAGCACTTTGGATGTAGAAGTAGTTTTGAGAGATTTGAATGATGATCTCGACCTTTTGTGCATGCTTCACAGATTTTATCTTTCTTAAAGGCATAGTTAGGTAAACCTCTCACTAAACCATGAGATGCAAGCTTTTTGATAGTATGCAAACTAACATGACCTAGTCTACGATGCCATGTCCAAGAATTATCATGCGGTGATGCTTTTAAACAGGATAAATTCTGACTTGGATCGGAAAGAGGAATAGTGTAGGTATTACCTGATCTCTTACCTCGGAGCTTAGTCTCTTTGATGGTTGCATCAGAAATATAGTAATTTGTCCGAGTTAACCTTACCTCTTGACCTTTGTCACACGAGTTGAGAGATGCTAAGTAGATTGTACTTTAATCCCTTAACAAGATAGATTGGGTCGACCAGGTTGTCTCCTTTTCCAATCTTGCCTATTCCAACTATCTTGCCCTTTATTGTCATCTCCAAAAGTGACTTTGGCTCCTTTTTAATCTTCTAACTAAGAAAAGAGTCTTGAATCTCCTGACATGTGGCGTGAGCATCCACTGTCTAGGTACCAATGACCTTTTATCTTTTTCCGAGTTACCCGTAAGTCGAAACACACTAACTCTTCTCACTTCCTCTAACGAACCCAGTAACTCCCTTTACTTGTGGTCCTTTTCGAGGAAGAAGACTCTTGGTAACCCAGATTTGAACTACTTTGGGTTTGGTTTGATTTTGAGTTTTCCTTTTAGAAAACTAAGTCCGTGTCTCTTTCTTTTAGAAATCTTTTCTTTTATAAGCGAGGTGGAGAAGGCTTTTTCTTGTAGGCTGGTGCTGGACTCGGTCCTCCTTTCATTCTTATGAATGGGACCATGCTCGGCCTTCCTGAACTTTACAATTACGGAATCCTTCTTGAAAAGATCCGAGTAGGAGTTTGATTCCTCCTCTTTGTTAAAACCAAGTCCTTCCTTTCTAAATGAGACACATTGAGAACCTAAGAGCATGTCAAGGTTTTTCTAACCTTGAGTAAATTTTAAAATAGGTTCTTGAGACTCTTTGAGCTTTTGTTTCGGATGCTCATTTTCTCTTACGAGTATCTCGAGCTCGGTCTCATTAGTTTGAGTACTAGTCTTGAGTTCTCTTAAAGTAAGTCTCAATTTTTTCAATTGATTTTTCAAACCAATGCTCTCGGAGGTGAGGGACTCAAGTTGTTTTTGAATTGTGAAGAATCGAATTGGACTATTCTTCTAAAGTGTAAATATATTTAGCTAAATCAACTTTGGAGAACTTAAGAAAGTATTCTATTATCTCCTGAAGATTTGTCTCCTCAATGTCCGAGTTGTCGGAGTCGACTCGGATTCAGCTTCGAGTCCGATAGTGCCATCGGACACTTTGAGTCGTCTGAGTCTTCATCTTCTTTAGATGAATCTTCATCACTCCATGTGGCCATCATAGCCTTCTTCTTCTTTCTGTCCCTCTTTCTCCTTGGACGAGTCTTTGACTATGTAATCTTTGCTGCCACATTCAAAACATCCGAGTTCTTAGTTAAAGATAGCTTTGAAGGGGAGAAGTGTTTACCTTTTACTGTCCTTCTTATCTTTCTTGTAGAACTCTTCTCTTGGCCTTTTCTCCCATTTCTTGTGCTTCATCATTCTTTTGAAGCCTCGAGTAATGAGTGCCATGGGATCTTCTTCGAATCCGAGGAACTGAGATGTTCTCCCTCTGCTTTTTAGGCTTTCAACGCAATGTTCTTTTTGGTGCTGACCTCGACATCCTCTTCTTCCGGATGGATTTCATGGGTAAGAAGCTTCCCAATCGGTTCGTCCGGCTTTAGTTGAGAAAGGTTACGAGCCTCCTCGATAGCTGTCACCTTGGGACCCCATCTTCTCTTGGGTAGACTTCTTAGAATTTCTCTCGCACATTTCTTCATGGGAAATCTTTCTACCCAGAGATTTGAGATTGTTTGTAATCTCGGTGAAGCGTATAAACATCCGAGTGATGTTTTCTTTCAGCTCCATCTTGAACAGCTCATATTTGTGAAGATATTGACTTATCTTAGCTTGTCTTACTTGGCTTGTTCCTTCATATGTGTTGATAAGAGTTTCCTACACATCTTTAGCTATGTCACAAGTTGGCACTCTATTGTATTCTTCTAGCGAGATGGCGCACATCGGAATGTTCATTGCTTTAAAGTTCTTTACGAACTTTTACGCCTCTTCAGTGGTGTACTCGAACATTGCTTTAGGCACAGGTCTTGTATCTTCTATCTTCATTGGAATGTAATTGCCTTCTTGTATGATGTTCCATACATCTTCATCGTGGTCCAGACGAAAGCATTCCATTAGCTTCTTCCGAGTGCACGAAATTTGATCCTTTGAACTTAGGTGGTCTACTAGAAGATCTTCCTTTATCAAACTCTCCATTGTTCCGAGCCATATGATCTTTATTAAACCCTTTTTAAAAGGCTAGGCTTTGATACCAATTGAAGGTTTGCTCTTGGAGAGTCTTAGTCACCCTAGAGGGGGTGAAGAGGGTGATGAGGAAATTTTAACAAACTTGGAAGATTTACACTTGAAAAGAATAATCAAGACAATCCGAGTCTAGATTGGACTCGAAAAATTGTAAGCTACGGATATACGTGGAAACCCTCCCGGTGCAGAAAACCACGGACGAGTGCTAGTCCAAGCATTAAGTCAAATCAACTATTTTGAATCCACACAATATAGTAGATCGACTCGACCAGAATTGCTCCCTTAAACAATTCCTTACGAGTTTTCCTAGACTCGAAATTCCCTTATCTAATCTAGTACTTCCTAACCGAGATAACCTTTACAGCTAGGGACAACTAAGCTGAGTTAAGCATTATAGCTCGGTCAAGGGACCTTACTCGGAAAGTAAGAAAGAATATGTAGCTGATTACAAGACTTTACAACCGAGAAAGTATGAATTACAAGCTGGGAGTTGTAAATAGAAGATTGAGTATGAATACAATGACTTTTGCTTAAGTAATGTGTATTGACAATATGTCCAACAATTTTCAAGTCTTGAGGGTTGACTTCTATTTATAGATGACAAAGCAGATTAGCCGTTGTGACTAATTTCGAACGAAGTCCTTTGTGACAATTGTAACGGTTCTTCCGAGTAACTCGGAAAAGATCCGTTGAGATGTGAATGTTGTGCAACGGCTCTTGACTCCTAAGGATGCTCCAATCAGCTGGTGGTGTCCGAAAGGTAAGGTGGAAACCGAGTTGAGCTTAGCGTTAAAGTTTTCTAATTTTGGAAACAAACAATCCCGGCACAGACGTCTAAGCCTTGTTCGAAGTAAAAAGCCTTGTCTGCTGGTGATTAACGACTTGAAGCCGGTTTTTTTGTAATTCAAAAATGAGATAACCTCATTTGGATAACCTACAAAAATAAATCATTTTGCTTCTCAAAGTATAAAATACTTTGGTCCAAGATTAAGCACGAGATAATAATTTAGTTAAGATAATTAAGTGTATAATTATCTCAACCCTAGAAGAGTGGAATTTTCCGAGTCTAATATTCATTATACTCAAATTCATCGTAGTCGAGTCTTAAGAAAGATCAAGTTATAAGAGTGAAAATATCAGATTAGAAGTACTTGATCAAGACAAATAATTCTCAAACAAATATGCTTGACTTAGAAAGTTGAATTAACGTCGTAATTCACTTTACTTCAAGATACTGTGATCGAACTCAAATATGAAGTGTTAGAGAGACTATTTGAACATGCGATAAATCCGAGTAGTGTTTGAGTGACTTAGAAATATCGAGTGTGAGATGATAGATGAAAATGTATTTTCCGAGTCGATCGAATCGAATGAAAACATATGCAATAATTTCTATAATACTTAGAATGACTTGTAATCAAAACATAGGAGGGAAGAAGCTTGTACCTCTCTTTGGTAGTACTTAGAATGGTCTAATTTCTGCGTCCGAGTCTTTAGGATGTTCCCTAATAAGAATCATGCACTTTCAAGCCTACGGGAGCCGAAAGGTCGTGCAAAGACCCAAAATGGCCTAGCCATGGGCATTTACACTCCTAACTCGGAGGTTAGGAGGTCACGCTCTTCGTGGGATGTTCCCTAGCGAGAATCATGCATTTTCAAGCCTATGGGAGCCGAAAGGTTGCGTAAATACCCGTGATGGCCTAGCCACGGGTAACTTACACTCCCAACTATAAGTTAGGAGGTCATGCTCTCTGTGAGATGTTCCCTAGTAAGAATCATGCACTTTCAAGCCTATGGGAGCTAAAATGTCGCATAAGGACCCATCACAAGCATTATCGTGGGCAAACTCATTCTTTTAGCCTACTCGGAGCTAAAAGGCTACAAGCTTTGCGGGATGCTTCCCAACAAGTTGAACACTATAGTTTTAGCCCCAAAGGGCTAAGAGGTCTCCATCCTTACATACTTTTATCCTGCCAAGGACTAAGTGTCACACTTTCAATCACATCGAAGGGAAATTCTTTTGGAGAATACACCCTTCTAACACATTTTTAGCCTCAAGGGGCTAAAGGGTCGTGCATCTCATACTCCTTGGCCTACGAAGCCCAAAAGGCCATGCTCTTATTCATCGAAAGAATCTTGTGGCGAGAAAGCGAGAAAGTCGATACATAAAGATCGACTCCTATTTCTTCTAAGAAAACATACAATAGAAACCGCTCATAGACGGCGTTACGGCTAAAAGCAAGCACTTCACTCTAACTTTCGCATCCATTTGTCATTGCTCCGGGACTCGAGAGATACATGCGACATTATTCCACATCCCACCTACCCACCCCAATATGCGTGTACGTGAAATGTGAGGGGCTAAATGATGTGGCAATTTCTGGGAACTGCCATTTCATCTCGCCATGTACCACACCAACTCTCTTAATAAGCAAGATCAACACAACATCGGTCTAAGCTCTCATTCACATGAGACTAGGTAAAGCCCAAGCCCATTAGGGTTAGGGTTTCATATCTAATGATGGTAAATGACTCTTTTGTCTCTCATTTATTTCTTATATAAATACTCACCAAACTTTATCACAAACTCATCATATGACAATTCCCAAGAAACATCTCACTCTTGGCTATTATATCTACTTAAAGATTATTCCTTACTTCTTCGATAAAGCTACACAAATTCCAAAAATCCCTTCACACACTTCAAGGATTTTCCTCGACTTTTCGTCAAACTAACTTGAGTGTTGAAGGGGCATTCCACGGGATCCAACCCCGGGCATGCCTTTGTGCAGGAAGGAGCGATTGTTACAGCTGAGTCTAACCGTCGTGATCGGGACAATAAATCTTCTTTCTCCGACTCATCTTCCACATCGACATCCTTCGATTTCTTTCCCAAAACACTTCCCGGACCTTCTTATATTCCGTATACACCGGAGAAAGCATTTCCATGTATCGGAGGCAAAGATTTTCTAGCTTCATTATTTAAGAACTATTACATATATTAGACTTTAATTTATGCTACACACAGGTTATTTTAAAATATTTATTTAAAAATCATAAATACAATATATTATATGTTTTCTAGTTTTTCTTCCAGACATGTAATATATAAATTTGTTAAACCATTCTTTTATGAGTAAATATGATAAAAAAAAAAAAAAGGGTAGAAAAAGGGTAATTCATGTGAAAGATTCACTAATAACCAAGGTCTTACATACATGGTTCTCTTAATTTCATAAAAAGCTCCAACGGCTAATTAACTCTTCATTATTATTGCATTTATGTCATGTATAGTTTATTTTGCTTCCTCATCCCCATATTCATCTTATTAATCCATTATTTATCATTAAACATGAAGAAAAAGGAAAAGGAAAGAAAAAGAAGAGGAGCAACATAACTTACAAGATAATCTTTTCAATTTCATAACTTCTCGTATATTCAACATGCTTAATTAATCGGAATATTGGATGGAAATAATACAAATTTTGGGGGTATTGGCCAAATTTAATACAAACAATTTCCTTGGCTACGAACATAACCAACTTTGAGGTTATTTTCCAATATCGAACGCCACCGAATTTTATGGGCGGCGACTCGTTGGAAATCTAACGTGGTAAATTTTTTTGACACGTGGACAACAAAGTCAATTTTTTAATTAATTTTATGAGATATAACTGCCAGCTATGGAAGAAATTTTTTTTAAAAAATTAAAAATCCTCATTAACTCTGCTACTCTCTCTTTCTTCCCTGCTTTGAATTCCGAGAACCGCAAAGAGTTAGAAAGAGAGGTAACCCTAACTCAAAAACAATGCCCTGGAGATGCAAAATTAGCACAAAACTACAAAAAATGAAGCAATTCGGGGTGAAAATTGGAATCCTCGTGCCCGCGTCGAACTCGTCTGGAGATAGAATTTGGGTCGGAGAAGGCGATACGAGGATCCGTGAAAGAACCAGCCTTGTAAAATCATGGGAGATGCAATTTTCTCTACCATTCCCATGAAGCAATGAATGAAGGTTTTGGATTTTGGATTTTGGAATGTTGGTTTCGCTCCCAAATGCCACCACCTACCATCGATGCGATTTTGGAATGTTGGTTCGATCAATTGCTCGATGCTAAACCAATGGAGAGGGAGGCATCATCGTCGTCATCACCACCGTCACAATCGCCGTCGAGTGGGCTGCTGCAGGACATCGTAAAGGCCGTCTTCCTCCTTATGAACACCCGTTTTGACCTCCTCTGCGCCGTCTCGCTCTTCGTGGCGTTCCTCTCTTTCCTCCTCTTCCTTTTCCTCTCCTCCTCCCTCCTCCTTCCTCCTCCGGTTTCAATCTCAACTCTCCTCTCCCTTCTCCCCTCGCCGTCTTCCACTCCACCGTATTCCGCATATGTCCTCTCTCATCCCCTTCTTCCTCGTGGCCGGTCAAGCTCTCATTCTCAAATAACCCCAACTCTTTCTCTCTCCTCAACCCTATTTGCACTACCAAGATCGAACCCCCTTCCTCTCTCAACGCCATCAACCTCCTCGACTATCGCATCTTTGAAATCGCAGACTCTTTCCACCTTAGACCGCTCCCTAGTTTCTTGAGGAAGGTAGTTGTTCTACCCGATTTGACGGTTCCGCTCTTGTCCTCTCATAGGAAATTGGAGAAATGGAGATACGGGGATGAAAGATGGACACCCATTTCGGATGAAATCAATGATAATGATTATTGGCATTTTGAGGATGTGATTTTGGTTCGGAATCAATGTTATGGTATCAATGCTAGAGGGATTCTTGTGAAATTTGATTCCGATTTCAATCCTGTTGATTTAACCGAGTCATTGGGGTACTTTGTTGCTGATGAGCGGGGGTAAAATCATGGGACATGCGATTTTGGAATGTTCTTCCTGTTCTCACTTTGTCTCTTGCCAGTCTCTTGTTCCCCTCTTCTTCTTTCTTGTTACGCTTCGTTTATCTCTCAATCTCTCGATCTCTCTCGCAATATCTCGCTTGTTGTTGTTCCTCTTCCTCCGAATCTCTCAGCCTCTCTGCTCGCTCTCTCTTTCTCGTTCGGTTTCTCTTCTCTGCTTCTTCTTCTTCCCTCTCTCGCCCTTTACTTCTCTCGCTCCTCTCGTTCTCTCGCTCTTCCTGTCGCTCCCGACCCCCTTCCTCTCTGCGCTTCTCTCTCTCTCGGTTTACGGGATAAATTTAGTCAAAAATTGCCTATGCCAGTCCACGTGTCAAAAAATTTGCCACGTCGATTTCCGACGAGTCGCCGCCCATAAAACTCGGTGGCGTTCGATATTGGAAAATAGCCTCAAAGTTAGTTACGTTCGCATCCAAGAAAATTGTTCGTATTAAATTTGGCCAATACCCCCAAAGTTTGCATTATTCCGATCCAATAACCCTAATTAATCTAATCAATACTCTCTATTATAATTATTTTAATTAAAAATAGTCTATTTTAATTGATCAAGAAAATACTCTTTTTTTCATATTTTAAAGTTACTATAAGCATTGTTTGTTCGATTTTATGTGCTTAAATTTTGTGATTTTTATCTTATGTAAAAGTGAGGTTATTGATTTAATAAACAATGATTTTAAGTTTTTTCAATACAAAGCACATGATGATTTCCAGTGTATAACTCTAGTATTAGCAAATTACATCGTTAACCATTAATTTTAATGGCATGAATTAGAACATCTAAACAATCAATTAAACCATGATTATTCAGTTATTAACTAAAATAATATTGCATATAATAGGAGGAGGGAAGGGGAAAGTCCAAATGAAAGAAAACACATAAATCAAGCTGCCATAATTTTCTAATAAAAAATTCGGGTTTGATTAATCAAGATGAAGTTTAAGGACATTATACATTTCATATAAGAACATAGTACTAATCATAAATGAAAATCGACAACTAAAACTAAATTTAAATTTAAAAATTTAAAAACATTTTCTTATATTTTAATCAAAAAATACCCCAAATATATCACTGCTATCTTTAAGACAATATTAAATTTAGAAGAAACATTAATAAAACAAAAAAAGAAAGTACTAAATCTATCACATAAATATATATATATATATATATATATATATATATATATATATATATATATATATATATATATATATATACTAGCTTTTCGACCCGTGCGTTGCACAAATTGTTATTTATTTGTGTACATTTTATAACATTGATTAAAGGAAAATTTGATATTGTTTTTTTAAATTAAATGAATAATAATGACTACTATATAGAAATAGATGAAGTTTAAAATAAGTTTGTTGAAACTAAACTACAGACTACTTGTACAAATTATGTATTCGAGGAAATCGGAAGAAATAAATTTTAAAATGGAAATTTATTTAAGGAGACAAAGTTCTTTAATGGAAGCTATTATAAATTATACAAACAAACTAATTATAATCTAATTATAAAATTTATTTGTATAATCTAATTATTAAAGGAAATTTGTTTCTATAAATCAATCATTTTAAAATAGTTTTTTCTAGGAATATAATCTATTTATTCAACAAAATGAGAGGAAAAAGTATAAAATGGAAATAATTTTTAATTTTTTAAACTGGTTTTTGTTTTCCTGAATTTTTTTTTAACTTTTTAAAAAGATACATGAGTTGTTTCGAATTTAAGTCGGGTCGATTTTAAATAAGATTACATTTTGTTCCCACTCATTTGTCTCATGTTTTTGTCTAACTTGTTGACGTATGAATTGCTAGGTGAAGGAGTTTATGTAGAGTTGAAAGCATGACAATGGATTAAGAGCTAACTATGAAAGAGGTGTATGAATTATTTTTGTTTAACTATGAATTGTATAAATGTATATAGAGTTCATATTTTATTCATGTATGTTGTTAATGAAGGAAGTGTATAAAAGAGGTGTACACAGTTGAATTGTTGTTTTGAAATTTTTTTGTTTTTATTTATTGTTAGGTGTATGTTTCTGTTCATATTATTTAATTGATTGAACGCACTTAAATGGATTTATTTTCTAAAATAATTTAATTATTTTTATTTTAAAATGGTTTTTTTAAATGAATTATCATTTTACTCCCTTTAATAATCTTGTAAACTATTATCTTGTAAACTAATATGAACAAAAATTATTATCTTGGATCAAAAAATAATCTTGTAAATTATTATTCAAATGAAAGTTTTTAAAAATTTTTATGGAAAAAAGAACTTAATACTTTAATTTAAAGTCTCACCTTATTTAAGGTGGGGAGGGGGAATTTAAACTCTCACCTTATTTAATTATTTTATAAACTAATATGAATAAAAACTATTATCTTGGATGAAAAAGTAATCTTGTAAATTATTATTCAAATGAAAGTTTTTTAAAAATTTTTTAGAAAAAAAAAACTTTTTTTGGCAGAAAATCAGAAATTACATGATACCTTTTCTATCCCTAGCCAAAATAGCCAATCTATGAGCTTGCTGAATGTGTTCCCTTCCCACCTTCTTATTTAATACTTAATTTAAAGTTTCATCATATTTAATGCATGCTTAGGTGGAGAAAAACATTTAACCTTTAATTTAAATTCTCACCTTATTTAATGTATGTTCTTATCTCTATTACAAAACCCATATATATATATATATATATATATATATATATATATATATATATAAAAGCTGATGAGGGGTGGGGTTTGACACCGGTTTTTTTTCCTTTTTTTTTTTACAAAAAAATAAATAAATTAGGTCTATTATCATATAAATACACTTAAAATTGAGTGTTTTATTGGGCGATGGACACTTGCTTATAATAATTGGTTAACTATATTTGTTAATTTTTTGTGGATATTATCAAAACCTTTTTATATCACCTCATTTATTGTACCTATATTATCATGCCTTTAAAATTCTTATAATACTAAAAAAAATTTCAGAATAGTAATAATTGTAATATCAAAATAATAATTAAAAGAAAAATATTGGTGTCATAGTAGTTATTATTATTATTATTATTATTATTATTATTATTATTATTATTATTATTATTATTATTATTATTATTATTATTATTATTATTATTACTAGTCCGGACCCGTGCTAAGCACGGAGTAATGTTGTACAATGCATAACTTAAGAAATTATTGAATTATACAGTGATTTTGTACTTGTGAGTTTCTTTTTCTCGATCATTTTATTTTATTACAAGAAAATGACATAATGCTATAATACTACATGAAAAATGTTAAAACAACATATTGTAATAAAAGGAGGAAATATTATTTAGTATTATAATAATTTACTTAAAAATAATTTATGTGCCCATCACCTTACTTATTATTTATTTATTTATCAACTTCCCTACATCTCAAATCTAATTACCATTTTCACTTCCGCTGCATATCGATTCTAACTCTAACAAATTGCTATAACTCAAAGGCAAAATGAAGAATGATTTCAGTTCAAATACAGGACAGTGGCTAGCTCAAGTGATGCATGATATTCAAGCAAACTCTGGTTATGAGTTCCTAAGGCACAAATCACCAACTGTTCCCTGGTATCCTGTATTTTGGCACAAAATCATAGTAACAATATGAAAAAGGAAGTCCCTCGTCATATGAGTTCACTTTTTATTGATTGTCCAAGATGAAAAGGGAAGAATGAATCTAGATTGGAGGCTGTAGTTACTTTAATGCAGTAAATGATTTAGAGTGTTAATGTAATGTGGTGGTTGAATTAATGATGTTTTCCTAGGTAATTTATTGTGATCTAGTAAGGCATTGCGATTATATTGGATCAATGCAGATGATATATATATATATATCACACGACCTGTGATTTCATATGCAGTGAATACTGTGTGTCAATTTATGAGTTCACCACCGACCACCCTGGCTCGTTGTAATATGTATATTTGGTTACAACTACTTAACGATAAGCAATATAGCATGAAAAGAACCCCAAATTATGATTTATACAAAATAAAAAAAATTGCATCTTAATACAGCATTTGAGTTACAATTTGTCTAACCAAAAACAATGACAGCTAACCCTATTGCTAAAAAGATTACCACCGAGCCCTAAATCCTGAAACAAAACACACCAACCCTTTTACTTCTTGTCACCTCAACATCTAAAACAAAATAAGAAAAATATTTCAAAACATGAGCAGAAATCCAGTAGGTTCACTATTATGCAAAATGAAGAGTGTTAAATTGTTAGGGGGTGTACATTTCAATTCATTTGCAAATAAGGAGAGAATAAATTAAATCAATTGCTCATTAATTAGCGCGTGGGTCCCTTACGATTATTGGTTTCTCCTAATTATGTGCACACCCGAACCAATCAGAAACTCCAGTTTATTATGGCCAATGTATATATTTATACTTGGTATGATCATCAAATGATGATAAATGATATGGTTCAGGTTCACATTTATATATGACAAATATTATTTAAAATACTTCTTTGTTTTTATTAAATGATTTGCTTTTGTATAATAATGAATAATTTATATGAAACTTTGAAGGACATGACCAATAAACGTATCTATATGAACTTGATTCATCTTTCTTTGTCTTTCTTCAAACAAGACCCCATTGAGCGAAAACGAATGGCCTTAAATAAAATTTTAGCAAGGAACAAAATCTCATTAATATAAAGTTAGATTCTCTTTTTATTTTAAATGCTATTTTAGTATGAAACATAAATAATACTAATTTAACACAAATTAATATATTATTTGAAAGTATAAAGAGTAGTTTGCCTTAATTATAGTATTTAAACAACTCTCAACTTTTATTTGCATCATACTAAAAATTCTAAAGCGTGACACCATTTCTTTTACCTAACATTGAATTTAATAATCATGACCTAATTACATTATATATACTTAAAATTACCTTTTTTACATTTTCGTGACCATCACCAAGTATTCAATTAATTCACAACACAAAAAAAAATCCTTAACTTACTTAGATCAGAACATAATAATTCCATAATTATTTATTATCTCTTAGTCAACAAATATCCTTTTAACCACAACAATATATTCATTTAGGGTACTAATTTATATAAATATTATTTTTCTTCCCAATCTAACTTTTAACCTACATGGATTTTCCCTTTCTTCCTACAATCGAAATTCCTAATTTTTTAAAACTCTAATCAACAAATCATAATTCAATTAGCAAGAGTAGGTTTTATTTGCATCATTTTCTAATTAATTCCAACATTCATCATATTCTAATATCTCAAATATGCTCCAACTTCCATCAACTCAATCATGCACCATCATTTATCAACTTAATCTCATCAATCTTATTAAACCTAATTTCCACACTTTTAAACATCTAATTTTAGCTCAAAATTCTTATTGCATGCTTAAGAAAATAGATGATTTATGGCCTAATAAATTTAGTAAGAAGTAATTGATTCATGAATCTCTCTCTCTCTCTCTCTCTCTCTCTCTCTCTCTCTCTCTCTCTCTCTCTCTCTCTCTCTCTCTCTCTCTCTCTCTCTCTCTTATATATATATTCTCAAGTGATTTAAAATGAAATTTCATTTATTGTGTTGCTTGCTATATTTTCTCAATAATTAGTAATTAAAATAAATTGTAAGAAAACAAGTATTTTCGACGAGTGAAATGATATGTGTCTTATATAAGACACACCTTGAGTGTCTTCTCTCAACTTAAAAATTATTATGTCATGCAATAATTGGAAAATAATTGTATGATTGAATAGTAGAATTGTATTACAACTTATAAATTCTGTAAAATCACCATTTTATCCATCATTTTTCATATTGTAAAATTATGCATATGACCCACCTTTTACGTAAGGTTGATCCGATTAGAGTGTCATTTGATACTTGTCGACGTAGCCAATGACTATTAAAGGCTTACCATCATAATTCATTATAATTATTAAAAAATAGTGATTCTAGATCATAAAATATATTAATATACGTTAAGACAACACATTTTAAAAGTGCCTTCATATAAGACACATAACATCATCCTTTTGACAAACACACATGTGTATGCATATCACATAAGGGAGAATTCACTTGAAACACATATTCATAATTAACCGCATCCTTTTCTTAGCTAAACAATAGAGTCTCAATTAAGGAGTAAGGAAGGACTACAAGGCACATTCCAAAAATCATATAAATCACCATATTTCAGAATTGATTATAGATTATGCATAACTCAGTGTTTTTATATACTCGAAATTAAGACGTTGGTATTTCATTACTATTTCATCCATTTAACCTCAATCACAATTGGAAATATGCATGACAATTTCTGCACTGAGAGAGAAACAAATTAAAGGCAGCCTAGAAACATAACGTACCTGTACTTGAGTTATCTTCTGTAATAAAAAAAACATCACGTACCCCTCGTTGCTAAATTCACTGAAAGCTACTATTCCCACTTCCACCAAATGCCTGGCTACTTTTTGTTGAAGCTGAATTACTCACATTGCTAATTATTTGTTGCTGATCTCTGTGCGAAGAATTGAACGCGCCGCTCACGCTTCTCACTATCTCTCCTACTCCCAAGAAGTCCCTCGTCATCGCATCGGATGACCCGCCTTTTCGTTGCTGCTGTTGAGCATTGACAACACTGCGATTATCATTATCTCCGGTAGGGCCACCCCATGTTCCGCCATTGCTGCCGGTACCGGTGAGGGAATTCATCAAGTCATGGAGGTTATTTTGATCATCGTACATGCCTCCAAATAGCTTGGGCGGCGAGGAGGATGCGGATGAGGGCGGAAAGGAGCCCTTGAGTAGGGCAGTGGTGGTGACGCCGGCAGTGGCGGTAGCGCTGGATGTGGTGGACCCCATTCGGGCTGCCTTCTGGAGGAGGGCAGTGGCCGACATGCATGGGCTGCTGCCCGCGGGCTGAAGTTGGGCCGGGCCACCAGTGTAGACCGAGCCCATCTGGGCTCCTCCGAAGAGGGTGGTGTTAGTGTTGTTTTGAACATCTTGGCTATTGGGAAAGAAGCCGCCGAGGTTGAAGGGGTCGGAGCTACCCTGGAGGTCTACGGGCAGGTGGTTCAGCTGCCCACCCCCTGGGAATAGCTTGTTGGAGAAGACTCCTCCTCCTCCTCCAGCGTTCTCGGTTTGGGCTTGGACTTGTTCATGATGATTATTTTCACTGTTGTTGGTGAACCCTACTTCTATTCCTCCGTTTTGGTTGTCAGAGAAGTAAAAGTTGTTGGCGTTATGTTGTTGTCCGTGGGCTCGAAATGGGCCGGTGCCAAGGAGGTGGTTGAATTGGCTGCTACCGAGGCGGAGGATGTCGGTGGCGGTGGTCTGGTTGTGGTTGTCTGGCAGAGAGGGAAGTTGATTGGTTGCTTGAGAGAGTCCCACGTTTAGTCCTGCTGGTCCAGCTCCAAATAAATGGGTGCCTAAGGTGGTTAACCCTGCACCTACTGGATGCCTTGCACTCTCTTGTGCCAGTGCGTCGCAAAATGCTCTATGAGTTATGAAACTATCCCTCCTGTCAAAAAAAGGAAAAAATAGAGGGGAAATCATGAGTTTCATTCATAGGTACATGTGGAATATTTAGTAATACAATTGATTCAAAAGTAAGATGAAAATGAATTCTTACAGCTAAAGCTTAAAAATGACTGACAAATTTTAGATTATAATATAGTTGCTAGAAAAGTAAGGGTGACTATATATAAGACCGATTCAATAATAAAAAGGGTGACTAAAGAGAGACTCAAATGAAAGAAAAAATCTATATGAAAAGATCTGGCCATGTTATAATATAGACACTTAATTAGTTTAGTATGTGGTAATTGGTAGATGGGAGTTTGCAAGTGGAATTGGGAATTTATTTGTAGAAATGTGAATTGACAAATAAATTCTAGTTCCCTTATGGAATAACTATTGGTAACATGATATTTAAGATCACATAATAATGTTAATATAAGTTAATTCAAGTATTTTTATAACAACCTATTTCAGGATCTTTATTATCACACATAAAAGGGTGATGATAAAATGTGAACGCGAAAATTTGTGTCCTGACTTATGATTATTTTAGTAAGATACTTCTTAAATGTATTATGTTAGCCTAATTTAACATATTATTATTTATGGAAAATTTACTTATGGACCTATTGAGGTTTGGTAAAATAATTTTTAAAATCTATAATTTTAGATAAATATTTCCGGGACCTTTCAGGTTTGGGTAAATGTTCTAAGGGCCCAAATCCAGTGTAAAACTAATTTTTCTTGGTCAAAAAATGATGTCACATCTAGAAATAACGTAAACGTCTCCGGTCCAACGAAAAATTTACATATGGGTCCATTGAAGTTTGGTAAAATAATAAAATTTATAATTTTAAATAAATAATTTTGAGACCTTGAAAGTTTGGGTAAACGTGAAGGGATGGTTTGGGAGGAGGGGTAAAGGGGTGAGATGTTTTTCAACTACCTCCATTTAATATTAACCATTAATTTTTACTTTAAGGGCTGAGATTTAATGTTTTTATATCTCATTAACCCTATGTTCTTATTCAATAATAATAATAATAATAATAATAATAATAATAATATCATTATTATTATATTATATTATAAATATATTTTGCAGGGGCAAAGTTTCTCCACTCAAGATGAAGAAATTGTTCTAGCTTTTGTTGACTTCTTCCAATCTGTTATGGGTAGTTCTCAGCCAGTTGAAGCTCTTGACATCTCCTGGATGGCAAATGGTCCCACTCTCGCTACTGATTTACTGAATTCTATTTTTTCCCCGTTCACAACTTTTGAGGTCAAAACTGCCTTATTCAGCATGGACAATAATAAGACCCCCGGTTTACTGTAGGGTTTTTTCTTAAAGAAGCCCGCTATATTGTTCGGGAAGATTTTTGCCAAGTTGCTCTGTGCTTTTTCAGAATGCAAAGACGTTGAAGCAAATAAACAACAGTCTAATTGCCCTTATTGCCAAAAAGCGAAATGCTTTAAAGGTAAGTGATTTCAGGCCTATAGCATTATGCAATGTTCTTTATAGAGTTCTCGCTAAAGTTCTAGCTAATATAATTCAGTTGGCACTTCCTACTATCATTTGCTTGAATCAAAGTGCTTTTTTGAGAGCTAGATCTATTAATAACAATATGATGCTTTGCTCACAATTTGGTTAAGCATTATGATAAAGGCACTATCTCTCCCAGAGCAATGATTAAGATTGATATTCGTAAGGCCTATATGACACTGTCAATTGGTCTTTTCTCCAAGATGTTCTTATGGGTTTTGGATTCCCCAATCACTTTGTGAAACTCATTATGGTGTGTGTAACCTCCTTTTCTTATGTTGTAAATGTCAATGGGGAACCTAGAGGCTTGGCCTAAGACAAGGGGATCCATTGTCTCCCTACCTTTTTGTATTTTGTATGAAAGTGCTCTATAGAGGCCTTGACCTTGCTGTTGTGAAGAAACTTTTTCAGCTGCATCCTAAGTGTGGTAGGAGTGAGCTTTGTCTCCTAGCTTTTGCTGATGACATGTTGTTACTCTGTAAGGGCAATGTGACTTCTATCAATGGTGTTTGGGAAGTTTTCCAAAAGTTTTCAGCAATGTCAGGCTTATTTGCCAATCCTGAAAAATCTGAAATTTACTTGGGAGGTGTGGACCATGTGTCAAGTCAAAATATCTTGCATTCTACAGGCTTTGCCCAAAGGAATTGTTAGGTATCTTGGTCTACCTGTATCTACAAATGACTTACTCATCTGCAATGCCAGCCTTTGCAAAATTCAGTAAAAATCAATTTATGGGTCTCCAAAAAATTGTCCTATGCTGTTAGAAGAACCCTGATTCAGGATATTTTAGCTGGTTTTATGAAATTTTGTCCTCTGTCTTCTTACTCCTAAAGCATACTATCAGGCAAATTGAAAATTGATGTGGAAGATTTCTATGATCTGGAGATGTGGATGTGAAAAAGAAGCCACTAATTAGCAGGTCTAAAATGTAAAATCTGTCAACCTCTTCAAAGTGGAGGATTGGGGTTCAAGGAGTTACTTGTTTGGAATAAAGCCTCTTGTGCTAGATGGCTTTGGAACCTATGTAAATAAGATGCAATATTTACTAGATGGACCAAGGACTACCTTCTTCAGTCAGCTGATATTTTGAATGTGAAGGCACATCCGTGTGATGCTTGAGGATGGAAAAAAATAATCTAGATAAGAGATGAACTATGCAGAGTTTTTTGCTAGTGCTACCCTTGTTAAGCAATGGTTATCAGATCATGGATCAAGTTTAGCATCGAATCATGTTACTTTCTCTTTTGCCAAAAACTGTTTGGAAGAGCTGGAGCTAGAGTAGGCAACAGTTTATCCTTTGGATTGCTACTCATCACTGTCTAGCTACTAGTGAGTTCCTTTGTAGTAGAGGCATTGTAATGGATAATGTGTGTTGGCTATGTTCTGAGCCCGGTAAAGATTGTTGCTAGCACTTATTTTTTCTTTGTCCAGTTGTTTTTGAAGTATGGCACTCCATACTGGTCTAATCAGCAAGTAAGGTGCTGGTTGGTGCAGGAACTTAAAGTGGTTTTCTCCTTGCAGCTACAGTAAGTGACATATCTGGAAAGAGAGGAACATCAGGAAGTTTCAAAAGCAATCACGTAGCTGTTAGCAAATTATCTTTTCTATAGAGTTTACAGCTTGTATTAGACCTAGAGGCTACATTCAGAATTGGACTGGACTGATTGTACGATTAGGTTGTGAACTTCATACCTTTTTTGGGAATTAATGCTAATTATTTAGCATTTCTCAAAAACAATGATACAATATACATTAATATAATGATCATATAATAATAATAATGATATTATTATTATTATTATTATTATTATTATTATTATTATTATTATTATTATTATTATTATTATTATTATTATTATTATCATCATCTTTGTCATTGTTATATATTTTGTATTATTACATCATTACATTAGAAGGGGGGCTTTATGCCTCATTATATGGGCCAGGTTATTTTTCACCCTAAAAAACAATTTTCTTATTGAATTTGGGTTCTAAATTGTTTATTCAAATTTCAAAGATCTCAGAATTATTTATTTGACTGTATGAGACCCGTAAATTATTATACTAAACCTCAATTAAATCATATGTAAAATTTTCTCATTATATGATTAGGAATCACCAAAATGTTTTATATTTATTATTATATTATAATCATGAATGATTTGCACTTATCGGCTAGTCTAATAGGTATGGAAGTCACCCTTAATTGTGAAAAAATAAGCATAAAAAGAGAATTGTACCAAATTTATTATAAGTAATGGAACATTTTCATTTTTCAATTATACCATTTTTAAAAAAATTTAATACAAGATAATATATATGGAGTAATAAACCATTACGAGAAGTCTTGCAACCAGACAATTAGAAATTGTCTCACAACCACACATTATCTTGAATCAATCAGTTTAGGCCCAGTCCTTGAAAGTGTATCTAATATTCCAATATGAAATGCATTTTTTATCTAACAAGTTTCCATATAAAGGGGTATACTATCATAAGCAACATAAGCATATGAATAACTACACTTTTCTATATAACAAATATACATAAATAAAAAGTGTCGCATTACTTGTGGAGTAAATATTCCTATATATACAATATATATAGTCTTTTCAAACTCACTTCATACCATATGTTTTTAGAGTGGCAAAGAAATATGTCCATAGTGATGTGTACGTGTGATTTGGCTTTCTTACATGAGAGCGGATGAATTTGTTTTGTCGTAACTCAAAATTTCTGACCGTGTAAAGGACAAAAATTGCATAAGTGATAAAAACCATGATTTACGTATTGACTATCTTAACTTTAACATTTCTTGTTTAATTTTTTTTCCCAAAGACAGAGGGTTGGGTAATTTTCGTATTTGGTTATCGTTATGTTTGATAACAGAGTAACTATACTGATGATATATAAGCTACTTTAGCTTTTTAGGGCGAAAATAATGAGAAACTTGAACAATGTGAGCAGAAGCTACATAAAAACATACTTCTTATATAACTGGAATTTAAATTTAATTTCTGATAGTAAATTTCAAAAACTTTAGCAGTTAAATACATTTATTAATTTTCCAATACTAAAGATATCTAATGGATTCCATCAAAACAAAAAAAAAAAAAAATGTCTAATGGAAAGTAAAACCTCGTTGACATGAACCAATGCAATCATCAAAATAAATGAAGAGAGAACATTGAACAGTGTCGAAATTACACATTCAAAAAATGAAAAAATAAGATATAATAAGTTAGTTTAAGGACCTTTCGAAACACACACCTGAAGGGCTTTTATTTCCTGAAAAATACAAAAAATATGGAGCCAACGCGGAAAATCATCATCAATTGAATGGTAAAAAGTGGAGAATATTGAATTTTTTTGGGAGGATAGAAAAAGGAATAAATGTTAAGAACGCATACATCTAGAGAAAAACAAAACATATAATTAGGGTTTTTAATTTTTCTTTTTTTTTTTCTGGTGGGGATTTGAAGGAAAGGACAAAGCGAATATAGACGGAAAAAAATTGCAATTATAGTATTTTTAAGTTTTGAATGAATTAGTTTTTATGTAAGTTAGATTGCTCTCATTCTTAATTATTGAAAAAGAATTGAATTAATTAAATATTTAAAACAGATAAGAATTATGACAAATAAAATGTAAACATCCAGTTATTTAAAAAACATTCAACAAAAATATTATATATATGTATTAATGTATAATATAATAAGTATTTTCATGAGAATTTAATATAATAATATAATAATAACAATGATATTATTATTATTATTATTATTATTATTATTATTATTAAGTTGGTAAAGTCATAATAAAATTTGAATTTTTTTATAGAAGTAGAAAAAATATCTACTACTACATTAAAATATAGGATTAAAATGAGATATGAATACATTAAATCTCAATCCTTCACGAAAAAATTAACAATCAATATTAAACAGAGCTAATTAAAGAAACCCCTGCCCTCCCCAACGCTCCCCCAAACCATTCCTTCACATTTGCTCAAACCTTCATGTTCATAGAATTATTTATCTAAAATTATATGTGTCATAAATTATTTTACCAAATCTCAATAAACTCATATATAAATTTCTCGTTAAATAGGACATTTATGTCATTTTAGATGTCATTTATTTTTGAACCAAAAAAATTAGTTTTATACTGAATTTAGGATTTGAAGGAAAGGAGAAAGTGAACATATGACAAAGTGAATATATGATGAAAAGAAATCTCAATTATAGGATTTTAAGTTTTGAATGAATTAGTTTTTAGGTAAGTTGGATTATTGTCATTGTTAATTATTGAAAAAGAATTGAATGAATTAAATATTCCAAACAGATAAGATTTATGAAAAAAATGTAAACATCCAGTTATTTTTTTTAAAAAAATTCAACAAAAAATTTTACTAAATATTCCATAATAATTTAGTATTTTCATAAACAATAATAATTCAAGACTTGTCGAGCCTACAAGGAAAACCACGATTTGAGAGAGAGAAAAAGATAGGAAGCAATAATTGGACAAAGTGAGCCCAAGTAGCACACATCATATTTCAGTTAACCAACCAAAGATTAGAAATGTTTGGAGTGACTATTCTAAATCACAATAAGAATTTGATGATGAAATAATTATTTTAAACATACTAATTAAATGGACGTCAAATTTACATTGAATATAAATATATTATTAAATAAAATATTATTATAAAAATAGAAGACTTGTAGAATAGACATAAAATTAATATAATGAGTTGATATTTCTTTATTGGTACAAATATAATTTTTAATGATCAAATTGCACAACTAATGTTCTTTGGAAATAATATTAAACAAACTTAATTACATTACCGTCCATTTTAATTATTAATATTATCATAAAAAATAATATTCAAATTTGACGTTTGAAATTGCTTGCACTCAATTATAATTGGTTGTTCTTTTGTAGTTATTTGAATGTAAAAAGGGACTGGAGGAAGTGTTATAAAAAATTAGAGACTGACAATTTACAAATTAAAATTCATAAAATTACGATGATCAATAAATTATAGTTGCAAGTCAATCGTTAGCTTAAAATTTTCGAGTTTCTCCCTACCTTTTCCTTTTCCTATCTCACACTCTCGTTGAATATTAATAAATAGTACCTCTGTGAAAAACTTTGTATATATAGAGAGTGAAAAAATGGAATGTATAGCCTAACGATTTTGAAAACTAGTAAGGAAGTAATTGGCTTTGATAACTGCTCTTAAACTAAAAAGGAAAAGGGAGGGGCAAAGCACGAGAGAGAATATACGTACTACTTCTACTACTCATCCTCCAAGTGCTAAACTAAATTGATGACCAGACAAACTCATGAACTGTCTATTTTGGCAAAAGAAGCGTCATTCTAGCCCCACCTCCGTGGTCAGCCAGCCAAGCTGTGACTCTAAATTTACCCAAATTGAGAGAGAGAGGAGAGCAGGGAATTGAAGATGCTAACGTTATCATGAAAAGGGGAGGTACTGCAAGCTGAGAGACCAGGCCTGCCCTGATCACATCTGGCCAACCCACAAGGCAACAAAACCAGAGTAACAACCCTCTCTCTCTCTCCCTCCCTCCCTCCCTCTCCATGAATTTTTGCAACACGTGAATAGGGAAATTAAAAGCTAAACGACGCTGCAAGCGAGTAAAGTACCCTAGTAGCGTAGTTCCCGAGGTTGTGAAATTATTACTAAGGATATAATTATTAGAACTAAAAAAAAATACTACATGTATACAATTTGAAAAAGGCAACTGTTAAATGTCACCCATGGTGACAGTTAAAAGGATTAATTAAATCAAAATATATCAATTTTTAAAAGCGTTAATTTAAAAATTTTAAATTTCAAGTTTAATGTTAATTATTTTAAGTAAAATTTATAACAATTGTCATTATAAGATAACTATAATAATTACTATAAAATAGGTACATTTTTACTTTATATGTATCTTGGCTCAATCACAACTATTGAATATTTTTCTGGTTCAATTGGATAAAAAAAAAACTTTAAAATTAAATAATTATTCATAGAATTTTTGAAAAGTTTCACTTGGAATGTGTTTGGTACCTTGATACTTCGGTTCCTCACCCAATGAATGACTAAAATTAGACATTAAGTGGGTGTTTGGCCTAGATTTTAAAACTATTTTTGAATTCAAAAAACAGAAGTTAGGCTAAACACTAGTCTTTTAAAAAATTAAAACTATTTTTTAAAAACGATTTTGGAAAAAAATTCCTCGAACGAGAACGAGCAAATATCTGTTTCTGTTTTATAATTCTGAAAAAACTCCGTAATAACCAACTTAAAATCTCATTCTCTCTCTCCTATCTTTTTACGTTATTTTAATTTCTCTCTCCTTTATCTCTATCTCTCCCTTCTCTCTCTTATTTTGTTTTATCTCTATCTTATTTCTATCTTTGTAGAAATCTTTACCAAACAAATTAATTATTTGAAAAACACTTATATAAAATTTAGGCCAAATACTTTAAATTTTTATTCAAAAATAATTTTAAAAAATACTTTTTAAAAACAAAAATAATTTTTTAAAAATCAAGTCAAACATGCTTTAAAATTAAATTAGAAAATCCCTCCGCACCCCTTCCCAAAGCAATATGTAGTCACCCAGTATCTCCATTATAATCGGCCACATCGTCAACTTTTCTGGCATCTCTTTGGCAACGGATACCAACATCTAAACCACTATCTGGGCATATCATCCAGCTCTGTCTTACCCCCTTTCTCTTATGCTCTCCACACAACCTCCTTTGTCTCTCTCTAACCCCTCCTTTGTCTCACCTTTATTGGTGACGAGAACCTCGATGGTGAATCCCTCTTGTTGAAGAACCACCTCCCCTGACTCTCCTCAGGCGTAGGCCCGACAACGGTCGTGGCAATCATGGATAGTCTGTGGGTACGTGGCTCCTTGTGACTTATAGGGTTCAATTTTTGAATTATTTCAATTTAAGAGTTTATTATCAAAAAATATAGACATATGCCAAAATCTATGGAGGGCTAGTTGAGGATATAGAGTTGCAGAGAGTGGGGAAAGGTGGAAGGAGGATGGGTTGAAGGTAGCTTCATTTTTGGGTAAATAAAAGAATTAAAGCAACCAAACAAAACCTTTAGTAATTATTCTTTTCCATATTCATAATTATATATATTTTTAAATGCAAAATATAAATTTTAATTTATTTTAAAATTAAAAAAACTGTTAGATCTACATTTAACACACGTACGGTTTAGATTTCTCTAATTATGGTGGTTGTCTTATACTAACATATGTACGGTTTAGATTTCTCTAATTATGGTGGTTGTCTTATATAGCAACAACCAATATAACTACAAGTATATGTACAAGCCTTGTAATGTTCAATTTAATCGAACACTAGCAAATACTCCATTTATTTCAAAATACATGTTACTTTACTTAACTTTTTCGTTTGAAAATATCTTTCACTTTACAATTCTAATGATATATTAATGACTAATGTATCAATTTTATCCTTATTAATTGCTTTTTTCTTTTCTTTTTTAAGTAATTTTCTTCATTTCTAATGAAAGCTTGGGACAACTTGGTCTTTTAGTATAAATTTTGTCAAGAATTTTGTGTTTTTTGATATTCCTTTATAATCTTCAAGAGATAAATATTTTGAAACGTAAGGAGTAGTTCTCTAAAGAAAAATACCGACTCCAAAACAATCAAATATAACTATGTGAGCCTACCTTGGAAAGGAAAATTTCCAACTCCAATATCTCTCTAATGTTCCATTTGATTAGAAAGAAAGAAAAAAAAGTGAAATTTTTTTTTCTTTTGTTTAAATTGAAGAAAAAGGAGAGAAAAAGTTTGATGGAAAAAAAATTTATCAATTAGGTCAATGGTATTTTCCTTCCAAAATTGAAAGGAAAATGGAAGGAAAATTTCATATAGAGAGAGCAATGGAGAAAAGAAAGAGCTTCAATTAATCAACACTATTAAGAATTTTCTCCCTTTTCTCATAGCGATGGTGAATGGACAAAAAAAAAAAAAAGATTGATTTTAATTAATCACCGCTATTGAGAATTTTTTATCTTGTCTCCATGACAATGGTGGATAAGCAAGAGGTTGAAAATGAATTATAATTTTTTTCCCATATACTTTTCCTTGAACCAAACATAAGAAAAATTTGATTTCTTTTTACTTTTTTTCTTCATCATTTTTTTCATTTAAATTTTCTTTTTAATATATTTTTTAAAAATAAAATAGAGCATAAATGACAGGAAATTTATTATATCAATATATTGTATTTTTATCAAATGTCAAAAAAATCAAATTGGAAAAAACATTTGCCTACAAAATTCAATGGAAAGACTGCTTATGAAAAATTTAGTGTAGCTCCCACGGTGATATAGAAATGATTCACTAACTACAAAGTGAAAACAAAAGTTAGTTTAATAGTGGGAATTTTTTAAAAAATAATTTTCTTTTATTAATGTCTCTCTAAACTGTTATGTACTTGTGTTCTATGAAGTGACATGCGATGAAAAAAAATTAAAACTAAGGGTCTACAGGACCAATTTTCACATTAATTTTTAATTAACAAATAATATTGCTACATTTAATCCCTATTGAGCTAGTTAGAATTCTCAAGGCAAGAATTTAAATTCATATTTTTGAAATAAATTCATCCAAAATTCTTTTGAATTTCGGATACAAAATAAAAATTAATATCTTATTCTAAAAAAGATATTACAATTGTAAATTTTCGGTATAATTCTACATTTATTTTTCATAAAATAAAGTTAACTTTCTAATATAGAATGGAACTAAAATCATTTTTTGAAAAAAGATATTTCTTCTCTCCTTTTTATGTATGGGTGTATTTGGTTGGGGAATAATGTTTTTCTGAAATATAATTTTTTAATTTTCAGTCGTCGGTGAAAAATAGGATGAAAATTATTTTTCAATGAAAAGTTCAACTTTAAATACGAAATATTAGTTGAAAATTATTTTCTTTCCTACCAAGCAATGGAAAACATGAGTTTAAAATTATCTTCCTTAAAAAATATTTTCCATAAAAAAATATTTTTAAAGAAATTATTTTTACTCCAACTAAACACACTGTATATAAAAAATCAAAACTAATTATTTTCTTTCAACAAAAAACAGAAAATAAACGTGTAAAGAAAAGTCAACCTACGTACTGTTAAATCAGTGTTTTCTTTGTAACTGTAACTCCTGAATACTTGAATTCTTGGTGCCTAAAACTCAAAAACAAAGGCACAGCCTAAGGCTAAGCCATAACCCAAATAATGAAAATGGCAGTTTCGTTCGAAAAGATGCCAGTCAAGTTGATTAATTCACGTGGTGGCGTTTTTCTTCTGGTTATTCAGAGCATTTTTGCTTTCAAACATCGATCCTGACCCAGAAATTCAGTAAGAAAGAGAGAGGAGAGAGAAAAATATATAGCAGCAGCCATTTTTATTTCTCAAGAAAATGACAACACACCCTGCCACGTACGTATCGTCAAAGAAGAAGTGTCCCCCATTTTCTCTCTCCTCAACCTTCCCCACCACCCCCAACTCCAAACAGAATCTCAACCCTAACAAAGAGATGACTAAAACAAACAGCACAGAAACCCACAAACCACACACTTACAAAACAGATATATTAAAACTGTACACCCACCAAATTTTAAATAATTTTTTAAAGAAAACAACCCACATAGCTATATTTTTTTATAATTTATCAGCAATCAATAAGAAAAATAACCTAAAAAGGTAAAATATCTACTTACAATAATTTTCCAAAAAAGCAATCATTTTCTTAATAACTCTATTTTATGTTATCTATGCATGCAGTATTTTTTTTTCTTTTTAAGCTTGACATGTAAAATAATATTGTTAGAAAAGGTCATATATATTTATTTTTTTAAATGTATAATTTTTAAATTTAAAGGTAAGATTGTTACACCTAATTCAATATATTTTTTATAATATTATTGCGGTCTAACTAGGTATAGAACTACAACTTTATTTAGTTTCCTCACTCCAAAAAAATTACCAAAATAGTCAACACTTCATTACTATACAATTCATTTTGAGGAAAATAATATATTTTTCGAGAATTCAATGTTAAAACTGTTATATATATTCGTATACTCCTTAGGTGGAGTCCCAGATTTCGAAACTATCAAGCAGCAAACTATGGTACAGTAATAACTAAAAAAAAATTAAGGGGCTGGGACAATTGAGTAAAGGAAGTTATTACATACCGGGAGAAGAGGGTGCCACAATCGCAACGATACTCACGGGTTCCACAAGTCTTAGAATGTGCCTTCCAATCGGATTGAACCGCGTAACGCTTGGAGCACTTATCACACTTAAACTTCTTCTCGCCGTGTTTCCGGGAGTAGTGCTTTTTGATGCCGGTGAGGTCCCCCAGGGCTCGGGCCGGGTCATGATGGACGCAAGTGGGCTCGGGACACAAATACACCTTCTTCCTCGCTTGATCTTTGTTCGTCTTCTGTTTTAGTTTCCAGGGCAGGTTGTGACCTCTCCTATGTAGCTGCAAATTCTGCTCCCTTTGAAAACCCTTGTTGCATACCTCGCAGATGAACCGGTTTGTCGCCATTAGGGTCTTGGGGGATAGAGCTATCACCTCCGCATCTGGATCTGCCCATTTTCGGTCCCATCAATGCAACCGCTAATTTATCAACATATCTTGAAAGAACTCAGGAATCCAAGTGAAATGATAAATTTGCATACATCTGACTCCGATTAGTCACATACGAGAGTCTAGCATGTTGGTCTACTATAGAAGTAAAGCAGACCAGTATCCCAGAGTCTTGAATATGTGTGATTAATAATCAGTTGGACCCATATATGTTTGTAATTTTAACCATACAAATGTGTTGGATAGTTACCTGAGGATGCCACAAAATGACATGGATAAAGAGATACATAGATAGAGCATGCAAAGTTGTTTGAATCTGTCTCTCTCTCCTTTATTTTTTGGGCTCGGGGGCTCGGGGAGGGTGGATGATAAGAGGTTTGAAAATGGAGGAATAATCCAAAAAAAGCTTGTTCGTAAATTTTTGTTTCGTGGATTAGGCTCTTCTATAAGTTGTAGAAAAAGGAGAGAAAATCCAAAAATGGATGATGAAAATCAAAACGAGATAAGCATCATTCATTTCATTCAGTTTGTGTACTCGTTCGCAGATAAAGCCTTAATTTGCAGATATGAACAAAAGAGAGGGGAAAAATCCATGGAAAATTTCTCCCCTTCTACTTTGTCATCAAGCTTCCACAAATTAGGGTTTCTTTTTCCAAAAAATTCTAATTTTTAGCACACTATATAACAAGGGAACGCACAAAACAACATTTGCAGCTAGCCAAAAATCTAACTATTTATTCAAGTGAGTGTGATAGGGGGCCTAACATTTGCTTGATGCTCCTGGAAGGCCTCTCTTCTTCTTCTGTGGAGGACCCGGAGTAGCTGAAGTCAGCGATGGCTGCCCGGGTACCTCAACCACCAATCCTGGTGGCTGTGGTGGTGGTTGGTGATGTGAAAAGGGGTTCTGCTGTGATGAAAACTTGGTTGGATCCCCTTCTCGGGTTCCAAAAAATGGAGATGAAGATGAAGAAGCCGCCATCTCTCTCTCTCTCCCCCTTGAGTTACTGTTCTTTCTGTACTATTGTTTCTCAAAGAGAATCTAGTATTTATCTTGGTGGTTGGGTCGGGGAGATGAATTGAATTCTTAAGGTAGCTTATTAGGCAGCCCCACATGCAAAATTCACCCCGTTTTAGATTTCTCTCAATCTAAAGACCCAAAAAAAAAAAAAGAAGAGCGAATCGATGGAGCTTCGACGAAGTTTGCATTAATGAGGAACCCTAAAATGGAAAATGGGTGAGATGGGGAGAGGGGTTTGAGAGAGAGAGAGAGAGAGTGTATGTGTTTAAAAAATTTATGAAATGGAGAAGCTGGTATAGAACTATTGATGTAGAGGGAGAAGGAGATAGAACCAATTCATGAAGTGTTTTTTTTTTTTTTTTTTGCTGGTTGTTTAACTTTTTCCTCTACTAGCTAGCTAACTATTCCACTTGCTTCAAGATGCAGCAAATTTAATTTTAGCAAACTTTTCTTTTTAATGTAATATTAACAAAAAGTTATTCTTTCACTTTTCTGAAATTAAACAACATAAGCACTAAAAAATTTTTAAAATAGTTTTTCTTTAACATATTAAAGTTATTAAAATTCGTATCCATATGGGTTTCATAAAGAGTTATACATATATAACTTTATGTAAACAAATTTTCTTTCATTAATTAATGTGTAATTTGACAAGATAAATATTAAAATACTCTATTCAACCGCGTTTCTTACGTTTTAATGTACAATAATACGTATCCTTATAAATTTTATTTTAATTTACCTAATTTTTCATGTGCAAACTTTCTTTGTGTAACTTGAAACAATGAATGCTATTAAAACACATTAAATTTATGATGTTGCATATCCAAGGGCAAATCAGCACACAACTTATGAGTGTCCAATGAACCTATTGACTTAATTTTTCAAAACTAATTCTATAAAAAAAGTCTTTAAAAGTTTTTATCAAATGATACTCACAAAAGTTGATTGATGTTCATCAAATTATACAAAATATAAGCAGCTATAAATATAATTGTTAAAACCTCTACTATACCATGTCTATGTTGATTTTATTTATGTATACTATTTCCTATTGTGAATAACACAAAAACACCTATAGATATATACATAAATTTTGATGGTTGCTAGCTCACATAGTTTTCTTTTTATTTTTATCTTTGGGATTTATTTAATTTTTTACTAATCAAAATCTATCTTTGAGAAATTTGTTGAGGTTGGAAGTTGTTTTCCACGGTTACAAACCCCTTACATGTATCATGAGTTCTTCACTTGCATTAAATGAAACTTGAAACGGAAAATTGATTAGGGTGGGGGAGGAGGAGGAGGAGGAGGAGGAGGAGAGAGAGAGAGAGAGAGAGAGAGAGAGAGAGAGATGACATTGGCATTGATGCTTGCCTCATGTTCCACACAGTGTGTCGTTAAGTGGCTAAGGATTGGGTCCACCGAGCTGGAGGCCTCAGCGCTCAAAACACTTCCCGACAAATTCCTCTTACACCAATCCTTCCCTGCTCTCAGGGTAATTCAATTATACTTCTGTCTTAAATCACACCGGTACTTTTATTAAATTTTCTTTGTAAATTGATTGATGTAAATTCAAGTTACAGTCCCTTTCCACAACTCTGCAACTAGACTCGGCATTACCAGCACGCGGTTGTCGATTAGTATTAGGATAGCCCGTTCTTTTCAACTTGATTTAGCTTTAACTTATTTGATACAAACTTATCTACATTGATTTGAATTTATTTATGTTAAAGTTAACTGAATTGAACTAATTTTTATAAAACTAAACTGGTGTGAACTAATGAATTTTGAACTTTTCTTTGTTCCAATTATTCTAAAAACATTTACAAAATACACATTAAATTGACAATTACATAACTATAGACACCTAAAAGGTGTCAACCTTTTCTATTTATTTAGTTTATTTGTGTTCGTTAATCCGTTGATGAAAATTCAACCTCATTTACATGCTCAAGTTCAGATCGGACTAAAGTAGAATGATAGAACACATTTTAACCCACAAAAAGCCAACTAACCCACAAAAAGCTAATTCGTGTCAAGAACTATCCAAAATATGCCTCCCTAGGCTCGGCACGCTTTTTGAGATTGTAAAAAAATCACCAAAGGACCGGAGTCGGTCCATGAGCCCTCTTGAACAACGTTGCTTAGGTCGAGTTCAACCTCCCGAACTCTCTTCTATCCAGTTTCAAATTTGTTGTTCGCCTTATCCTTTCATGCAATGACTTTGGGGCTAGGTAGAGTTCCCTAAACCCTAAACTTTCCTATAAATAGGAGAGTTCCCCACCCTCATTTCACACACCTTCACACACCGTTTGTAATGCCTCGATCCTTGGTTATGTCATATCGTCGGGACCCTCCTAAAGGATATTTAAGGCTAGATTAGGAAATAACCCGACTAACATAACATACTTTTAAAACTCATGGAAGCCGAATCGACAAGTTTTTTTCGAAAGAGAATCTACTTCAAGTCTTAAACCCACATGACTTCAAACTAAACATTCGGGTGCACACAAGCCTACAACCACTACTACAGAGACGACTTTTAACTACGGTTAAAAATGACCTTTAACGACGAGTTAATAGGCGTCGTGTATGTGGGCGTCGTTATACGTACCACCTTTGACTACGGTTTTGAACCGTAGTCGTAAGTCACCTATAACGATGATTCTTTTAAAAGAATCGTTGTCATAGGTGACTTATAACAACAGATTCTTTCAAAAGAACCATCGTTATATGTCCGAATTTTTTTAAAAAAATAGACCACTTTCGGATCCGAAAATTTAGGATCTAAAATTGAAAGCTGAAATGGAGAGGAAAAAATGAATTAAACAAAAAATCAGATCTAAATACAAATGAAATTGTTGAAGGAAAAATTTTGACCATTTTTAGTTAACGAATTCCTTACAATGGAAAATTAGAAATCTAACAACGAACCATGAGGATCCCAGAGACATTCAACTTTTCAATTACACATCTAACAACGAAGATCCAAGAGACTTTAACTCTTCAATTACGGATCTAACAACGAACCATGGAAAATTATCGAAATGTAAAAAGAAAAATGAATAATGAGACAAAGAAAAACAAACGTTACCAAGCAATATGATGGTGAAAGTCCTGCTAGAATTCTCTCTCTCTCTCTCTCTCGCCCATCCTCACACACTAACATTCCACGTTGAATCCGATCTAATCCTAAAAAGAGTTGGTAGAAACAAAATTCATCGAATTCAATAGATCATACTTTTTCTTCAACTCGTAAGAAGTGGAAGGGGGACGAGAGAGAGAGAGAGAGAGAGAGAGAGAAAGGAAGAGGATTACCCATAACGTTGCCGATTTCGAAGAAGAGGGGGCTCGGCAAGAAGGCATCCTGCGTCTCCTCCCAGCGGAGGCGGCGGATCTTGGGCACGGACGGCGATGTGTAGACCATGGAGGGCGAGGCTGGTGAATCCTAGGGTTTGGAGCTTCTAAACTATAGTAGATCCGACGAGGTCTTGGTGGCTGGCAAAATCAACCATTGTCGGTGAGGAAGGAGAGAGGAGAGAGAAAGAGGGGGAGAGTCAACCATTGTAGTGAACTTGGAGGAATTTGGGAGGAAGATGAAGAGTGGGGAAGGAGAGAGAGAGTGGGGGATTTTAGATCTAAGAAATGAAGGGGATGAGAGAGAAAGAGAGAGAGAGAGGGAAGGGGTTTCCTGAGGAAATGAGGGGATGAGAGAGAGAGAGGAGGGATGAGATTAATGAGATATGAGGACTTTTGACTACGGTTCAATCAAAGAACCATGGTCAAAATTACCTCTAAAACTGTTCAATTAAATTCGGATGTGTGCCCTAGACTTTTAACTATGGTTCAATTAAAGAACTCGTAGTAAAATGTTATCTATGATTACGGTTCTATGAAAACAACCGTCCTCCACAAAATGTCCAACACATATGACAATGGTTCTAATGTAAGAACCGTCGTCATATGTGCTTCAAAACGTCGATTATTTACAAAAATGCCACCGGTTCGGTTTTCATGACGGTTTGTCCTTTTAACTGTCGTTAAATACCCGTCGTTAAAAGTGTTTTTGTAGTAGTGAACATAAAATAAAGTATATTACTAACGAAGTCTTGGTGGTGGCCATCAAGGCCGAAGCGGAGGGTCTATAAATGTCGACATACATCTACCTACAAACATGCCCCAATTACCAAATAAGTCTTACATGTCATGCTCAAAAGTACACATAATTAAATATAAGTAATCAATGCATTAAAGTTCATTGTAGCTAACAAAAACATCAAAACGGCATCCAAAATGATAAAGCTTTCTCGGAGCAATATTGCCGCTCCGGATTTGAAAAGATAAAAAGTAGGGGAAAGAACAACATAACTCAATGGGAGTCCTTCGCCTCCCAAAACAAAAACAACTTTGCATGCGTATACATATATAATAGTAATCATACTTAATAAAAATAATATTAGTAATTAAGTCACATCAAAACGGTAATCTTACCTTACTCCACTTTAAATGAGAAGACCACAACTCATTACAACTCAACCGATCTGCATTTTCTTCACCAATATATACAAATCACTTCTCAACTTGAAACTTAGCTTAATTTTATTATCTTGAATTTTTAGTATCCAAATCACTTATCAACTTGGTACTCGATCGACACCTATAAGAAGACCCAATGTACTACGGTATTGGGATTCGAAACCAATCACATGTGTACATAAGTTTCCTATCCCGGAGGACTCGTAATCTAGGAGTGCAAGCCACTCGCTACTACTACAGGAACCAATTTTAACTACGGTTCCGAGTCAACCATTAACTACGGTTATTAGGCATCGTCTATGTGGTCGTCGTTGTAGGTGGGCATCTTTAACTATGGTTCACAATCTTAGTAAAAGAATTCTTATGAAGATGGTTCTATAGAAAAACCGTAGTCATAGGTCCGAATCCGGACCTTTTACTATGGTTATTCCTTAAGAATTGTAGTAATAGGTCTGATTTTTTAAAATAATTTTTCTTGTGTTTGCTTGCCCTCCGTACAGTACAAATCATATACAACCTTACACATTCAAAACACACAACCACATCCAATACGAGTCTTGACCAGAATGTATACAAAATAGCATATTCATCACATTTGTATATGGTACTTATAAAAGATACTCGTAAAAATATATACACCTATATAAATATATATACCTATATACTTATAAGCTGTATGACTATTAAAATCTCCAACTTGACCAATCAAATAATGAAGGATAAGTGTAAATATATACCTATGTCTTTATACAATTATATACAAACTACGCCCAATCTTATTTTAACTTGTTGAGCACTTCATCTCGTATAGGGAGCGGGTGGGTTTTCTCCAGGAAATATTGTAACTAATGCTATAAAAGACATATTAATTAGGTCAAGTGCAAGTGTTAATCAAGATGAAAAAAGAATATTAAAAAATTAATTTTTTCATAATCAAATACAAGTATAAGTGCAAGTATACCTCTTTGGGACTAGAATTATGTAAATTGAGCTCGGTCACAATATATTTCATGTATTGCAGAATGTAGAAGCCGCACTCCATGTTCATGGGCTATTTATGTTACTACAATAATAAAATAAATTCCCAACACATAGAGAATTAATTAGTACTTTGTGTAGCTCGCAAGTAATATGAAATGAAAAACAATTAAAGTAGACTCTAACCAAGAGAATCTCACATTTACGGGGACAATTATTAGCTTTGGTTTCGCTCGTTGGTCTTTCAAGCCTCCGCCATAATAATAACGTGATAGAGCACTGTTTTTCAATCAGAAAAATAAAATTCAAATTAGACATACAATTGAAACGAACACTAATTAACAAAACAACATAAAATGATTGAAGTATGAACTCACGTCTCGAGTACGCCTCTTGATATCTTCCCTCATGGTATGACCTAGAGGATCAAGCCGAGTACACCATATTAGCCCTTGGAAATATGGCAACAAGCATCTAATGGTGGCTACAACCACAAATAATACATTTACATAAGTATGTATAACACCATAAAAACTTCGATTAATTAGTTTATTTATACACTTATCTCTCATTGAACGGGGCCAAGTACCATGTTTTATCGATCATGCATATTATGTTTCATGACTTCGAAGACATAGTTGACTCGTTCTTCTTATTTTTGCCCAACTTCTTGAATGGAATTAGGATTGAGAAACCGAACTAAGTATTTTCTAATCTTGTGCAGCCACCTTACATATTAATTATATGTAGTTAGAAACTGAAATTAATAGTAAAAAAATGAACTTATTATGAATATAGTAACTCACATAATGCCAAGCACAACAGCGGATGCGCCGATCTCCTGCATTTGCAAAAATGCAGTATGTCGTCCGGGAAGACAAAGAACGTTATGTCCCTATTTTCCCCTTCACGTTGCTCAAACACGTGACCTAGCGCTCTATAGATCAACGGTTCCTCTGCTGACGAGTCTTGACATAACTTTATAGAGTAGCACACCAATTCGTGTGGGACTCCTCGGTCGATACAAGAGGAGACTTCTTCGGACGACGAACAGGCGTCGCTAAACATTTGGTTGTGCCCTTCTTCCTACTCCCAGATCTATCCTCGATATCCTAGAGAATAATCAATACAAAAATGAGAAATATATACACGTGATATTAACAACAACTAAATCTAATATTTAAAAAATGAATTACCTTAGAGAGGATGACCAAACTCTTGGGCCAATGAAGAAAACTATTGACTGCGTTGTTAACGAGTGTGGAGGTATGGTGCCCCGATCAGCAACTCACACTCGCCGGGGAGGGTGATGAGAAGCTAGCTTGCTCTTCGCCGGCTGCATAAGAATAAGTGAAGACTCGGACATTGCTCAGTACTTTTCCGAGTTGTATAAAAGGAATCGGGTATAACAATCTCGTACTTATAGAGTTTTGATTCCAAGGCATTCTATGTATCTCGAAACTTCTTTGAGTAAAATGGAATCCTCTCTAAGTGATACAGACTTTTACTTCTTATTTTCTTGCTTATCCGTAAGTGACTCGAAAAGCTGGTTCTTTGTTCCGAGTCCAACATCACTCAGATTTATCGCAGATTGAATAGACTAGTATTTCGTCTTTTTCTCACTCGGAATCTTACTTCGATTATAAGCTCTATTTCGTTAGAGTCGGTACCTCTAGTCTGTTTCATACTTAGTCTATATCAAGTTATCTCACTCGATATTCTTTACGGAACTTGATCTATCGCTTAGACTAAGTCGGATGGAATTCCGAGTATCATTGTTATTAGACTCGGAAAATTCCATTTCGTTTCGACTCGGATAATCGGTTGCTTAATTGTCGTAATTATTTTATTATCCGTGTCTAACCTTGGATCAAAGTATTTTATACTTTGAGAACCAAAGTTGATTTACTTTTGTAGGTTATTCAATCGAGGATACACCTTTTTCAAACCACAAAAGTAGCCTAGGCTTGAACGTCAAATCGCCAGCAGACATGGCTTTTCACCTTCTCTCGCTCCAGCCCCAAAAGATAGTGTCGAGCTGTCTATTTCCAAATCTGGAAAACTGGAACGCCAAGCTTAAAGGTGGTTTCCACCTTATTTTTCAAAACAATGCCAATGGTTTTGGGACTTCCAAGAGAGTTAAACCGTTGTCCAACGTTCACATTACAACGGATACTTTTTGAGTGACTAAGAAAGCTTTTATCAACGGTCACGAGAGGACTCTTGGTCAGCGAGATGAAGATAACAGACTACTCTGCCTGGTCATCTATAAATAGAAGCCACTTCACAAGACTTGAAGATGGACGACGAGCCGAACTCATTGCTAATATACGTACTTGAGCAAAGTCATTGTATTTATTCTCAATCTTCTACTTACAACTCCCACTCTGTAATTCATTACTTTACGAGTTGTAAGGTCTTGTACTCGATTACAAACACTTTCTTACTTTCTCTGTAAGGGTTAACTCGGCTTAGTTGTCCCTAGCTGTAAGGGTTATCTCAGCTAGGAAGTACTAGATCGGATAAGGGAATTTCGAGTCTAGGAAAACTTGTATAGAGTTGTATAAGGGAGCAACTCGGGTTCGGTCGGTTCACGGTATTTTGTGGACTCAAAATAGTGGATTTGACTTCGTGTCCGGATTGACACAGTTCGTGGTTTTCCGCCCCAGGAGGGTTTCCACGTAATTTCTAAGTGTTATCTTTCCGAGTTCATTCTAGACTCGGACAGGCATATTACTCCTGCTTGACTTGCTTGCTTATTCGTGATAGCATTTCGAGTCCAAGCTTTTCGACCTCGCTGTTTGACTCGGAACCCGTCTCTGTCTCTTCGTTAACAAAAGAGCTAACGTTTCCACGAAAAACTTCTATCACCCTATTCACCCCCTCTAGGGTGACTCGGACTCTCCCCGAGCAAACCTTCAATAAGTACAACAATTACAATCATGGGATAACCTCCGACATATAAGTTAAACAACGTAAAAATCCCGAAAATAAACGAGCAAAGTTTCCCTTAAAAGTAAACATTTTCCTCGGATAATGGCCCTCATCCGAAACAACCAAAACATTCTAAATAAGTAATTTCTCAATGACCACATGTCGGAGTTCCACAACAACCACAAAGTATACACCATTCATTCAACAAGATTATACACCAACTAGTCAAAATATAAACATGCATGTAAATAATAACACTCATATGAAACAACAAAAACATACTATATAAGGCGAATTACTCAACGGTTACACACCGGAGGTCCACAAGAACCACACAATATACACCATTCGTTCAACAAGATTATACACCAATTAGTCAAAATATAAACATGTACGTAAATAACGGCACTCATCCAAAACAACAAAAATGTACTATTTAAGTAATTATTCAACAAGATTATACATTACTCGGTTAAAATAGAAACATGCATATAAATATAATTAGGTTGTAAAATCTAAATTAGCTTCGCCGAACTTCGAATTGGTCGACGAGGTGAGCTTGCCTTCGGGCTCGCTGGGGTGTGGGGTGAGAATGAACGTAAATCATCCAAGTTTCTAGGTAACGACATACCCATGTTGGTGAAGTATGCCCTCATCCGGGTCCGTATCTCTGCCCGCATTTGCGTTCTCGGTTCTTCTATCTCGTGCAGTCATCTTTGCAACCATTTGGGACATTTGGGATCTGTTGGGACTGCATTGGGCCATTTAGGCCTCTATATGTGCTTGGCTGGAAGAGGCATGGCGCTTCTTCCTAGTTCCAAAGGGCTCAACTATCCCAACCCTCCCAACGACGGCTCGAATAAGACCGGGATGCTCATCTCTTTGTAGGGCTAAGGCTAACTTGTTCCTCCTTCCGGTGGTGTCAACGACTTCGAAGTTGCTACGTAATAGATTATACATCGGCCTTAGTGAAGGTTCCATCTTTCTTCTTTCTTTCTTCGACCCACAGCTCGTCCCTCTCGATAGTGAGCTGTGAAATATCTATGATGGAACCTTCACCGGATGTGGTTTGAAGTTGTTCAAGCTTTTGCTTGTACAACCTCTCCTTTAACTTTACGTATCCCCCACGGGACATCACCCGAGGATACGCATTGCTGTTAATCCTCTTCCGGTTGGCTTGACCTAGCACTTGCGCAAGTAATTAAGACAACGAAAATATCAATGCATAAGACTTAAATCGAAAAAAAGATAACAAATGATGATGATAAATAACCATGTATTCCGGAGATGAGAGATATGATTCAAATGATATCCAGTCCTCCTCGGTGATACAATTGAAGACCTCCCCGGGTTTACCTTCTTGTTTTATCTCGCTTTGTTTTGTAGACCCATATAGCGACAATGCGATATTTGAAGTCTCTAAACTTTTCTGCAGCCGATATAAGGGTCATGTGTTTCACTGAGGGGATCTCGGATTCATTAGCATTCAAGGTGAATGTTTTCCGCAACACAAGAACGACATGCATTAGTACATATATATTAACCATTTATAATAAGTTGCAATACTAAGTTAAGATGTAGTGCATTTACCCGAATATCGTTCCAAAGGTTGTCCTTAATAGAATCGGAGACTTCGTTCCATTTTCTATAATTGAAGTTCACGTATGTATGGGTTGCCCCACCAACATAGCTCATAAAGCGAGCTTTATGACCACCTACAAAATTTCTATGCCTATCAAAATCGACACTGTGTAAAGAGCATTTGATCGTCTCTACTCCGAGCAACCTTCTCCTTGTTCATCATAATTCGTCCCCTCGATTTTTTTGTACTTTTGGAAGAATCCATTTTATACTGCAAGCAATTATACAAATCTTAAAAAATAAACATGTATAACAGTTTTCGGACGGAAATACAAAAGTTGGGCTGGACAGAAACCAACACGGGCTGACCGTGTAGTCTAGCACTGACCGTGCTTGGCTGCCTAGCACCCCGATTCCTCAATTTTGGTCGTTTTCTTCGGTTTCATTGTGTGTTATGTTTTTCTTCTCTCATTTTCACTTATACTTGGCCTTTTATAATAACATTCAACAATGTATAGCATTCAACATCTACAAGAATGTATTTGTCAAGTTTAACTATGCTAACGAGAGCGTGGATACTCTAAATGTTATGAGTTACATATCAAGATTCAAACCCCAAGTTTCAAACCCACAATGACAACCATAAAGCATGCCACATTTACATATTGTATTTATAAAATAAGAGAGGGAGATATAACTTACATATCAGCGGGTGAGAGTGAAAGAGAGGGCAGCAAGAGTGAGTGGGATGACAGGAAACCGCCAGAGAGAGTGAAGGGGGTGTAGCCATGAACGGAAGCTGTAACGCCCCAATCACCATTACTTAATAATCTCTTATTAGAGAATATTAGTTATGGTCGCAACGGAAGTTGACGATTGAAGGCATTACCGCCGCCTAAGAATAGGACCAGGCTAAGTGAGTAAAATCAAAATACCATTTACGTTGGTGAATGTAACAGGTTGGTTGGGTCCCGATATCGATGAGTATTTGTACCCCAAGTAATTAAGCTTCATATCATGTTTGAACAAGACCCAAAATATAACTTAGTGGTTGGCTTGCGTATACTTCAATACAGTCTCACCTACTTGTTTAACATGAGGAAATTACGCAAAATATAATGATTTCCCAATTGACTCCAAGCCACGATTGAGGTGAAATCACTCGTGAGCGTCTAGATACCTTCGAACCGTATATACCACTTGTCCAGCTATGTTTGGCCTTCGTCAAACTTCGTAGCTAGTTGATTGTTCACCAATGCTTTCCCTAAAACAAAAACAATAAAATATTTCGAAAAGTGAGTCGAAACTCGATACGAACATTCCTGCATTGTAAAATTTCGTTGAAAACATTTTAATTGAGCACGCGCATTTCAATTCATTTTAGTTTGAAATCGGGGGAAGAGAATATGAGTAAAACTTGCTTGCCGGTTATTATCCGAAAGTGGAACCCCTTGATAATAGATACGATCTTAGTAAGGTGCACACCTCCCGGCCGACCGAAAACCCGAGTTGAAGCTGCGCGGATGGAATTGGGGGCATAAGCCCCGATAATTGATAATTGAGCGGGGACCACTTAATTAGGTGGCAAAACTTGGCTTGCAAATGATTCATTATTAGTTATTTATGTAATAAATGTTGAGAGTTGCTGAAATATGTGAATTTTTCGAAGGGCACAAGCAATGCACGTACTCGAACCGAGAATATTTGTTTCTCCCTTTTATAGAAATTTGAGTCAGCAGCCTATTCGGCAACGGAAGTGGCCTCATTTCTGTTTTGATAGATTTTTGTTGTTAATAATGTTTCTCTTGAGTTTCAATAATTGAATTTGTATAAGCGTTGACAATTTATTCCATTTTCTATATTTATTACGTAATTAGTTAAACTACGTTTTCTTACATAACTTCACTGCGTTAATTTCGTTTCAAATATTGAATACACTGCATACTAATTAAAGAAGTGGATTAGGCCAATTAGATAATTAATGATTTTGATGTAATTCAATTCGTTAGTTGACTTCGATTGAAAATGGTATATATATATATACATAATTGAACACTTATTCCTAGTTTATTCTTTCGCCCTTCATTGCATTCAAAACCCCTAGTTAAGTAATTAATTAATCCATCACATGCCTTTCCATATGAAACTATCACAATTTACCGAATTGCTCAAAATTCATACATACACCATTTTAAATTGACGAGCATTATTCCCTCAACAAAATTCACATTCACAACCACAATTAGATATACCTAAAGCTCAAATTTTTCTCACATTTCTACACTTACACAATACCTAATTTCAACTCTTCATACACATTCCCCTTCGTTTGCTCAATATAACCAGTTGCAAAATATAGAACATCCATCAACTTACTCAATTCTATAATAAAATATACTCAATCTCGTTCACTAATTCATAATTTCCCCAAAAATCACATTCATTCATATTCATTAACAATCAATCCATCAAAATACCAAACCTCAATCATCCTCACCATTCGAATTTCCCCAATCAATCTTTAAATTAAGTTAACAACCATATTTCTAATCAGATAATTCAATTTACAATTACAATTGCTTAAATAAATAATGAACTTGATAATTTAGGGTTTAACGTTTTACCTTCAAATTCAGAGAGGAGGAGCCGGGAGGAAGGTGGAGTGGTGGTGTGTGGCAGCTGCACCGACGACCACCGAGCAGGAAACGGCGACTAGCTCCGGCGGCCGCCGCGGCTGGTGGTGGTCGATAGGTGGACCGCAGCAGGGGATGAACAGCGCACCGAGAGAGAGAGAGAGGGAGAGAGAGCGAGAGCGAGCGATAGGGAGGGAGGTTGGATGGCCGGCGTCGGTCTTCCAGCCGATGTCGGTCGTGTTGGTTGCCGGAGGAGGCGCCCGCGAGGAGGGAGAAGCAGGGGAGGACGAGGAAGGCGGGGAACGGGAGGAGCAGAGGAAGGAAACCGATGAATGAACTTCCCGATTTCATTTATCTCCAAAATTTTAATTTTTTTTTATACAAATTCTAGATAATCCAATTTCTGGATTTTTCTCTTGAAAAATCTGGTTAATTTATTGCTATTATTTTTGTTCTATTTTTATGTTTATTTTTATGTTTATTTTTATGTATTTATGTATTTATTTATTATTTTTGTTACTTTTTAATTTTACTTTATTTTATTTATGATGTTTACAAAATATAACGGTTCACTTGCAATATAATATTAGCGACCTTGTAATTGTATACCATCTCATGTAAATTTTAAAAATTTTACATATGCGTAATTTATAATCATTGTTATGAGATTTTTATCGTGGCCACTTCGTCGCTTGAGTTGTATAACACGTATATAAAAATAATTTAAATATAAAATATCGAATTGAAGTGCACGCGCTCAATCATATAAATCTTGTAATTAATGAATTAATAAAATAAACAATGTGGTTTAGGGTCGGGCTGTTACTGAAACCGTAGAGAGAGTGAGTGGGAAGCACGCCGGAAATGACTGGAAATCACCAAAAACCGTAGAGAGAAGAGAGAAAAGAGCAACCGGAAACCTCAACGGTAGCGAGAGAGTGAAGTGAGAGTGGGACTGAAAGCGAAAGTGAGAAAGTGAAGCGGTAGTGAGGGTTTTTTCTGAACAACCTATGAAGAACTTTTGATGACGGTTCTTTTATTGAACCGTCATCATATATATATATATATATATATATATATATATATATATATATATATATATATATATATATATATATATTAATAATCGCTTTTTACAAAAATACCACCGGTCCATTTTTCATGACGGTTTGTCCTTTTAACTGTCGTTAAAAACCGTCGTTAAAAGTGGTTCCTATAGTACTCAGATCGAAATAAGTCACCTTCCTAGATATTGTATTTAGACGCTTGTGGGCTGACCTAACGTACCACGGTACACGGATTTAGAACCACTCACACGTATACTCAAGTTTACTATATGGAAAGAGTCATGATTTAGGAGTGAAAGTCCTCGTCCATACGTTGGAATACATCAACTTCCTAGATTTTGTATTTCGATGCCTATGAGCCGACCTAATGTACCATGGTACATGGATTCAGAATCACTCATGCATATTCTCAACTGTCCTATCCGGAGGACTCGTAATCTAGGAGTGAAAGTCACCGCCCTCGAGGCCAGAATAAGTCACCTCCCTAGATTTTGTATTTTGACGCATGTGAGCGGACCCAACGTATCACAAGTATAGGGATTCGGAACCACTCTCGTGTATATCCAAGCTACCCGGAAGGACTCATGGTTTAAGAGTGAAAGGCCTTGCCCGTAGGCTAGAATATAATCTTATATTGCCTTCCTAAATTTTGTACCGGTAAAATGCTCGAACCCAAGAAATTAACTTCCCATTTTGCATTGTGCTTGTTATTTCTCTCATTTCTTTACATATATGTTTATTAAGTCGTTAAATGAGGCTTGAAACCACACCTTAAATATTTAAATTCGCTTATCGATACAACATACAAGGCTCACAAGCATCTTGGGACAAGACCCTCAGGTTGTGGGGGTCCAACATTGCTTTAGAGACCACCAAGGACCTTCCCATGGCCATTGGGGGTCAATGGTTAGCTCTAGAGGTCATCACTGGCCTTGCCATAGTTAGTGAGGGCTTCTGGTAGCCACCACGGGATGCCCTGTAGCCGGTGGGAGAACCCGTGGTGGATGTTTCAGGGTTTTCCAGCTGCTGCTGACCACCATAGGCTGTCCCACGGCCAGGGGTTCACATGTGGCGGATTGCAGTAGCATCACAACCCTCTTTTTCTTTATTTTCTTATTTCTGTTGCATTTTTCTTCGTGGGATATTCATGAGAGGTTCGTTTTATAAATTGTTTTTAGTCTTTTAAGTATCAACACAATTTATTTTAGTTCAAACGAAAATCATTAGACACTCATGCAAAAGTAACCGACTAGCAAACATGCATGGAGCAATTCGAGTTAAAATTTTCGCTCACCATTTGCTAAAATCACCAACCATGGATATAACTTACTAGCCTACTTTGAAATCTCAAGAAAATCATAATTCCACAAAGATCTAAACATGGTTGATACACACTTAAGTCCATGCATGAAAATCACAACAACAAAGAGAAGTTCAACTAAGTGGATAGTGATATTTATATTTTCATTCTCTTTTTACTAACTTTTTCCTAACATAAAAATATATCAATGAACCTCTCCAAAACACATGCATGCAACAATATGTCCGTAAGCACACATACGAAATTCATTTTGGTTGGAAAGTAATATAGTGGGGAGAAGGAAACCCACTTTGACGAAGTTGATTTAAGTTGACATCTTGTTGTTTATTGTATTCTTACACTTTTCTTTTGCTTTCTTACCTTTTTTGTTGATTATACCTTAGTGAATATACTTAACAATGGAGGTTAAAACTTGAAATGAATGAAATTGAAAAAGATGAAATTTCCTTAGTTTTCTCCCTCTCTTATTTGGAGCTCCGGGGTTGTGCATGAGAAAAAAAAAATGAGCAAGGATTCAATATCACATTTAACTTATATATAAGATTTGTAGGGTTATAATGATTATTTGGAGTATGGAGTAGATAGGTTGAGAATATCAAATTTAAAAGATGAGTGGTGTTGCCATCATGGTTGGGGTATGGTGTAGAGAGGTGAAGTGTAATAAGAGAAATGATTGTGAAGCATGGAGACTTGGAGTTAGCGGCTAAAGATGTAGAGTATAGCAGTAAGCAAAGAAGGGTGAAACAAGCAATAAGATTTTTGGCCTAAATGTTGAGGTTTTGGAAAAGAAGGGGTATGTTATGGATGTTTAGACCTTAGGATGATAATCATGTTCTGAAATTTATTTATTCCAAGCAAATAGCAAGCCAAATAAATATTTTCTAAACTTATTCCTAATATTATTTCCAACTAAATTGGTCAATCAGCTAGTAAATACACACACACACACATCTCGAAGTTTGTATTTGTACTCTATTTAATTTCCGTCTTTTTATTGCTTTTTGTGTTGCGGTTTCAAGATGTAATCACTTTACTTTTCTTTCTACTCGATGTAATTTCCTTTATCGCTTTTCTTTCTTTATTGCTTTCAATTAATTGTTTTATTTACTGCTTTACATCATATTTATTTGTCTTTCATTTATGCTTATTGCATATTGATTTCTTGACTTTACTAATGTGATTTAAACTCACTTTTTCAATTAGGAGAGGCCGTCTTTTTGATGGGTAGAATGAAGAGCATCCTTATTTATTTTGTACCTTCACCGTCGAACACCATATCATTGGTTTAAGAGTGATAGAGTTCTTTTTAAAACCTTTTCGATTTTAAGTCTATGTAATGAATTTAGAAAAGTATTTCCTTTTTTTATTTTTGTTAGTTTTTATTTTCTAAAATTAACTGGCAATTTCCCTTTTCAATCTTTTTATCCCAAAATTATATCTCGATATTTTTTACAAAAAATGGTAAATAAACAAGAAATGACTGATGACCTAGACCATCCGAACGATACTCGCCTTGGCGAGTTTGGGCCGAATAGCTTGCGCTAGACGATGACATATGTTGGCCAGCCTCGGCGCCTAAACCGTTGCTTGAGCTCCTGGCACAATTAGTTATCTTCCTGATCTAGTAGCTTTGCGGCAGTAATATTTCATTTCTTTCCCCTTTCTTTCTAATAAAGCATCCTGAAACTTATAAAATTGATTCCAAAATAAAATCATTTGTTAAAAATCTCCAAACAAACCCTTCTTAAATCTCTCTTTCAAAAACCTTATTGTTCGCTTGATAAATACACCTTGCGTGAAGTCGATATTTATGGAAAAAGTTAATCCACTTCCTATGGGGACGGTTCGTGGCTCCTACATTAACGTGACACAATCATACGAAAGATATCACCGTGAAAATAGGAACGTTTTAATAATAAAACTTAAAATCAACCGGTACTTCTAGCGTATATTTTGTTGGTACAAATATACTTTTCTTTTTGCTGAAATGAACTTAACTTCTTTTGACTTGACTGAACTTATTTTCTTAAAATTGAACTAAACTTATTTTTATAAAGAAATAAATTGAAGAGGATAGGGCCTTAGTCATTTTTATTGGAAAGAAAGTTCAGCATATATAATATGAATCTGCATGGCATTTATTAAATTGGTCGTTAATCGTTTTTGTTGCTCTAATATTGTTTAAAGGCAATATACACTACTACAGATATGACTTTTTATTACGGGTATTTTACGACGATTAAAAACAAAAACCTTCATAAAAAATGAGGCGGTGACATTTTTGTAAATAAGTAGTTGTTTTATTACACCTATTACTACGGTTCTTTCATTAACGGTAATAATAGGTCAACCTGTCCACGTTTTACTACGATTTTATGAAAGAATCATAGTAATAGGTGCTCTATTATTATAGTTCTTTCAAAGAACTGTAGTCAAAATTGGGTCGAGAAAACTAAAACACGAGAACCGCTACCTGCTGCCCACCCCGGTTTCACAATCTTCTCTCTACTCTCACTCTTAGTCTCCCTCTCTCTAGGTGCTCTCATCCTCAGTACTATAGATATACTCGCTCTCATCGCCCTTGCGCCAGTCTCACTCCCTTCGCCATTATCACCGATGTCGTTCTCGTTGCCGTCGTCGATCCGTCGCAGCCGTTACTCTCGCTCTCGCCTCTCGCTGTTGATGTGGTTGCTACTCCCTCTTTCCTCTCGCTCACTCTTGTCGTTGTCGTCGTTCTTCCAGTATGATTCTCTCTCCCTCTCTTTTTTTTCTTTAAGTTTTTGCAAAATATGTTAGTTAAATGTTGAATGTATTTGTAATGCTTAGTTGAACGTTAAGAAAGTGATCATGGGTAATGTTTGAGATTGTCGAAATGTTGAATATTTAATGTTGAGAATGTAGGTAATATTTGTTTAGTTTGTGAAGTTGAAACTTCTTGAAATGTTTGAGATTTTGACAAATAGGTTTAGGAGTTTAGGATTTAGTAATTTAGGAAAATGGACTGATAGTTAGGGTTTACGGTTTATATGGTTAGGTAAATCGAAATAGTTATGACATAGGGTTTATGGTTTAGGTAAATCAAAATAGTTATATAATATGGTTTAGGGTTTAGAGAAATGAAAATATTTATGGTTTAGGATTTAGGCAAATGGAAAGATTTATGGTTTAGGGTTTAAGAAAATGAAAAGATTTATGGGTTAGGTTTAGGTATGAAGTGGAAGAAAATTTAATATAAATTGTACTTAATTGGAAAAATTATTGGATATAAAGGGGTATCCCCAAAAATTTGTCATAAAGATAAATTTGTTTCCAAATTTGTTTATTTTGATGAGGTAATATTGGAGTGGACTCATTTGTCCAATTATCGAAACTTCCGGTTGCAAATTTATTGTATTATTCATGATCATAAACTAGAGTATATGAATCTTTCTTGAAGTTTATTTAATACATAAGACAATGAATATGAAGAAATGTTGAGGCCACCATTGAATTTGCTTTCATGACCCAAGATATAATTGGAAATCTAGTTCCCATGACCCTTGTTGTCTTTAACAATAAGGTCGGGTTCATAAGGCAAAACATGGAGTCTATCTGCAAAATGGGTTGTTCCACGAAAAAAGGGAAGAGGGGGTAAAGGGTTCATTAGAGAAAAGGGTGATAAATAATAGGGAACTATTACTAGTTTTGTCATTGTTTATCACCTTTTTCTCCAATGAACCCTTTACCCTCTTCCCTTTCTTCATGGACTCATCACTGCTGCAGATAGACTTCATGTTTTGCCTTTGAATCTGACCTCATTGTTAAAGACAACAAGGGTCGAGGTAACTATAGTTTCTGTTATGTCCTGGGTCGTTAGAGCAAATTCACAGGTGACCTCGACATTTTCTTCATATTCATTATCCTCCGCATCCTTTAAACATAAAAAAGAAATCATGTCTAGTTTACGATAATGTATAATACATCAAAATTACAAACAAAAAGGTAACCCTCATATATATATATATATATATATATATATATATATATATATATATATATATATATATATATCCTAAACACCCCTCTTAAACACCAAATGGAGGGAAAAAGGCTATAAATATACTTAAAAAAGAGAAATTTAATCACTACAAGAAATAAGAACTTTTAACTACTTAAGAAAAAGTTAAATTTCACAACTACAAAAAATGAGACGTGGGTACTGGCCCGAGCATAATCGCACATTTCTCAATTGGTTCGGAGATAGAATCATTACTAACTAATTGGAAAAATCAAGAGAAGATATCTCGCAAACTTTAGTAAGCTTGGCTAGAGTGCCCGGAGTTAGATGTCATTTCTTACCATGGGTATTACATCAATGGATTCTCTTTCTCTACAAAGAGTTAGGACAATAGGAGAACCGTGCAAAATAAGCAGGGTCACATTAGAGGCTCATGCACTTCATGTTTTGAACTCCAAGGAAAAATATCCCGCTGCCGCAAAAATGTCGTATTACAGAGTCATTGAGGCTATATGGGTGTAGACACCTAAAAGTATCGTCTCTTATCTCTTTAATTCTGCACTTTATTCTGTTGGCCCGATGATGAAATCCCGAGTCCTATTTGAGGATTTGGATCTCGGACTATGTTCAATTGGTGCAACATAAACCAGTGAACCACAAAGAACCCCTAGCACTAAATAAATAGCCTTTTGCCTTAGGTCGATCCAAAAATCCCCTTTTCTTTCGTACGATCCAAGAACTGGGCCAAACCTTTAGAGACAATGGAGTCCAATGTTGTGTACCAGGAAACTCCAAGTTTAGAATACTACATTTTACTTTTGTCCAATCGGACAAGGAGCTGAATACCTGAAGACGATGTTAAAACGTTGCATTTCATGATCATGAGTATCAAAGTGCTGCGTTTAAGCTCCATAAAATAGTCCACATGAAACTAGGAGCTTTTCCCCTCAAAATGACATCGTGGCCGGCGCCTATAACCCCGAATTTTAAGTGAAATGCTGCGTTTTGGCTTGGAGACTCCTTTGGAAACACGCTAGGGCATGAAACCCTAGGCAAGCCTAGGTGGCCGGCGCCCACGAACCAGATTCTATCCGGTTTTATCCTTGCTTTATCCGGTTTAATCTCAAGAGATTCCGGCTTGGTTTATTTGCAGCTGCTTGGACAGTTGGTAGAGAGCAACCCTAGGTCATTTGTGACCTAGGTCTCTTCTTATAAATAGAGAGCCTTGGCTCTCATTCCGAAGAGGGCCTTCTCCTATGTGTAATGCTGTAGAAAGCTAATCGAACACCCTCTCCTAAACATTACTATAACACCCCAAAACACCCCTAGGAGTATTACATCGCCGAGTTCCTTACGGGAACTCCCAAGGCTCTGTCAGTGTCAATTTGGCTCTCTAATCCCAACTTAAAGGTACTAAAGGTGGTTTCCCAAATGAATTTGAGATTTTCTAAAAATTTCGGCAGAGTTCTATTTGTAATATGGACTATCCCATAGGCGTAAAGCTTTAAACCCCGCATAAAAGCATAATATAACTCAATGAGCCACACGCTTGGAGTATACAACAAAATGGCCACACACCGGAGTCCAACCAATCATGCTATAAAACTTAAAACAATCTAAATGGTTCATTACACATTTGGTACAACTATAAGAACTAAATTACAAACTACAATGCTGAGAAATATAAGAAATGCATATCCTTGACTTAGATCACTCGACACCCATCAAACAACGAATCGCGGAGTCCGAAATATGCTAAGTTGAAATCGGACTTTTGAAGATGTACCTGCAACACTGGGGAGGGAAAAGGGGAAATTTGTAGGGGTGAGCAGTAAACCACAGGCTCACCACTGCTCACCGGCGTCTTATAACCTTAAAATGGAAAATTCTTTACACATAGAAATTGGTGAAAACATAATAATAGAATACAAATCTAGATATTTTTCAATGAAATCTCTTGCAATGGAAAGATCATAACTCTTCAATCACTTAAAAGCACGATTTCACATTCATGAACAATTCTTTTGGGATTGAATCAACTTTTCTAAGCCTTATGAGGATTCGAACTAGCACTTCTTTAATTCCGTGGCGCGACCCCAAACAAAAGGCTCCCAGGACCTATCTTCGGGAAGTCTCAAAGCGGGTATCCTACCTCTGCGGACCCCTGTTAGAACCCTTCCCTTTAAGTTTCTAGCTAGGCGTCCCCAGTTCGAACCCTTCGGTATGCTAAACAATCCGTAGCCTGTCGATTCAAAACTCTTTGCACATACTCATTCATCACATTCACTTCACAGCTTTCTCAATCGATTTAGCATCAAGGAAGGCATGACACCACGTGTCACCCTTATAAATTCACTTTCTCAAATAAGTTTGACACACTGGAAGGCATAGCACTACGTGCCATCCCTCCAAATTCAATTTCTCAATCATATTTGCTTCTTTAAAACATAATCACGTTTGGAAGGCAATTCACAAGAAGTTGCATTCAAGTATCATCTCACGTAAAATACAAAACGCCTTTCAAAACTACTTTTGAGCATCATGTAAAGAAATCACTTAACACGAATAGCCACCATTCAATGCAAGCAGTCATTCTCAGCTCTTTTCCAACTATGCCTTTCTCAATCCATCAATTTAGTACGATTTATTCCATTTTCTAAGCCACAATAACCACAAGCAGATATCACGTAAGTTAACATTTCAATTTTTTCACAATTCATTGTCTTTACCTCGATTCCTGAATTTATGTCTCTACTTTGTGAATCCACTTCGTTTGCTTACGTCTCAACTTTTCTCAACTCCATGTCTTTACTCCAATTCCTCATCCTAGGTCTACACTTTATAGACCTTTATAAATTAACTTCCTTTGCTCATACTCAGCCATATAATCCTAATTCGCGCTTTATCACTTAAGTTCCTCTTGCTAAACTCATCTTCCAACTTAATTTCATCTCAAGGATGTAGATACATTCTAAACTCAACTTAGCCTTACAATTCACAGACTCGTCATTTCCTCGCCTTAACTCCCATGTATGTTTCTTTCTTATTAATCGACTCTTCTTCGTCCATCCTTAGTTATATCACTCTTAATCGCTTTTCATTATTCATCATCCGTTAGCTTCGCTTACCTTCACGTTCAGTTCCACCTCGATGATTTAAATATAATTCGAACATAATTAATCTCACAATCACCCATTTCTCACTTACATGTTCCAATTGTGCATCACTCAATACGAATTCATACGCCTCTTTATACTTCGACCTATCATTCACCAATGCTCGTAATTAGCTCTTAATACCGTAGGTTTAAGAAATCTCTAAGGCTTAATTAACTCATAATTCGTATCCATGTCCCAACTCCTTCATCAACAATTCCTAACCGAAACTTAAATACTACTCATTTGACCTATGCAATCTAACCTCTTCATAATCAGCGAGGTTCCAAATTCAACCTTAAGTAACTACTAAATCTCTTTAAAGTTCCCTATTGAATTCTACTATTTAACCCAAGTAACTCCTTTCATGTTCCGATGTAGCCCTATCAATTCTCTAAATCCATTCTAAGCTCTTATTTCAATCTTAACAACGACTACGCTCGTTATGCAATACGGATGCTCGAAATTCACAACAAATTCAATATTCACAACAAACATTCAACATCCACAATCAATCCATTTGGGTTTCGAAATTACTAATAGTTTAGAGTATAAGACTACCCACCTGGGATTCTCGGGTTTGGAATTGATTGAATTGCTTGATGTCTCTGTTCTACATTCGGTTGCGTTCGATTTCGGGGGACTCTCGCTTCCTCTTACTTTTGGTTCGGCGTTTCGGTTTCTGCCGCCCTCGGTCCGGCCCTAGCGCGTTTGCGCCGATCCTTCCCTTTGCCGCCGTTGCTTTTCCTGGTCCCCAGCCCCTCGGACTCTCTCTCGTGTCTGTCTCTGTTTCGAGTCCTTCTTTCGCCTTTGCTCCGTTCCAGTCTCTCGCTTTCTTCCCTTCGCTTGTCGCCTACTCGCGTCGCCGGCTACCACCTTTGGTTCCGTGGTGGTCGCCGGCCCTCGGTCTTCCTGGCCCTCGTACGCTCGCCTCCTCCTCTCTTGTCTTCTTGCGGCGGTGGCCCTCTCCTTCTCTGCTCCTCTCGTTTCCCTTGCGTGCGTCGGCCACCTTCCCTCTATTTGCCACTCGGCTTGCCGGCCTCGGGCCTCGGCTTAGGTTCCTGCGCACCCTCTCTTTTTCTTTCTCGGTCCTCCCTCTCGCGTTTCCCTTTCCTTTTTCCTCTGCTCGGGCCTCCAAGGCCCCTTCTTTACCTGCCTCTCTCTCCATCGCTTAATTGGTGGTTAATGATCCTTATTGGACCCCAACTTTTCTTTTCATCTCTTCATAATTCAGCTAAAGTAATCACCGAGGACCAAATTCTCGGACTATAAGTCACCATGTATCCTACCTAGGATAAACCTTTTTGACAATGGAACTTTTGGACTATTAGGTGGTCCCTTTGACTTCATTTGTATGCTTGAATAAGTACGTGTTTTAGATTTAATCCTTTACTTGTGAGCCTTTAGGAATAGGTGAGAAATGCCGATTAGCCCTTGCATGGGTGAAAATAAAACACTAATAAATTTCCTAGAGTCGGTCCATTTATGTATTTAGCCAAAAATCAAAATACCCTTTTTCCTATTAAGGTTAGTCCATTATTTGCACTTCAGCGTCATACTAAAAATTTTCTTAAGCGGTCTAAGTAGTCACCGCCTGTCGGTCTAAAAGAGGTCTTACCAAAGGTCCCCTTTATCTTTCGTCGGTTAGTTTTTCTTGACTTTCTTTTCTTTCACATTCCCATTTTTCATTTACATTAGCCAAGTCAAATTCATTTCATAATAGGTGAGTCCAACTTGCATTTGCATTAGCCAAGTCAAAGTCATCTCATATTAAGTGAGTCTATTTTGCATTTACATTAGCCAAATCAAATTTATCTCATATTAGGTGAGTCCATTTTGCATTTGTATTAGCCAAATCAAATTCATCTCATATTGGATGAGTCCATTTTGCATTTGCATTAGCCAAATCCAATCCATCTCAAATTAAGGGAGTTTATTTTTGAATCTAGCCAAAGCAAATTTATTTCAAAATATAAGGAAATGCATTATCATTCAGTTAGAATAAAAATCATCTTTAAGGATCGAGTCATTCATTTGCCTGGATCCTCATTTCAACTAAGTCATACATCATTCTCATCGTTGCATTCTTTATGTGCATCCAAATAAAAGTATCCTTAGTCCCTTCGGGTCTTGCACTTAAGTCCCTTCCTCCTAAAAGTGGTCTTCTCTCACATGGTCCTAAACCTCATCCTTTGGGATGCGAGAATAGCAAAGTCTATGGCAACCGAGTATCATCGGAATTCGAGCTCTAAAAGATTAGAACACCTCACCAAAGAGTCTGACACATCTTATTTTCTTTCTACTCTGCAGTCTACACCGATGCGACAAACTTCGGTGCACACCACACCGGCCTAGTCTATTCCTTGCTATAAGCCTAGAAAGAGTTCCCTTCCAATGGATTTAAACCCAAAGCAGTTCCTTAATCTCGGTTTACTTAATGAGAACATAACCAGGGTGGAAACTAGGATGAATGATCAAGAGGAGAAGATATCATCTACATCGAGGGATATTAAGATTATTATAAAGGCTATTGAGGACAGTAAGAGAGATGAAGAAGCTGAACGTTTGAGAAAATGAGAGAAATTAGGTCCTCCACGTCCACCAGGTTTGTCTCCTCCAGGTAGTCCCAAACACGAATCCCCAAGCATGAATCAAAACCTTAGCTTGAACAACGTGTAGATCGGACAAAACAGATGTTAACGAGTCATCCATGTTTAGTAATCATTACTTCAATCATAAGGGATTCACTTCAATCCCTAAGGGTAAACTACCGCCAAAGTTTACCATGCACGATGTCAAGTTCAAAGGTTCTGAGAATCCCCATCATCACGTAACTAACTTCTTAGGACCAATGACTCTTAACAACATTACAGAAGACACTTACCACATCATCTTCCCTGGACTTTCAAACTGATGTAATAAAGTGGTACAATGCGGTTGACCCACGCATAGTCGCCAATTGAACTGATATGTGGAAGGAGTTCCTACATTAATACTCCTATAACACTTATTTTCCTGTTACTCTCAGAGACTTAGAGTTAATAAAGCAAGGTGAGAAGGAAAGCTTCACGGACTTTCTCACCGGATAGAGAGCAAAGGCTGCCTACATGGTTGACCGACCCTCGAGAGAAAAATCAAGTCGGGATCATCGTGAAAAACCTTCAGCCCAATTACAATCAACACCTCAAATTCCTACCCATGATGAAATTTTCAAGCCTTAGAGATGCTCGTTTGCTAATAGAAGAAGAGTTGTCTACCGCGAGTAGGTATAGAGGTAATTATCATTCCAAAGATAAGAAAACCTCCAATACAAGCAATACTAGTAAGGGTGCGGATGTCAATGCCCTCAACAGGTATACTGACTACACTCCTATTGATATTACTTACACCAAAGCCCTTGACCATCTCCTAAAAAGTGAAAAATAGAATTGTCTCCCGTTAAAGCGAGAATCGGAAACCGCGAAACGGTCCAAAAACTAGGACACGGGAAAATTATACAAATATCATCATGCACGAGGATAGGATACCGAATAGTGTTGGACATTCAAGAACAAACTAGAAAGCATGTTTCAAAATGGCCAACTCCCTTTACCTAAGGCTGCCTAGAAACCTAACAACAACAAGAATCCTTTCAGCTGACACCGTAGCCATTTTCACTGAACCCACTCCAGGTCGGTGGGACCCATCTGGTTTTATCCAAGATGTTAACAAGTATAAACCACTTCTTAGCTTACCTCCTTTAGATTCAGAAGTCCAGGGGCTTTAGGTAAGTGACAAAGTGGATGTTTACGAAACAAGACGCACAGATCCACGACTATAACAATGACTTCGGGGCACACCTCCCTTAGAAGAAGAAGACTTTTGGGGAGAAACTGAAAGTCTTATAGTCCAATTCCTTACTAATTCTGGATGGCATAATGCATCCCTGGGTCCACAACGACTCGGGAAGCCCTAAAAGAGCTCGAAACTACAAAATAAGAAGATCTAATCCTTAAGTAGCTCTAGAAATTAAAGACTGATATCTCAATCTGACAATTAATATTTGCTTCACGAAATATAAATAGGCTTTGATTGAAGCACTCGAGTAAGATCGAGGTCTCTCCTGAAACCATGCCGGAGGAAGTGGTAGGATTAGTTAACAGTGGGGATGGAACTATTACCTTTGATCAAAATGATCTCCCAGAAGAAGGTGTTGCACACAACAATGCCCTTTACTTAACAATAACTTACATCAACAAGTTTGTTCCTCTAACCTTGGTAGACAATGGATCAGCGAGTAAACATGTGTCCCTAGAGAAGTGCTAGAAGGTTAGGAATTAGGGAACAATAACTCTCTAAACAGATCGTCCATCTTCGAGCTTACGACAATTCTAAAAGAAACAGTCTTAGGAATAATAACCTTGCTAATTAATATAGGGCCAGTAGAAAGGAACATTGAATTCCAAGTCCTAGATATCCCAACTATCTTCAATCTACTCCTAGGACGCCCTTGGTTACACGATCATCGGGCGGTGCCCTCCATACTCGTATCAAAAAGTTAAGATGATGATCAAAGGTTAAGTTATAACTGTCAACGGGGATAATCTCTGTTCTAGTATTACTTCTAAGGAATCCGTAGTTGAGATCGAGAATAATGTCAATGATGAGGAACTATATGAATTCGAGTAAAAGGGATGAAACACCTCTTAACTTCAATCCTTATAGCTATACTCTAAACAGCGAGTTCTTGAAAGAAGGAGATGACCTTCCCTACTATGGTTTTTCCGAGCCTTGCTATATCAAGGAAAAGGGAATCCTTGTACCTGCTTTGGAGATTTTCGATGGCTCGTTATATTCTAGAGAAGGAGAGACCCTACCTCTTTGAAGAAGGACGATCTACACCAGACTGGACCAATTTTGTTGGAAATAATTTTTTAGTCTTCTATTCGAGACAAAAGAATAAACTAGAAGGGAATTCGGTCTCGATAGCTATTACGAGCTATGTCGCACCTGCAGTTTGATTTGTCCGGGTTCATCACCGATGTTGATAATGAAGGGTCCAAGCATGTCGGTTGGATTGACATCAAGGAGGGCCATGAATTCGCTATCAGTCTAGGAGCGCATCCTCTTTCTTAGTCTAGTTCTAAGGCTTTTATTTTTCCTTCGATTATTTCTAGTCCTTTTCCTAATTCTGTCACTTCTAGTTCCGTATCTTCGCTTTCGAGTCCGATGTACTCATTTTCACTTATTCTTTGCCTCCTCTTGCTTTCAATTGTTTTTCCTCTAATGATGAACAAGAAATCCCTAAAGAACTAATAAAAGCTATGGAAGATTATGAAAATTGCTCACCAATAATAGAGGAAACAATAACAATTAATTTGGGGTTAGTTGATCAACTCTAAGAAGTTTAAGATCGGGAGAACACAAAATCCGAAAAGCGTAAGCAATTTACTTCGCTCCTTACAGAGTTCATTGATGTCTTTGCATGGTCCTACAAAGACATGTAGGGTATAGATCCAAGTATAGCGGAACACAAAGTTCCACTTTACAAAGATGCTAAACCAATTAAGAAGAAGTTGAGGAGGATAAAACCTGAATGGGCTTTGAAGATTAAGGAAGAGGTCCGAAGTCGTTAGAGGTTGGGTTCATAGATAGTTCACTATCCTTAGAGGGGTAGAAAATATAGTACCGGTTCCGAAGAAAGATGGTAGGGTTCCTATGTGTGTCGACTTCAGAGATCTGAATAAGGCCAGTCCCAAAGACAATTTTCCACTGCCTCATATCGACATCCTTGTAGATAAGACAGCTGGTCATGCTTTGCTTTCATTCATGGATGGCTAACTCTACAAATAGGAACTAAAAAGATGAAGCCTTTCTAATGATCTAATGATTCAATAATATTCTTATTTTTATTTCAATTAGGAGTTTTTGTTATTTTAACTAGATGAATATTAGCAATGGAATAATTAAGTCATAATTCATTGCTTGATTTCATTAACCAACTTTTTTTTGTGTGAGGAACTTATCATGAATCCACTTATTTCTACCGCTACATTATCATTGCTTGGATTAGCTATAGGACTTGCTTCTATTGGATCTAGAGTTAGTCAAGGTACTAGAGGGTAGTGCGAGACAAGCCAAGGCGAGAGGAAAATACGAGGTACTTTATGGGTATAATCAGGTGAAGATGGCTGAAGAGGATATGGAAAAGACGACCTTCATCACTCAATGGGGGACATACTTGTTACATGGTGATGCCATTTGGGCTCAAGAACGCCAGTGCAACATACCAGAGGACAAATACAACCTTATTGCATGATATGATCCATAAAGAAGCTGAAGTTTATGTGCATGACATGATCATTAAGTCCAAAACATAGGGCGGGGCACCTACCTGCCCTAAGGAAATTCTTCAGAGACTCGAAAAATACAACATGCACCTTAACCCTCAAAAGTGTGCCATTGGAGTAACTTCAAGCAAACTATTAGGTTATGTTGTTAGTCTTAGAGAAATTAAAGTTGATCCATCTAAGATCAAAGCCATTTAGGAGATCCCTCCGCGAAGCACGATAAAAGAGATAAAGGGTTTCCTAGGGCGTTTACATGACATCAATCGTTTCATATCAAAATTGACTATGGTCTCAGTGAACCTATTTTTAAGAAGTTGAAGAAAAGATCTCGAGCACATTTGGGATACCGAGTGCCAACAAGCATTCGAGAAGGTTAAGGAATACCTAGCTAACTCCTCTAATGCTAGTTCCACCCGAACTAGAGAAACCTTTACTTACGTATCTCACCACGACAAAAACGGCTATGGGAGCCATGCTTAAAGGTTTTCTCTTGGAGAGGTTAAGTCACCCTAGAGAGGGGTGAATAGGATGATGGAAGATTTTTGAGAAAATCAAACAGCTTTGCATAGACCGGATCAAGAAACAGATTCCGAGTCTAGATTAGACTCAAAAAGTGAAATACACAAAAAGTACGTGGAAAACCTCCTCGAGGCAAAAACCACGATGACGGTGTTAATCCAAGCACCAAGTCAAATCCACTAATTAAATCCTCAATTACAAACGACCGACTAACCTTACAAAGAAATTAGAAAGAATCCTCAAAGGGACAACCGAGCTGAGTTATTAGCCTTTATAGCTCGGTCTAGGGACTTACAAAGAAATTAGAAAGAATATGAGTGATTACAAGACTTTCTTTACAACTTAGAAAGTAAGAGATTATAGATTTGGAGTTGTAAGTAAAAGATTGAATGAAAATGCACTAAGTGTTAAGCAATGTATGAAGGTTTGCTCTTGAGAGACTAAGTCACCCTAGAGGGGAGGTGAATACGGTGATGGGGAAATTTAAGCAAGTCGAGGAAGAATAAAACTAGAGATGACTCTGTGGAGAGTCCGAGTCTAGATTGGACTCGTAAAAGTGCTAACTCAGAAAGTTACGTGGAAACCCTCATGGAGCAGAAAACCATGGTCAGTGCTAATCTAAGCACCAAGTCAAATCCACTATTTTGAATCCACAAAATACAGTAGAAAGACTCAACCAGAATTGCTCCCTTAGACAATTCCTATAAAAGATCTAGTACTTCCTAACTGAGGTAACCTTTATAGTTAGGGACAACTGAGCTGAGTTAACCCTTACAGCTCAGTCAAGGGACCTTACTCAGAAAGTAAGAATGAGTGTTTGTAAATTGATTACAAGACCTTACAACTCGGAAAGATATTAAGTACAGAGTTGGAGTTATAAGTAGAAGATTGAGTATGAATATAATGACTTTTTCTTAAGTGCGTGTATTGACAGTTGGTTCAGCGATCTTCAAGTCTTGAGAGTTGGCTTCTATGTATAGATAACTAAGCAGATTAGCCATTGTGACTATCTTCTGACTGGAAGTCCTTTGTGACCGATGCAATGGATTTTCCGAGTCACTCAAAAATATCCGTTGAGGTGTGAACGTTGGACAACGGCTCTTGACTTCTTTGGAAGTCCCAATCCACTGGTGGTGTCTAAAAAGTAGGGTGGAAACCACCGTTGAGCTTAGCGTTGCGGATTTTCAGCTTTGGAAACAGACAACCCTAACACAAGTGTTTAGGCCTTGGTCGAGGTGGAAAAAGCCTTGTCTCGCTGGTGATTTAACGTTTTGAAGCCGGTTACATTTGTAATTCAAAAAATATGATAGCCTCGTTTGAATAACCTACAAAAGTAAATCAATTTGGTTCTTAAAGTATAAAATACTTTGGTCCAAGATTAGACACAAATAATAATTTTAATTAAGATAATTAAGTGCATAATTATCCGAGTCGGAAAGAAATGGAATTTTCTAAGTCTAATATCCATTATACTCAAATTCCATCTTGAAGACTCAGCACAACGCTTCTATATCTTTCGAGTCATGCAAAAGGAATCGGTATAACGATGTCATTCATATAGAGTTTTGATTCCAAGGCATTCTCTGTGTCTTGGAAACTTACTTGAGTTAAATAAGTATCCTCTCTATGCGATTCGGCCTTCACATATCTCTTTCATCGCTTTCGCTTAGCGCCGTAAAACCGGTTCTTTAGTCTGAGTCCACTCTCACTCGATTAATCGCATTTTGAATATACCAAGATTCCGCCGTTTCTCACTCGAATCCGACTTGTGGTTATTTACTCTATTGTTTGCATAGTCAGCATTCATAGTTCATTTCATGCTTAGTCTATATCAAGTTCTTTCTCACTCGATATTCGCTATAGAACGTGTTTCTCTACTTAAGACTAAGTCATATGGAATTCTGAGTATCATGGATATTAGACTCGTAAAATTCCATTTCTTTTCCGACTTAGATAATCAATTGCGTAATTTTTCAAAATTATTTTGTTATCTCGTGTCTAACCTTGGACCAAAGTATTTTATACTTTGAGAACCAAAGGTGTTTTACTTTTGTAGGTTATTCAATCGAGGATATCTTTTCAAACTACAAAAGTAGCCGGCTCGTAACGTCAAATCACCAAGCAGATATGGCTTTTCACCTTCCCCGCTTTAGTCTCGTAAGATTGTGTCGAAGCCGTCCGCTTCCATATCCGAAAACTCGAACGCTAAGCCTAACGGTGGTTTCCACCTCATTTTTCAAGACACAACCGATGGTTTTGGGACTTCCAAGAGAGTTAAACCGTTGTTCAACGTTCATATTTCAACGGATACTTTCTGAGTGACTCGTAAAGCTTCTACCAACGGTCACAGAAGACTCTCGGTCAGCAGATGAAGATAACGGCTACTCGCTTGGTTATCTATAAAAGAAGCCACTTCACAAGACTTGAAGGTTGCCGAACATATTGTCTATACACTTACTTGATCAAAGTTATTGTATTTACTCAATCTTCAACTTACAACTCCCACTCGTAATTCATTACTTTCGAGTTGTAAGGTCTTGTACTTAGTTACAAACACTTCTTACATTCTTTGTAAGGTCCCTTGACTAAGCCGTAAAGGTTAACTCAGCTTAGTTGTCCCTAGCTGTAAGGGTTATCTCAGCTAGGAAGTACTAGATCGGATAAGGTAACTTCGAGTCTAGGAAAATCTGTATAGAGTTGTCTAAGGGAGCAACTTGGGTTCTCGTCAAGTTCACGGTATTTTGTGGACTCAAAATAATGGATTTGACTTCGTGTCCTGGATTGACACGGGCCGTGGTTTTCTCGCCCCAGGAGGGTTTCCACGTAAAATCTCTGTGTTCTTTTCTCGAGTTCATTCTAGACTCAGACAGACCTTAGTGCTCTTGCTTCTTCCGATTCATTGCTTTCGAGTCCAATCTTTCTCGACTCTATTATTAGACTCGCATTCTGTCTTTGCCTCTTTTCTCGCGCAAAAGTGTGTATTTTCGTAAAGAATTTTCTATCACCCTATTCACCCCCTCTAGGGTGACTCGGACTCTCCTTGAGCAAACCTTCACATCCGAGTGAGTCTAGAAGCAAAGCAAGTCGGATAAATAACATCGAGTGGAAGGACTTGATCTAGACCGACAATGTTCAAACCAAGCATGCTCGACTTAGAAAGATGAATTAACACGAGTAATCCAATCAAACTTAGATCATGAAGTCGGACTCGAGTTTATGCAAAATAGAACAAGTGTTTGAACATGCAATATATCCGAGTGACTCGGAACTGTTTGTGAAATGATAAACAAGAATATGCTTTACGAGTCAATCGAGTCAAAAGAGAATATATACGATAGATTCCGTAACACTTAGAAAAGATGCTATATCACTCGTAAAAGTCGTTAAAGCGGATAGAATGACTTTTAATCAAAACCTTATGAGAGATGAAGTCTTATACCCGATCCCTTGATGGAACTCGGAATGATATATATGTAAGGTCTAAGTCTTCATGTGTTCAGCAATCTTCAAGTCTTGTGGAGTGGCTTCTATTTATAAGCACCAAGGCAAAATGACTCGTTGAGACTTGTTCTGGATCGATGAGTTTCAATAGCAGTTGTAACGGCTAGTATAAGTCACTCAAAAAAGATCTATTGAGATGCGAACGTTGACTAGTGATCTTTTGCTCAAAAGATGGTCCATCCCTCTCGGTGATGATTGAAATCGGGGTGGAAACAAACAACCCCGACACGATTGTCCGAGCCATGTCCGGAAATGGTTGATTTCTTTCTGCTGGTGTTTAACGGCTAGAAACCAGCTGCTTTTGTAATTCAAAAATAGATTAGGCTTGTCTAATCAACCTACAAAAGCAAATCAAAGTGGCACGCAAAGTATAAAAATACTTTGGTCCAACATTAGGCAAAGATAATATTTAAATTAAAGTAATTAAGCACTTAATTATCTTCAGACCTAAAACAATAGAATTTTTTAGTCTAATATTCATTAGGTTCATATTCCATCTTGAGTAAATCCTTAAAATGATCAAGGTAGAAAGAATAAAATATCGAATACATGAACTTGATCAAGTAAATAATTCTCGATAAATAAACTGACTTAGAAATTAGAATTAACGTTGTAATTCATTTTCACTTGAAACATAAAGTCGGTGCTTAGAATAAAAGTGTTAGAGAAATTATTTACTCATGCGATTATTCTGAGTTGTGTCCGAATGAGTCAAAAACACGGTTAAGAGTGTTATGCTAAATGACTGGTTTTTGAGTGGGTCGAACAGGATGAAAACGTAGATGTGAGTTTCTATAAAGCTCAAAATGACTTATAATCAAAACCTAAGAGAGATAGAGAGTTCTGCATTCGTCTTCAATTTTAGCTCAACAATACGAGAAAGAAGAGTGCGCGATTTACTACCCGAGTAAGAAGTTCCTAGATTATGAGACTAGACACACGCTATTAGAGAAGACATCATTGGCACTAGTCCGGGCTACCAAGAAGCTCAGACCCTACATGTTAGCCCACACGGTACATGTGGTAGAACCTATGGATCCTATTAAGTAGGACTTGAGCAACTAACCATCAGCAGCAAGATAGCAAGGTGGATTGTCATGCTATCGAATTCGAACTCAAGTATGTCCCTTAAAAAGCCATCAAAAGAAGGATAGTGTCATAATTCTTAGCTGATCTACCTATACCTAAATCACAACATGAACAACTTGACTTTCCAAATGAAGATATCTTACAAGTAGAGGTGGACGTTTGGACAATGTACTTCGATGGCGCTTCCAACCGGAGGGGCTTTGGAGTAGGGGTTCTTCTAATCTCACCGGAGGGAGCACATACTCCCATTTCACTCAAACTAGACTTTGAAATCACCAACAATGCCGTAGAGTTCGAAGCTTGCATCACAGGACTTGAAGGTGCTACAGAGGTCGGGGTCAAGAATATCGGGGTTTTCGATGACTCCAGTCTAATCATTAATTAGATTTCACAAAAATGGAAAGTAGTAGTGAAGCCTTGGCACCTTACCAAGCATGTCCGATAGAATTATCCAAACGTTTTGAGAACATCTCTTTCACCTACCTTCTTAGGGATGATAACCAATTCGCAAATGCATTAGCTAAATTAGTATCCATGATCAACATCCCTAATGACATTTATTCAATGCTTGTTCACATAGACCGACGGAGTCACCCTACACACGTCCGCACATTAGAACTGTCTAATACCGACCACAACAGCTTGGTATCATGATATTTATCAATATCTTGATAAACAAGAATATCCCTTGGACTCCACACATAGAGCCCAATAAGCCATCAGGATGTTGGCTACCCAATTCTTCATCGATCAAGGACAACTGTACAAGAAAACCAGCTTTTGGATTAGCTTACTTTGTGTCGGCGAACATGAAGCAAAGCGTGTCATGGATGAGATTCATGGTGGGAGTGTGGACCTCATATGAATGGTAAGATATTGGTCCAGTAAGATTCTGAGACTTGGATATTACTGGTCAACAATGGCGGCGATCGCCATGAGTTTGCTAGAAGGTGCTATAATGTCAAGTGTATGCAAATTTACAGCACTAACCGTCGTCATTCCTCATAACATTAGCTTCACCATGGTCATTCTTGGTTTGGGGAATAAACATTATTAGCAAGTTGAACCCTAAAGGAACATGTGGTCATGAATTTGTGTTCGTAGCAATTGACTACTTCATAAAATAGGTAGAGGCGGCCTCTTATGCAACTTTGACATCAAAACAGGTAGTTCGTTACCCGGAATATCATCTTTCGTTATGGGGTGCCCTACGAGCTAATTAGTGACCATGATAGTCATTTTAAGAAGGAGATAACAGACTTGTTGAACAAATACAAGATCCAACACCATAAATCTTCCCCTATCGGCCTTAGACCAACAGAAGCGAGTCAAAGCCGCTAAAAAAACATTCGTAAAATAGTGGAGAAGATGGTTGTTAATTATAAGCACCGGCCCAACAAGTTACCTTTTAGTTTATAGGGTTATCAAACATCTATTAGATCCTCTACGGGAGCAACACCTTACTCTCTAGTTATGGGATGGAAGCAGTCATTCCAATAGAAATTGTCATTCCCTCATTAAGAATCATTGCTGCAAGCCGGATGCTAGAAGCGGAATGGGTGAGAGCACGCTATGAAGAGTTAGTGTTATTGCATGAGAGGCGTCTTAATGCCTCGCACAATGTCCAAATATACCCAGCGTGTATATCCGGGGCATTTAATAAGAAAATTAAGCCTCGAAATCTACAAATTGGAGATTTAGTCCTTAAGAAGATAAGAGTGAAAATTCGGGACCCACGAGGGAAATTTAAACCCAATTGGCAAAGCCCATTTATACTTAGTCGGATCTTACCCGAGCAAGGCAGTGAAATTGAATGATTTGGATGGAGAGGAAATATTTCAAGTACACGAATTTGGATCGATTGAAGAAGTGTTACATTTAGCACGACTTTAGATAGCGGGCGCGCTCGCCCAACTAGGCTAGGCTATGACCGGCTTCGGCCACCATGCGAACAACAAGTGGGCTGGCCAGGCCGAGTTTCTTTTTTCCTCGTTAACTCTGTAAGCTATTAACCATCCAATTAGGCGATCCAATTTATTTTTCCCTCTAAGTAAGCGATAAAACATAAAAGTGTAGCATAATACTTACTTTTATTTAATAAAAAAGTAAGCCTACTACTTACCCGACTACATAGGTAACAAAAGAGAAATCAATGCGAGCACACTACTTGTAAAAAATAATAAATATGTTCCAAAGAGGCAAAACTAAACCTCCTTTTCTTTTATTCTTTCTTAAATTCTATTTAAAACATTCAAAGCCTTAGTCTATCTTCATCCTTGGTGCGTTTTTCGGTTCCTCGATTCTCGTGGGCCTTCTTCTCTTCCGATGTTTTGGCTTCAGCCTATCTTCGACGGACGCGTTCAGCCACCCAAGGATTTATTTAGCGAATCTCTCGGCTCTCAGTGCCTTACATCGTTGGGGATCCACTTCGTTATGCACTCTAGATAACGGTAGAGACAAAAGTATTTGGTTTGCCAGGAGGTGTCAACAGCTTTGGCAGTGTTCGTCTAGTATACGGGGCCACGATTTTATTCGATTAGAGTTACCAAACCCTTTCAATAATTCAAAGGTAACAAGGCTAATTGCAGTCCAACAAAGGAATTATTTTCTCTCTTCTTATCTGCCGCAACACACGGTTAGAGAAGTAATAGGTCCCGCTTTCTAGGCCCAAGTAGGCGTACAAAGGGGAGCCGCAAGGTATGAGTTCTAAATTGGGACACCTTCCAGTGCTCAACGTACCATGTTATATCGTTACTATGATTTAAGAGACACTCCTCCCACCAAGAAGTCAGGTGATCGGCTACCACCTCTTCTTGTTTTCGCTGACGAAGTGTAACACTAAGTACGCATCAATTTTTGCAGGAGCCCGAATTAGTTTTAGGTGTTTCATTAACCAGATCCGCACATCACATATGCATAATCTAAATAAGTGTCCTGCACAGTCTCAATTCAATCTTTTTAGGCCTAATAGGAGCAAAATAAAAATTAAAAAAAACACCGAGGCGAAAAATGAAAAGGATAAAAAATACAAAGGATTTTCGACGTAGTCGGAGGTGAATTAGCCTCGGCAGCACCAGGCTATCGCCCTATGGTTGGCGTCGCCGAACAGACTTACGATGTTTGGTCTCAGCAACAATTCTTTGCTTACCTGCAACAACATGGTGCTCCCAGAGAAGTATTCCTCCGAATTTTCTTCGACCCAGTCTAAGCCTATGATTGTCTCAACAACTATTAGAAGTGTTAGAGAACAATAATTCTCTAATTGTTCAACTAAACTCAATAGTGTCGTTGGTGCCATATCCTCGTGACCTCCTACCAGCAAGAATCCACCTATCGGACACATGATAATGGCTCATCGCCTTGGGATAGTGATTACTTCGAGTAGGTGTACATGTTCTAATAATGTTTTCATCAGGTTAGTCGATTTACTCGATTCCCAATAAGAATCCACCCTAGATTCTTATTGCTCGATTCAGTAGGTACTTGTGAGTCACACGGAGATTTTCCGAAGATTTGGGAAGAAGCTGGTTTCGTACGCCTATTACAAACTAGTATGGCATCGAATTCTTCAGGCAGAGGGTACAGTTCCTTATCCCCAAACCCGAAGATGTGATGGTGAGGGTCCCATAAGACCACAACGGCCCTTAAGAAAGTCCAGTAGACCTTCACTTGGCGAATGCTTAATAGGATATTCAGCCCATAATTTGATAACCCGGATCCGTCGGTAAGACACATGATGTTTGTAGTTTGATTCACGTAAGGTTTTTTTGCATCGATGTGGATCCTATTTATAGGAGCTTTCTGGAGCTTTTAGAGTCCTACTTTAACTCATCACTGCACATTCACCAACGCCCGGACTTCACGTGTGGCGGGCGCCGGCCACCGGCGTGGTCAAGCCGGTTCCGCGGTTTTCTTCTGCTCAAGCACTCCTTGGGCCATACTCTTTTCAGCCCTAGCCCATTGTGTGCACATTGTATTGTTATTTTGGACCATGGACTTAAGATTTTCCATTTTTATTTTTATCATTTTCTTTTGGGGGATGGGGGCTAGTGCAATTTGTTTTTTCAATTCATCTTTGTAACTTTCCTAAGTATTTTGCATCATATTAAATAAAAGAATGCATTTCTTAGAATTGAGTCGCTTTGCATTTCATCCCATTGCATAAGAGTCACCATTGCAAAACAAAAATTAAGCGAACAATAAACACCCTACAAGGGATTGCCTAATCATCAACATTGGGATTGACAAGGAATTCTCTACTCATCGTCACCATCGGAATCATCATCAAAGATGTAGTTCCCAATGTCTTCCAAGACAGATGTGGAGAATCGACCACCTTCATCACCTTGATAGGAGCTACCTATGTGGTCCCAAGATTATGAAGCTTCATGGGATGGCCCGTTGTACGAAGCCCGAGGGAAATAAAGAGGATTTCGTGACGATCGAAAGCTTACAGGGCAAGATATCCAAGCTCTCCTCCGAAAAGCTAGGTCCTGCACGAAAAGAACTAGGCACGGAAGTACTGGGTCCTACCTTGGAAGCACTCCAATGATGTGCACGCCATGAAAAATGTCGTGGAGAACCCCTGTCTAGCAAGTACTACTAGAAAGTGTTTGTTGGGCTGATGGATGTGTTTGTGCCCTGGGTTCACTAGGAAGACTCCCGGAGGGAGGTCCTCTAGATCGACATCTCTACAAGAATAAAAGGGCAATTAGCAATCACTAAAAGCTTACTAAAATTAGCACTCTACTAATTAGGCACTTACCCGGAAGGTTGGAAAAATCGCCCAAGTAAGGAAGTTTTGGATTCCCCAAGAGCAGATTGAAGATTGATGGACATGGTTCGAGATTGTTCTCGGTCATACTATAAAATTATCCTATGGTGTTAGTCGAAAATACTTTTAGCATACAACTAAAAGTGAAGAACATGAAACTCTTACCCTCGCCAGCTCTCTGTGAAAAGGATGCCCAATACATTCTTCCTCGGGGATTTTGGGAATTCATACATAACGAGGAGGTCCCCCAGGTAGAGTAACATCCAAATCAAGGCTTAGAATATGGATGTCTACCAAGTGTGAGTCGTCAAAAGATAAAGTTAATTTCCATACAAGAAATTCAACTATGATAAGAAAATAGGGGAGAACTCACCAGTTGAGTCATAATCCGCCTGTATGATCACAATTGAGTAACCATACAAGAAAATCAAGGCTTAGAATATGGATGTCTACCACGATATGGAGGCCGAAAACGCGGGATGATTAGTAGAACTCGGGAGAAAGGTGTGGGAAATATTCGTATAACCATGACTCGTATGATCACAATTGAGTAAATTTTTTATCCACACTAGATGAAAATACTTTGGAGAAAAGGAGAATTTAAGCATACCTCAACAATCTTCCACAAACCATTCAACGGTAGATAGTTGGTCAAATCCAACTCAGGTTTTGTATGCCGCACACCAGCACAGAGGCCCCTAATAAGGCATGTATATGGAGGTGCACCCCAGTTGAGCTCCTTTATTTTATTGAGGTCCACTAAGTTCACCAAATAGTGAATGTGAACCTTAGCAGCTTGATCGGAGAAAAGAATCGTACTCAAGAGAAGAGCAAGCGCGATTCGGACTCGTTGTTGAGGAGAATACCGAGGCCAAAACCTAACGTGCTCAAAGACCTCCAAGAAGACAAGTATCCTTAAAGAAATTTTCTTGTGGAAACCTATCGGCTACGGGGCCAAAACATGGCGAAGATAGTCACGATTTTTGTATAAATTTCGGTCATAGGCTAGTGGCTCTCCCAAAAAGCCCAAACTGGATAAAACAAAGCAAAATCAAAAGGAGTTATAGTCATTTCCCGAAGGGAAGGTGAAAAGTTTGGTGGTGTCCCCAAAAACACTCACTAATAGCCATAATAGGATCCCTTTCCCTTTTGTCGGTGAGATGGTTCAAGGTAAGGAAAAGAGGACCAAACCCGACACTATGCATGACATCTTCAAGAGGAAAGTTCATCCTCCTACATGACTTTCTGCAAGAGAAAAATTCAACAAGACTCTAGTTGAAGAGCTACTCTAAATGAACAAAGGAAGAAGCTTAAGCCAATTAGCTTACCGAAGGAGTGATAACAAGTGAAGAAACATGACTCTTACCCTCCATCAAGAGGTCACTTGGGTTCTACTAGTTCCGTGGACGCTATTCTCGTCCAAGGATGTTGTCTTGAACAAGTTTTTCGGCTATAGTCCTCCTAGCAGGGTGGGCTCTTCTCCTAGATATTTTTGGAAGAAAGGACTTCGAAAACCAACTAGGTTTCAAGAAGAAGCAAAGTAGGAGAGCACAAGAAGAATGAAAGAGCAAGAGAAGGAGCAAGTGTATGAAATGAATACACTAAGCACCTCTTTTGTAGGCACATTCGGTCAAGCCAGTCAACCATACAAGACAAGAGTCAAACAAGTAGTGGGAGACCAAGGGAATCCGACAGAAGCACGCCGAAGGGCAGGCCTACCAAAGGCTGGTCGAGCACCGGCCATGAGCCGACGTGGTGTCCCATCGGCGATAACTTTGCAGCCCTAGCCCGTCCACCTAGCTTGTGGAGTCTCGTCAACCGTAGCATGTGACTCCTTGGCACTTGATGCATGCAAGTGGGAATTCTGGACCCACCAATTAGCTTTTTCGAGTCAAATTTTTTAGTTTGTTTTCGATCGAATTATTCAGGTAAAACATTGAACTTTCATCAATTTGATTATACACTAACAAGTATGTTAGTACAATATATTATTTAGCCAAGTTTCGGATCGAAGATCGATCGAAGTTTCAGCTTCAAAACGGACAAAGCTTCGGGCTCTCATAAAGTCAAGCTTAGGACCCTCTTACTGGACTTCGAATGCATGCATCGTGATCAAGTCTAGGCCCCATATTGGAGTTCAAGTTCGACTACAACCAATTCCAAGCATTATACCATAGCTAATACAAAAATCGAGGTAAGTACCCTTTAGTGTCTACTTTGACCATTCGTCTTTTTAAACTCGGTCAAAGTGGGGGCTAACCGTAGACAACTAAAAAGTGTTGGCTTTTATCTCTTTAGTTTTACATTTTATTCGAGTAAGCTCCGATGATGAAATCCCGAGTCTTATTTAAGGATATGGATCTCGGATCGCGTTCAATTGGTGGGACATAAGCTAGTGAACCACAAAGAACCCCCAAGCACTAAATAAATAGCCTTTTGTCTTGGGTCGATCCAAAATCCCCTTTCTTTCGAACAATCCAAGGCCCGGGCCAAGCCATCGGAGACAACAGAGTCCAATGTCGTGTACCGGGAAATTCCAAGTTCATAGTACTGCATTTTACTTTTGTCCAATTAGACAAGGAACCGAAGACCTGAAGACGGCATTAAAACGTTGCATTTCATGATCACGAGCATCAAAGTGCTACATTTAAGCTCCATAAAATAGTCCACATGAGACTAGGAGCTTTTTCCCTCAAAACGACGTCATGGCCGGCGCCGCAACGCCGGAATTTTAAGTGAAACGCTACGTTTTTGTTTGGAGACTCCTTTAGAAACACGCTAGGGCACGAAACCCTATGCAAGCCCGGGTGGCCGGCGCCCACTTACCGGATTTAATCTTATTTTATCCTTACTTTATCTGGTTCAATCTCACGAGGTTCTAGCCGAGTTTATTTACAACTACTTGGACGGCCGTGCAGAGAGCGACCCTAGGTCATTTGTGACCTAAGTTTTGCTCCTATAAATAGAGAGCCTTGGCTCTCATTTTTGAGTGGGCTTTCTACTATGCATAATGTCTGCAGAAAGCTAATTAGAACACCCTCTACTAAATGTTAGTCTGCTGAAATTAATCTCAAACATTCATCTTTTCTCTACTTATCGCCTCCGAATTTGTGCAAGGAGCTTAAGAATCTTAAGATATTCTGATCTCTGTGCGCTTATTCAACTGATCCTTCCTACTCCCTACAAATTCACCTTTTCCAAGATTTACAAAAATAAGCCCTTTCTTTGATTTGTCGCCGTCACATCAAGAGATCCGAGTGTAGAGATCCGGATCGGCAAGGTGGGAAAACCCGAGGGCAATCATTCAACTTTCAAATGGTTATTTAACTTATGTTTCATTTATCGCTTTCCGTATTGTGGATCAAAGAGATGTAATCGCTTCTTTTAATTCATCCTCGCCCGATGTAATCTTTTAGTTTTCTGCTTTTCTTTCTTTATCGCTTTCTTTATCGCTTTCTTTATTACTTTCCTTTAATTATGTTTGGTTGCTTTTTATTATCGTTTAGCATGTTGTATGTTTGTGTTTCGCACATTCTTTTAATATACTACTCAAACTAGTAATTGTCGTCTTCGGATGGGCGAAATTGAATGGTTTTCCCTACGTTTTGTACCCTTGCCCCCAAATCCGATTCTTGGTTCAAAGACCGATGGAGTAACTTTTAGTCTTTTTTAGTCTTAGTTTTCCCATACTAAGATTAGAAGAGTAAATTTTTACTTTTGTTAGTTTCTTCTCTCATAAAAACTTACTAGCAACTCCTCCTTTAGCTTTATTTTTATTAAAAATGCATCTTGGTTATTTTCTTATTGCAGGATAAAAAAAAAAAAAGAAAATCCTCGATCTCGCCTGTCAAGCCAAAGGCCGAGGCCGACTATGTCAGCCCAGGCCCTCGTCCGCGCCCATGACCACCGAGTGCAGGCGGTCAATGGCTGAGGCTTGGGTCTAGACTAGTGTTTTTACACTCGGTCTGTCCCTAAAGCCTCACGGAAAAACCCTAATTTCTAAGTTTTATTTATTCTTCAATTTGAAAATAATATCCCGGGACTTCTAAAAGTAATTAATAAAACCGCCATTCAAATTTTGCCTAAATCGTTTTAAATCGGATTTAATAAAATTCGGAACTCTTAATAAAAGGTTCATCCCCACATTCTAAAATTTATCTTTCAAAACCCAATTTTCTAACTTCGAAAAACTCTTACGCCAAGGTAATTGTGGGGAAGCACGGTCCCCAGGGTCCGCCCCGAGGCCATGGTTCCTATAATGGGAGCTAGACTATATTGACTTCTATGAGCCCGTTTTCCGATGTAAATGGGTTGAAAATAATAACGGTGTCCAAGTTGATGAGATGAGATTCACGATGGTCGATCTCATAAGAGAATGGCATAAAAGGGATCAATTCAATATAACATCCCAAGCAAGACAAGTGTTCTACTTGTTTGTTTAAGGAGTTGACCCAACCAATAATAAATGGTCTATTGTTTTTTAGGGGAAGAGGCACGTAACTCGTGGGGATGTCGAAGATGTGTGTGAGTTTGTTGAAGAAACCCCACCCTTCTCCTTGTGAATTCCTGTCAAAAATGAAGATGTCAATTTTGAAGCATTGTATTTAAGGAGTTGACCATTAGAAGAGCATATATATTAAAGATCAGTCCAAAGGAGGGGAAAAAGGGCATAAATCATGTAATTATATCAACTCAGTAAGAACATTATTGTATATAACAATTTTATTGATAGATATCCATATTTTTGTTTATTTCCATTAACTTCATGTAACACCCCTAGACCCACCCTAGGAGTATTACATGCCGGGGTTCCCCGAGGGGAACCCCTAAGGCTGCTTAAGATCTCAATTTGGGGTTAATAACCCTTTCTTGGATTGGCGGAAGCGTAATTCTAGGTATTCAAAGGTTTTCCTGAAAATTTCGACAGAGTTTCCTCCGTAATATGGCTAATCCCATAGGCTTAAAGCCTTGACCCCGCACGAAACCCAATCTTAAACTCAACGAGCCACACGCTCGGAGAAACACAACACAACTCAACGAGCCACACGCTCGGAGTATTCACATAGGGCTTTTACATTCATGGTCAAAACTTAAGTTCAAATACAATCAATCTTTACAACATCCTTACAAACAAAAGACAAATAAACATACAAGTAAGACCGACATCTCCTATCCAATTGCTATTTCGAAAGCCAAAGGCAACTTTTATAAGTCTTAACTTCGTACCTGAAATGTTGGTGAGGTCATGAGCTCCACTAGCCCAGTGAATAACCAAACCCAACCCCGGTTTCACTTTGCACATTAATTCATTAACAAACACACGTAAGTTCACAATTCATTCATAACATGCGATTCGGATCATACATGCTTAAGACATGCGAGATTCTAAACTTACCAACTTGCCGAGAAACATAATGACATCAATTACTCATGAATTCAATCAAACATACTACGTTCATCTTTCTACGCAAGTAAGTCATAGAATCATTCATCATGTAAAGCATTCATCACGTAAATCATTCATCAAGTAAGTCATTCATCACGTAAATCATTCATCAAGTAAGTCATTCATCACCTAATTCATATCTTGCTTCTTATCGTATTCATTTCTTATGAAATCAAGATTCGTTCTTCTTCTCATTCTTCTTCTTGAGTTCAATCATGCATTTCATAAATCATTGGTTCTCTCTTGTTCGTCATGCATGATCATTCGTTTCTTCATATCATAATTCTTTTAAGTCTTTTTAGTTTCGAATGGAAAGAAGATTTATGTTCTGCTCTAAAGACCCAGTTCTTGGAGCCAAAACAATTCGTGGGCTCGGTTCACGGAGGCATACAATTCGTGGCCTCAAGGCAAAACAATTCGTGGCCTTGAGGCAGCCTCCCTTCCTTGAAGGACGCATATCGTCAATAATTCTTGGAAGCAATTCAATTCGTGGCTTCGGGTTGACGAGACACTTCTATGGCCATAGCTTCAGAGGGTTCTTTAATTCGTTGGGTTTTAGATCAATAACACGATCCTTTCTCCCTTCTTTAGTTCTTTATGTTTTCTTTATTTTCTTATATCTTCTCATTACTTATACATAAGATATACTTAATTCATATAATTCATACTCAACACGTTATGCGTAACTTCTTCAAAACAAGCAATTCACATGAGCAAGTTCTAACTCAAGCACAATCAATTCATTTCACATACGCATGCTTATGTCATTTATAATCGATGTAGTTCGGGATAAACACATAATCACATAAACATGCCAACTAGGATTTCCATCAATGAACTCATCTTTTTCATGATTGCGTATTATCGCGTTTAAGTGGTTTATGGTTCTATAACTTTCCTTAATCGATATATATCTTTTAATCTAGCCACATAGCTTCTTAAATTTCATTCTTAATTTAGTTACTCACTTGGTTCCGATTTAGCTCAAAACAGGACATTTTCACTTAAAATTGCATATCTCCCAATCTACTCATCCAATGCATACCAATTTTTACAGGAAATTTCCATAAATTTCCATGAAGCTGCAGTAAAATTTTCAGGGAATTTGGGCTACACATGAATTCACGTAAATTCGGACAGACATGCATAATTACTGAAAATTTGCACATAAGTCATGAACTTAACTTTCGATTTTTTCCCCTAATTCCGCTCAAGCTAATCTCATCCAATCCTCAATAATCATGCTCAATAAAACTTAAACATCATAAATTCAGAACTAGATATCACATAATCACAACATGCTCTTTGATTCGTGAGTTGCTAATTTAGTGAATTTAAGTCTTCAACTTCTTCAATTATACCTAGGGTTTCCAATTTCATACTTCGAATTCAAGTTCAATCCACCTAATTCATTTTAATTCTTGAGGATAAATTTGAATTACTCACCTTAGATCCTTAGAGGTTCTAAGAATTTCAGTTTTGGAAGGTTTCGAATTGGGTTTCAATTTCTGTTTCCTCTTCCCCTTTCTTCTTCTACCTCTCGGTCTCAATTCCTTACTACTCTCTGCCTCTGCTTCTATCGTGGTTCTCTTTCTCACTCCCTCGTTCTTTTCGCCCTGTTTCGCTTCCCGATTCCTCTCGGGTCTCTCGCTTCGCCTCTCACTTCGGGGTCTCGACCCCTCTCGTTCTTCCTCTCAATCTCTTGCTCTCTTTGTTCTCGTCTCTCCTCTCGTTTTGCTCTGCTTCTTTCGTTCCCTTGTTTCTGGTTCTACTCCTTCTTTTTTCGCCCCCTCTTTCCTTTCTCCTTCATCCGCCGCTTGTCCTCGGCTCTCTGTGCCCGTCGGCTGCCGGTTTCGGCGTTCCTCTCGCTCCCGCTCGCTCTCCCTTTCTCTCTGTGCGTCCTCCCTCTCTCGCTTGCCTCTCGCTTCCTCTCGCTCTACTCGTCTCTGCTTCTTTCGTTTTTCTCTGTTCTTCTTCCTCCCGTTCTTTTCTTCGAGTCTCGGCCCATTTTCTCTCCTCTTTTCCTAATTACACATAGTTGGCTTTGCTGCCTATTTTCCATTGGACCCCTTTAATTCTATGCTTCTTTCTTTGCCAGCAAAATGCCACTAATCTCCAATGCCACTAATCCTCAAATGTCAGCCACCCCTCATTTCTCATTCCCTTTTCTTTTTATTCTAATTGGGCCCAAACTAGCTTCACAAGGCCCAATTTAGCTAGCCCACGCTCGGGTTCGGTTCTCGACTTCTAATTCCGACTCGAAAAATTCTAATTCACTTAATTTAATAATTTTGAATCTTTCACTTAACTTTCAGTAGCTTAATTCATTACCGTGCAAGCACCTGAAATTTCGGGGTCTCACACTGCAGACTTTCTTTTTCGATATTTGTGACCTTAACGCTTTCCTTTAACAAATCATTGTTCGATGCGGATCAAAAGGACTAAATTGTCCAATGGAAGGGAAGAAAACTTTTTCAGGTAAACAAGTAATTTATACCCTTTATTTCCAAGTTTAGAAGCTCCGCTTCTCAACTTGGAACTTTGTGGTATAAATGATTTTATGCCACAAAGTTCCAAGTTGAAAAGCGGAAGCGAGAGAATAGCGACCAATGTTAGTTTTGATGTCCTTTCTAATTTATGATCCTATATGTTTGTTCTATTTCTTATAGAAAAGTTGTTGCTTAATGCTTTCCTCGCTTTTAAGTATATGTTGTCCAGTGCTATTAGTGTAGTAACTCTAAGCAAGTAATATTATTATAAAGACAAGAATCACATCGGATAAATATGGGGCCGTGCTTACTTTTTTAATATTTCAAGTAACTCATGCTTGTTTTTAATTTGCAATATTTCGACTTTAACGCTTTCCTATAACGGATCATTATTTGATGTGGATTAAAAGGACTAAGTCTGTCTAATGGAAGGGAGAAAGCAGCAAAATTATTGATTTTCGCGAGCAAAATTATTGATTTTCTTATCAATCCAGGTATACAAAATATGGGACCATGAGAAATGAAATAGAGAATACTGGTGAAATCTCCTGCTATGTACTCTTTTCTTTTCAGTATTTATGCCAAAAAGTTTATCTCTTGGTCTTAAAACTTTTTGGGTATCAATTATTTCAGTATTTATGTCAAAAAGTTCATCTCTTGGTCTTGAAACTTTTTGGTATGAATCACTTGTTTAGCATAAATATGGTAGTCCCTGTATTATATCTCATCCGTAATATATTCTTAATTAAAAGTTGTGAAACATGGAACTGTTGTGGTTGCAAAATGTGTAAAATTTGTTGTGAAACAAGTGAGGCTCGTTGGTGGTTTGCTTGTCTAAATTATTGTATGGTTGTACGTATATTCATTCTGTTTGTATAATTGTGAAGGGGGTACAAGAAAAAAATTATAAAAAATTTCAGACCTATTACTACGGTTCTTAAGGAAGAACCGCAATAATAGGTCCGAATATAACCTATTACTAAAGTTCTTAATTAAAACCGTAGTAATATGTCCAGGCCTAAAGTTTTAACCAAAGATGTGGGTGTTAGGCACATACCTATTATTATAGTTTTTAACTAAGAACCATAGTAATAAATGAACATATTACGATGGTTTTTTTTATCCAAAACTATAGCAATAGGTGTAGGAACCATGACCGACACTTTTTGGTGTCTACAATAGGTTGTCTTTTACTACAATTCTGCAAATAAACTATAGTAATATGTGGTGTTTTACTACGGTTTTCAACCGTAGTAAAGGATGTTCATCTACTATTACGACCGTATATGCGATTTCGGATAACCGTAGCAAAAGGTCTTTCGGAACTATAGTAAAAAAGTGATTCTTGTAGTAGTGGTACATGGTATTTGTAAATAAAAGAATGGGAAAAAATTGAGTTGACATGAATCTACTCAAAATCCATTGTCAAATACCACAAAAGTCCAAGAAGATTCCATAAGATCCAAATAATTGTAAAATATGATGCTTGCCATGCATGCTTTTCACCCATGTTAGGATGAAAAATAATGGAGTTCAAATTAAATTCCACAAGGGTTCAACTTTCAACAATATAAATCATAACCGCTTGTAGTAAATTCCAATTTTTTCATACGAATTTCATATAACAACTATTGGTTGCATATAAATTCCCTCTTGTTGTGGATTGGATTATTAAGTAATCTTGTAACCACTACTCTTTATTATGATCATGGAGTATTTGTCTAGATCTGCATCTGTTTCAATCAATTTCAAGTACCATCCATTGTGCAAAAATATGAACCAGATTTCTTTGTACTTTGCTCATGATTAAATGATTTTCTGGTATAAGGGCGATCAACAGCCTGTTGACCTTACGATAGAAGGTTTTGAGCGCTTCCCACAAGTAATGTGACAAGTTCTCAATAAGACTAAATGATAGCTATATGTAAATGTGGTATCTCTTACACACATGAAATTATGATTAAGTAGAGAATTGGCTTTGGACTCTCAACTCTTTCCATTAAATAATTGGGTATGCCACTCACTCCCACAAAATGGCGCATTGTTGAATGATGGAATATGGTGAAAGGGCTAAAAGCAAGGTTGTTTTCTTACTGGTCTTTTAAGGAATTACTCATATCCAGCAAAGTGTCGAATAATAAACTCTACATTTGTCTAATCATTTTTAACCAGTCATCCATATTTATGTTGCCTAAAGTTATGCTCAATCTAGTTGAGCGGATCTATGGAGTAAGGAGAAGAATTCTCCTAGTTACTTGGGAGACTATTTGTCCACCAAAAATGGAGGGATACCTCAATATCGATCGTTATAAAACATGGAATGTTGCAGCAATGGGTAAATTGATAGGGCAACTCTTTTAAGACAGATTCTCTTTTGGTGAAATGGATAAAGTATACTTAAATGTTAAAAAGATTTTGGGTAAACAACCCATTAAGAAGTTATAGCTAGTATTGGATTAGATTAAACGGAACTCAAGGAGCAATTTAGGAACAAGTTAAATAACGAGATAAATGATTACTTACACTAGATGGTAAATGCTTTATTAAATCGGTGTAGCATTCATTGAAGGAACCTAAGCCACTGGTAGACTTTTGGAGATTTGTGTGGACGCCGATTGCAGTACCTAAGTATAGTGTAGGAAAATAAAGACTAATCTTAGTGTGGAAGCGATCGGATCGATTGTTGTTCGATAAGCCACACATGAATTCTCGAGTCACGGACATCCCAGTCTGATTGAACTTCCTAGACCCGAATTTACCGACATTACCCAGTTTAGTGTACCTGACGGCTAACAAAGTTACCGAATAGGTCTTAACATGACAAAGAATGGCATTACTATAGAGAGGAAGTGAGTTTTAAATTCTGGTTGCTACAGTAATCGGTGAGTTTCTCCACTTAAGGAGAAAAATCCACCCCCAATTAATAGGTTAAAATAATAGTAATTGATTTCTTAAATCAATTCCTTGTAATCGAAAATTGATTATCGGAATCAATTTAATTTAATTGTGGTTGTTACCTAAAATAGCCAACAACTCCCACTCGGCCACATAAGTCGTAAGTTACGGATCTCTCCATCAACATATCTCTTCACATTTCATACTGGGAATAAGTAACCAGTAGTGTTATATTATGTCACCATCTACCTAGCATAACACTTTCACACAAAACGACAACCCGAATTATCCAAAACTTCATCTGAAGCATACACTCTGTCCCTTTATGCTTATAAGATATATTATATGCTTATATTCGAAATATAATCACTTGGGTTGACATGATGAAGATGGAAAAATTCTTCCTTAGATACTCATGATATTACATCATAGTTCGGTTGTTTGCCTAATGTGATCCGCTAAACCGCAAGCATGTTTGCCTTTGGAAATCATATTAAAGTAGCAACACCAAAACTTTGACTTCATACCATAGTTCTAAGTTGAAGGGTTTTGTACTCTTTAGACACAAAGTCCACAAGGATAACACACTCGACAAAGAAGGGATCCAATTGTCACTCCTTTAGATGTCAACAAAGCACACATAGTATGATATGTGTGTCACGACATAGCTCCCACTAAACTAAGCATGTCACTCTTCTATGCCATACAAATCAATAAGTCTAGTTTAATGGAAGAACTAACTTAAGCCACCAAATTATCATACCTAATGACAATCTTAACACTCAAGATTTGGCTTTAAGGATTTAATATGAAATCGGGGATTTCACATTTCAACTCTACGAAGTCTCATCTTAGACTTACTAAGGCAACTATAAGAAACAACTTATCGTTCATACAACACAAGTATAAAGATAATATAACATTACACACACCTAGTGTTAATGTTATTCAGTCTCATCCTACCTACTACTCAAGCATTAGGGTGATTACCAACATGCCTAATCATGGAGTTATTAGTGTATAAGCATATGAAAAAGAACATCATTTTAAGAAATGCTTTATAAACTAACATGTCCATCATAAAACAAGATTCATCCATAAGATTAAAACTTGTTTCCTAAACTTTCAAAAATGACAAGCAACAATGTGTCCTAACATAGCTCATCCAATAAGAATGAAAAAAAAAAAAAAAGATTCTAAGATTAGTCACCTAGACTTACAAAAAAATTGAGAAACATAATCTCTCTTGTTGTTTTTGACACATACACAATCATAGTATCCAATTATATAATGCTTAAGAGATTATATTGACCATATAAGATGACCCATTTTGTCTTCTTAACTTTTTTGTACAATAACAATGGTCAGATCCATACAAATCTCTTCTTTAAGATAGTGAATTGAAGAAGATAATTTGGATGTCAATTTGAATTAACCTTACAGTCTAACTGGGTAATTATGGCTGGAAGTAGTGAATAGAAACATATCCCAACATGTGAGGTAAAATCTCTATATAGACTATGCCCCACAATATAGGTAAAGACTTTCACCACTATATGGACCTTGAATTTATCAATTAATTCATTCGATCGATGCATATCCTGAAAAACACACTTGTTTTATTCCAAATAATTTACATTGGATAGAAAAGTCAATTCTCAAAACCTCATTCTTTGTATATGAGTTCATTTTATCGCTTAACGCATATTTCCACTTCTTGTGATTTAGTGAATCTTTATCCTTTATAAAAAAGGTTAAATATTTCTATTTCCAAAAAGACCTTCATATTTGCCTAATATTAATGTAATAGAGGATTCCTCCCCTTTCTATTTAGAGAATCACTCCCATTATCTCTTAGGTATGTGAGATCCTTAATATGTAGACTAACTTCACATTAGGAGTTAGAGATTAAGAACAAGACTTATTCTTACAATGATTCTCCTAGTAAGACAAAAAAATTCCACCATCTAGAATTGTAGCACTTTCCCACTATCTTTTTCATTTGGAAGAATTATACTATCCTCAATGACTTGGTGAACACACAAATTCTCCCACTCATCGACAGATAGATGTATATATTTACTATAGCCCATATAGTTTTTAGGTTCTTTTAAAATCACCAATATTTAGAACTTATCCATAAGAAGATCGATATTTCCAGCTTGTCAATTTTAGTAATGTTACCACCTAGATAACATTTAGACCAAGTTTTCATATTTGTGTTCTAGTTATGCAAATAATTAGCAAACAAATACAAAAAGGCTCAGTAAGAGTTTTTATACCATTCCATAACCTTTATGGTGTGTTTGATATATATGTAATTAGCATAATATGAGTCATCATTAACTTGGGCTTGTCACAATTATGTGCAATTTCTACGTTTTACAACAACATACAAATGTTTGAGTACGAGGAATTGAAAGTAATTTATATACATCCTTTCCTCATTTCATTTTATAAACCCATCATAGCAAGATTATTCACTATAACAATTAATAAAAGAGTCTTAACCTTTCATTCTGATCGTCTCTACTCATGCCACAAAATCCTAAACACATCTAATGCTTTGTGTCAATGAGACAATAGGTACTCATACCTATACTTGTGAATAGTTATTAAAATGAAAAAAGCTGAACTCTTTGATATTGATTTATCATTTAAGGCACTCGTAATTGTCTAATATGGATCAACTGTAAGGGTTTTGATGTTATATAAGTCTTACTAAAAGTACTTCTTGATCAAAATGCTAACTAAACATGATACACATTTAGGTACTTAACCTTAGTAGATGGATCTCAAGGAAAATTTTATCTAGCTATCTCATATTATCTTAGCCAGAGAAGACCAAGTCTAACAAATCACTTAACAAATTCAGAATCACAACCACAATGTGAAACTAAAGGCAAGTGATGAAATACATAAATAACATCCAAGTTAAGAAAGTTATTCAATCAAGTTTCCAATGAGCCACGACAAAAACACATCGACATGTGACCAAGAAACAAAGACTATTGTCTTTCCAAACAAAACCCCCTTAGTTTTAATAAGTATGTAGACAGCAGCTATGAAAAAACAACAAATTTTCTTCATAATCTTTGAACTATGTGCTTACTAGTTCTTGATTTGACTTCTTTTTCAGATTGGTAGAAGAACTTGTCCTTGTACGTTCTTCTATCTCGAGCCATCTGTGAATCTGTGTGAAGGTTTTCGGATGTTCACTATGAGTCATAATGAGCTTAACCTTATTCCAATGCACATTATCATTAGGAAGAGCCCGAATCACGTTCAGGACTTATTCCTTCTTAGACATTTCTCACCCAGACAACTTTAAGATCTTGAACCATTATACTCATGATTTACATATGCTTAGCCCTACTACTACTGGAATCCGTTTGGTACTGCATCCACTTTATATTCAAGATATGTAATCTTGATGCACAGGTCATATCAATCTTGTTTGGAGTATGACTTATATGTCCTTAGCAATGAGACAATCTTCAAGCTCTTAAATCATATTATTATACATGTTATGCAACATAATATGTTGCTATAGGAACCACGGCCACGAGACCCCTCGGCAGGACCGAGCTTCGCAAGAATTGGCGATGGGTTTTAAATAAAATTTTGGTTTATTGAAGATATATTTTTGAAAGTGGGGATGAACCTCCTATTTAGATTTCTGAATTTTGTAAATTAAGTTAAAATAAATTAAATCAGATTGAGTGGCGGTTTATTTAATTATTTTATTTTAAAAATTATTTTCAAAAATCTCGGTATATTATCTCTTAACTGAACAATAAAGAAAACTAGGGTTTAGTGAATCTTCTATGGGAATTTAGGGCTAAATTGGTGTGAAAACACCTGGTTTGGACCCAAGCCTCACCTGCGATCACTCGGTCTTGGGTTTTACCAGTAGATAGTTGCCGGCGGTGGCGGCCGGGGCCACAGCCGAGGTGATCAGCCTTGGCCTCCGGCCTGGCTGGCATATCCAGAAAACTTATTTTGTTGATTATTTAGTCGAAAAGCCGAGAAGCAATGCGATAGAAATAAATTGAAAACAAGAGTCGCCAGTTAGTTTTTAGGAATGAAAAACTAACAAAACAAAAATAAATAAATGCTCTTCCAATCGTAGTATGGGAAAACTAAGTTAAAAGAGGCTAAAAAGAGTGACTGCATCAATCTAGAATTAAGAATCGAATTCGGGGCGAGGGTACGAATCATAGGGATAAGCCCTTCCGTTCCGCCCATCAAACGACTACCATTACTAGTTTGAGTAGTGTATTTAAATAACATATTGAACATAAGTAAACAACATGCGATACGAAATTAAAAGCAACCAAAACATGTTAAAAAAAGGAAAAAGTAAATATAAAAAAGCAATAAAGAAAAGAAAAGAAAGAACGAAAGAGAAAACTAAAAGGATTACGTCGGGGGAATTAAAAAGCGATACAACTCTTTCTCAACAATACGGAAAGCAATAAAACACAAAAATAAATAACTGTCGTGAAGGCCGAATTGGTGCCCTTAGGTTGTCCTACCTACTGATCCGGATCTCAAATTTGGATCTCGGTGATGCAACTGTGGTGAATTGAGAGAGACTTTTTATGAGTTTATATGCTTGGTGAATAGAAAAATGTGTGATCGATGGAATTTGAGGATGGGATGTAGTGAGTATGATGAAAAGTAGGTTAAAAAGGAACAAAGAGATCGAGAATACTATCGGTGCATTCAATAGCCAACCGTCCAAGGCTAATCCGGAACCACTCGCAAAATCACAAAAAATCAGCCCAAAAATGAAGGGATTGAACCGGATAGAACCGGATCCAATGGTTGGCGAGTGCCAGCCATACGGTGTCATTCTAGGGTCTTGAGCTCCTTCATTTTGTCGGCCGATTTTAGGTGTCTATGGTTGTCCCCTACTTTGATCGAGTATGAAAGACGAAGGGTCAAAGTAGAAACTAAAGGATACTTATCTCACTTTTGTGCATTGCTTCGAGTGTTGATTTTTGTGTAGTGTTTGGAATTGGTTGCCGTCAAACCCGAACTACAAGACAGGGCTTGGACTAGGTCGCGATGCATGCGTTCGAAATCCGAGTAATAGGATCCTAAGCTTGGCTTGATCAGAGCCTAAAGCTTGGTGAATTTTTATGCTGAATTTCGATCGTCTTTTGATCCGAAGCTTAGCCTCGATAATCTGCTGTACTAACATGCTTATTAGTGGATAATCATATTGACTAAAGTTTAGTGTTTTACCTAAATAATTCAGATCGAAAATAGACTAAAAATCTAATCTGCAAAAGCCGATATGGTCGATCCAAAATCCACTTGCATCCACATGGTGCCAAGAAGCCACTTGCCACGCCCGATTGGACTCCTCAAGTTAGACCACCGGTTAGGGCCACAAAGTTGCCGTCGATGGGATTCCACCATGCCTCGTGGTTGGTGCCGGCCAGCCTTTGGCGAGCCCGGCTCCCGGCGTGCTGCCGATTCTCTTGGTCTCCTCTTGCTTTTTTGACTTTTATCTTGTATGCTTGGCTTGCCTTGGCCAAATGGGTCTATAAAAGAGGATCTTAGTGTGTTCATTTTGCACACTTCACTTACTCCTCTCTTTCTTGCTCTAACTTTGCTCTTGTTGTGCTCTTGTTTTTCTCTTTAAGAAAACTAGCTGGTTTTCAAGACATCTTTCCAAACATGTTTAGAAGAAAAGCTCATCCAATTGGAAGAAATCGGGTTGAGAAGTTAGTTCGTGACAACTTCTTAGAATGATAGCGGTGCCCCCATGATGAATGGAGCCCAAATGATCTCTTGGTGGAGGCCGAGAATCACTTGTCTTCCCTTACCATTACTCCATCGAAAAGCTTGTTGGCTTAAACTTCTCTATTTGCTCACTTAGAGAAGTATTTCTACTAAAAATCTTGTTGGATTTTCATCTTGCGAAAGGCTCAATTTGGAGTAGCGGGGCCATTCCAAAGTTCATGGAAACATGTAAAGGGAGAAACTACCATTTAGAAGATATCATGAATAATGTCGGGTTTGGTTTGTCTGTTTACGACTTTGATTCATTTGTGTAACAAAAAGAATGGGATCTCATTAGGGCTATCGGTGAGCGCTTTTGGACACCACTAACACCTTTCATCTTCCTTTCGGGAGATGACCATTACACCTTTTGATTTTTCCATTTTATTGGGTTTGGGCTTCTTGGGGAGGCTCTAGTTTATGACCAAAACTTGTACAAAAACCGTGACTATCTATGTCACCTTTTCGGTCGTGTGGCTAGTAGATTTCCTTGGGAAATTTTCTTTAAATACACCATTATTTTTTATGCTTTTAAGGATGTTGGGTTTTAGGCTCGACATACACCTCAACAATAAGTCCAAGTTGTGCTTGCTCTCTTATTAACCACAATACTTTTTCCCGACCAAGCTTTGAAGGTTCATGTTCACAATTTTGTGAACTTAGTGGACCTTGATAGGATTAAAGAGCTTAAGCTGGGGTGCACCCGCATATACTTGCCTCATAAGGGGTCTTCGTGCTGAGGTGAGGCATACTAAGCCTGAGAAGGACTTGACATACTATCTTCCACTATGTGGCTTATGAAAGATCATTGAGGTTTGCTCTACTTTTTCACTTATTTCCAATATATTCTTATCTTGTGTGGATAAAAATCTTACTTGTCTTGCAAAATTTGTAGCCGTGGTTGTATGAATATTTCCTACATCTTTCACCCGGCTCAACAAATCACCCTACATTTCCGGCCTCGGTATCATGGGCAAAAACCTATCTTCGGCAACCCAAAGCCCATGACATAAGCTTTTACGGTCTGTTCTCAATCGTGTGGCTTCGGTTTGTCACTTTTAAGCTCTTAAATTTGCCTCAAAATTTGCTTAGAAAAATTTCTTCACTGCCCATCTCGCTGTCCCCGCCCATGGCTTGTGTGGGCTGGTGGGCATCTGTCATGGTGGCTTGTGCTCGCCACAGGCGGGCGTTTAGCCACCCAATTTTTGTTGTTTTTCGCTTTTGCTTGCTTGTATCCTTGTAAGTCCCGTGTGTGCAAGCCAATTTACATCCTTAGGCACAACTTCAACTCCCTCTCGAGTGTAGGCGTTGCGGGGAGTTAAGTGAAAAGAGGATCTTATTTGAGGTTCCTTTCGGGTTTTGTTGGTACCGGGCGAGAGAGTTAAGCCTTAAATGCGTGACAATACATGGCCTTCGTTTGTTCCTTACGATCCACCTCGGACCATGTTCTACTTCCGCTCTCTTTCTCAACAAGAGCAGGAGGAAGCAACCACCGGGTATCCCTATACCCAATTCCTAAATTTGTATACATCCTATGTATGTCATTTGGGACGGATTATGATCCGACTGGTCAGCCTTCATCTCTTTCTCTTATTTAAATTTCTTGTATGGAAATTAACTTGAACATTCTTCTTCCGAAGGATATCAAAATTCCAAGTCTCGATGTGGATGTTTCTCAACCCGGGAATCTCTTCGTTATATAAGAATTCCCGAACTTTCGAAGAGGAGTATCCGAGACATCCCTTCCCTAGAAATTGGCAAGGGGTAAGAGTTTTATTCTCTTTACTTTTAGTTGCATGCTAAAAGTATTTTACTAACACCATTAAATCTTGTAGTATGATCGCCTCGGACCATGTCCTTTAGATTCCAATCCGCCCTTAGGGGCATCCGAGACTTATTCACTAGGAAGACTTTCCAAACCTTTTGGGTGAGTCTTACTATGTGTAAATACTAATTTCACTGAGCTTTTAGTAGATGTGCTAATTGCTCCATTATTTTTGTAGAAGCGCCAATATAGAACTTCTTCATCGGGGGCCTCCTTGGTGGTTCGGGGCTCAAATCCATTCATTTGACCAACAACCACCCTCTAGCGGTACATCTAGAGTGGGTACTTCCCGACGCTTTTCACGGTGTGCGCATCATCGGAGCACTTCGAAGCGGGGCCTAGTTCTTCAAGTGCTTGGGCCTAGCTTTTCCGAAGAATGCATGGATATCCCGCCTCTTCAAGCACTAGATCGTTTATGGGAACCCGATTGACTTCCACCGGATGTCTTAGAGTGGGTTTTCTCAATCTTGGAACCATGGGGCTAGATCTTCGGACGGTGGTGGAGACGATCGGTTTTCCATGTCCATGTTGGAGGACTTCGGGAATTATATCTTCGATGATGCTTCTGCCGACGAAGATTGGTGAAACCCTTGTAGGGTGCTTATGTTGTTTAATGTTTACTATCTTGTAAACTTCTTTGACTCTATGCAATGAGATGAATGCAAGGACTCGATTCTAAAAATGCTTTCTTTTATTAATATGATGTGAAAATTCTAAGGAAAACTACAAAGACAAATCGAAAAAATTTATGCAGCTCCCATTCCCCATAAAAGAAAATAATAAAAACAAAAATGGGAATTTGTAAGTGTACGGTCCGAAATAATATAGCTTGAACGAAAATGGATAATAGGCAGAAACAAGTAATGGCCCAAGGAATGCTCGGGCCAAAAGAAAACGGACCGGCAGGTCCGGAAGGCTCGACCGGCGCTGCCAGTGCAGGACACCAAGATGCTAGATCTTCGGTGGTGTTAACGCAATAGGACTCTTGTATCCGGAAACTACTATAAATTGGATACTCGTTAGATGCCGAAAATCAAGCTTTCTAAACCTTCTTTTGCAATTCCCTCGGAAAAACATATCTTAAAAAGTTCCTCGGTGCTTTGCAACTCTCCTTCTATCTCCTTCAAAGATGAACTTCATGACCGAGTTATCTCGTTGGATTCATGAGATGACAAACACTATACTCTATTCTCGCATTCAACAAGTGAAAGTCTATTGGACTTTCCTAAGGGCTGTTGTGACCTATTAGGATTCACATTACCGTGTTTTTAGGTTTGGGGATAAGGAATTGTATCCCCTGCTCGAAGAGTTTGATGCTATCCTGGGCATGGAATGCCATACAAAACCTGTTATGCCCAAATCCTCCGAGAACATGCACGAAACATAGAAACGCCTTCGAAGCTGAACAATAGGAATCTAGGTTGGATTCTTGTTGGAGATCGAGTGGACCTAATGAATCTAATGAAGCATTACTACCGATGTACGCATCATCGAGTCCACCATCATTCTAAGATGTCGAGCTATTATAACATGTCTAATAGGTGGTTTCCTACTAGTTGGAGGCCATAGGGATATAGCGCCTACAAGCACTATTGAGCTTTGTTGAGCAGTCGGAAAATTACTCGTTCCCTAGCTCCGCTGATAGCCGCTGAAACACTTATAGGGTTAGGCTGGGTTGAGGCCAACCCGGAGGAAGACTTTGCTGGGAGCCCCTCGTTATTGCGGGTAAGAAAATAACAATAGCCTCGAACATACGAGACAAGGTCGGCGGCACCGCCGAGGCTGAAAAGTCGTCGATTTTCGCCAAAAGTCTCACTTTTTCGCCCTTATGTTTTTTTCTCTCTCTCTTTTATTTTATTTCATTTTATTTTGCTCCTGTTGAGCCGTAAATCAGGTTTGAATTTGACCGTGCGGGACTCTTATAATTTTTTTATCTGTTGTATGTAAATTTGTTTAACGGAGTATCTATAATCGATCGAAGCACCTGGAGGAGAGGACACATATCCGGCGATACGCTTACGTCAGCGGAAGTGGTTAGAGGTGGTATCCAATCATCCTATTTCCTGGTGGGAGGATTGACTTAAAAACCATAGTACCGTTGAATGGTACACTAAACACTCGGAAAGTGTCCTAATTTAGGACACATATCGGACAACAACCCTTTGTACGCCTGCAGAGTCTAAAAACCAGTACCTATTACTTCCTTGATCGTGTATTATGGAAAATGGGATGAGAGCAGGCGATTCCTCATCCGGATCTGTGTTTGGCTTGCTACGTTCCAGACTGTTCGAGGGTTTTTGGCAATTCTAGGCGAGTTAAGTCACGACCCAAACATTGGATAAACTTACCGAAGTTGTTGAAACCTCGTAGATGAGCGTACCACTACGGTATGTGTATATTATCTAGAGTGGATAACGGAGTAGACCCCAAACGTTGCAACGCATTGAAGGCTCGAGAGTTGGATACACAAGGAGTCTGTTCTCGCTGTTGCACCACTCTAAATTCACGAAGTAAACCCTTATATTGATGAAAGAGCCCGTAGAAGGGAATATGAGGCTAAGGAAGTTGAGGAGATGAGAGCCCGCAGAATTGAGGAGCTAAAGAAGCGCACCTAAGATGACGGGGCCGAGTATAGTGATCCCAAAGAGAAAAAAGTGAAGACAGACTAGGGCTTAATTTTTAGAGAGAATTTTTAGGAAGAATAAAAAATTTTAGGAAGTTTCGTTTTGCCTCCTTAGAAGAGTTTATATATTTTTTTACAAGTAGTGTGCTTGTGTTTTCCCCTTTTATTAGCTATGTATTTAGGTAAGTAGTGGGCTTACCTTTTTATTAACGAAAGTAAGTTTTATGCCCACTTTCATGCTTTATTTTATTTTTAATTGCTCACCTAGAGAAATAAATATCTTGGACCGCCTAATTGGACCATCCCTAAAATTAATTGAAATAATTAAAGAATTAATTACACTAATTAGGTCATCTAATTGGACCGCCCAAAACAAATAAATAAGCAAACCGTCCGATTGGGCCGTCGAACAAATAATTACAGAGATAAAACCAGGGGAAATTGTTCGACCTTACCATTGTCCGGGTGGTGGTCGGCGCCTGCCATAGCATGGCCTAGCTAGGTCCGGCTTGGCCCATTGTTTAGGGTCATGCTAAACATGGTATTTCTTCAATTGATCCAAGTTTGTGTAGTAAAAGACCTCTTCACCATCCAAATCGAGTCAATTTTACGGCTCCCTCCGGCAGTATTTGACTAAATACAAATCGACCTTGCTAGTTAGGCCTAAACTTTCCTCGAGGATCCTGGATTGGTGCTCTAATCTTCTTAAGGATCAAATCCCCAACTTGAAAATTACAAGGCTTCACTTTCTTCTTAAATGCCCTTGATATACGTGCCAGGTATATTTGGACATTATGTAACACATTGAGGTGCCTTTCATCCAAGTAACACTAACTCTTCGTAGTACGCCTTAGGAATTTAACTCTTACCAATGATCCATAATGAGGGAATAACAATTTCTATTAGAAGGATTGCTTCCATGCCATACACTAGGGAGTAGGGTGTTAATCCTGTAGAGATTCCGATAGAAGTTCGATAGCCACATAAAGCGAAGGGCAACTTGTCGGGCCAATCCGTATAACCGATGGCCATCTTCTCCACTATTTTGCGAATATTTTTGTTGGTGGCCTCAACTGCTCCATTGGTCTCAAGGCGATAGGGAGAAGATTTATGGTTGTTGATCTTGTACTTCTCTAGTAGGTCTGATACTTCTTTCTTGAAGTGACTACCATGGTCACTCGGTCAATTCACGGGGTACCCCATATCGACAAATGATGTTCGACCGATGAACTTGGCCACGTCTTTCGACATCAAGGTTGCATAAGAGCCTGCTTTTACCCACTTGGTGAAGTAGTCAATTGCTACTGAAGACTCGGACCTTACATATATATCATTCTGAGTTCCATCAAGCGATACGGTATAAGACTTCATCTCTCATAAGGTTTTGATTAAAAGTCATTCTATCCGATTTTCCGAGTCATATAGCATCTTTTTTAGTGTTACGGAATCTATCACATATGTTCTCTTTTGACTCTAACCGACTCAGAAATCATATTCTTGTTTATCGGTTCCCACACAGTTTCTAAGTCACTCGGACAAGACTCATATATATTACATGTTCAAACACTTGTTCTATTTTGTATAAACTCGAGTCCGACTTCATGATCTAAGTTTGTTTGGATTATCTGTGTTAATTCATATTTCTAAGTCAGCATGCTTGGTTTGAACATTGGCAGTCTAGATAAAGTCTTTCCACTCGATGTTATTTATCTTACTTGCTTTACTTCTAAACCGACTCGAGATGGAATTTGAGTATAATGAATATTAGACTCGGAAAATTCCATTTCTTTCGAACTCGGATAATTATGCACTTAATTATCTTAATTAAAATTATTATCTGTGTCTAATCTTGGACCAAAGTATTTTATACTTTGAGAACCAAATTGATTTACTTTTGTAGGTTATTCAAATGAGGCTATCCTATTTTTGAAATACAAAAGTAACCGGCTTCAAAATGTCAAATCACCAGCAGACAAGGCTTTTTCCACCTCTCGACCAAGGCCCGGACATCGTGTCAAGGTTGTCTGTTTCCAAAACTGGAAATCTGCAATGCTAAGCTCAACGGTGGTTTCGACCCTACTTTTCGGACACCACCAGTGGATTGGGACTTCCAAAGGAGTCAAGAGTCGTTGCCCAACGTTCACACCTCAACGAATATTTTCCGAGTGACTCGGAAAATCCATTGCAATGGTTACAAAGGACTTCCAATCGGAAGATAGTCACAACGTCTAATCCGCTTGGTTATCTATAAATAGAAGCCAACCCTCAAGACTTGAAGATTGCTGAACCAACTGCCAATACATGCACTTAAGCAAAAAGTCATTGTATTTCATTCTCAATCTTCTACTTACAACTCCAACTCGTACTTAATATCTTTCTGAGTTGTAAGGTCTTGTAATTAGTTTCCAAACACTCACTCTTACTTTCCGAGTAAGGTCCCTTGACTTAGTCAGTAAGGTTAACTCAGCTCGCTTGTCCCTAACAGTAAAGGTTACCTCGGTTAGGAAGTACTAGATCGAGATAAGGCAATTTCGAGTGTAGGAAAATCTTGTAAGGAATTGTCTAAGGGAGCAATTCTGGTTGAATCTTTCTACCGTATTTTGTGGATTCAAAATAGTGGATTTGACTTGGTGCTTGGATTAACACCGACCAGTGGTTTTCTCGCCCCGGGAGGGTTTCCACGTAACTTTACGAGTTAGCACTTTTCCGAGTCCAATCTAGACTCAAACTTTCCACAGAGTCATCTCTAGTTTTATTCTTCCTTTATTTGCTTAAAATTCCTCATCAGCCCTATTCACCCCCTCTAGGGTGACTCGGTCTCTCAAGAGCAAACCTTCGACTACCACCACAAATTCGTGACCGTCCGTTCCTTTAAGGGTCACTTTGCTAATAATATGAATTTCCCAAACCGAGAATGGCCAGGGTGATGCAAGTGCCATGAGAAACAATTGTGGTTGGTGTTGTAAATTTGCATACACATGACACTTGTGGCACTTTTTAACAAATCCACGGCAATCTACTCGCTATGGTTGACAAGTAGTATCCAAGCCTCTAAATCTTATGGACTAATATCTTTGCATTCATATGGGGTCCACATTCCCCACCATGAATTTTATCCATGATGCGCTTTGCTTCATGTTGGTTGACACAAAGTAAGTTAATCCTTGTGTTAGTTTTCTTATACAAGCTGTCCTTGGTTGATGAAAAACTAGCTCGCCAACATCCTAATGGCTTGTTGGGCTCTAGGTGTGGATTCCAACGGATATTCATGTTTATTCAGGTATTGAAAGATGTCTTAGTGCCAACTGGTTTGGTCGGTACTAGACACTTCTAGTGTGTATAGGTACACAGGCTGACTCTGTCAGCTCTATGTGAATGGGCATTGAATGAATGCCGCTAGGGATATTAATCATGGATGATAACTTAGCTAAAGCATCCGTGAACTGGTTGTCATCCCTAGGAAGGTAGTGTGCCAAGGCTTCACTACGTACCTTCCATTTTAGCGAGATCCGATTAATGATCGGACTGGAGCCATCGAAATCCCTAATGCTCTTAGCTCTAATCTCTATAGCAACTTGAAGTCCAATGATGCATGCTTCATATTTCGCGACGTTGTCTGGTGACCTCGAAATCCAATGTGACTTAAATGGGAGTATGTGCTCCCTCCGGCAAGACTAGAAGGATCCCTACTCTAAGGCCCTTCTTATTGGAAGCGCCATCGAAGTACATTGTCCACACATCAACCTCCACTTGTAAGATATTTTCATCTAGAAAGTCAAGGTGTTCGAGTTGCGATTCGATTACTGAGTAGATCAACTAAGAATTCCAACACTACCCTTCCTTTGATTTCTTTTTTAGGGACATACTTGAGTTCGAAATGAGAAAACATGATGGTCCATCTAGCTATTTTACTACCGATGGTTGGTTGTTCAAGGATGTACTTAATGAGATCCATCGGTGCTACAACATGTACCATATAGGCTAACATGTAATGCCCGAGCTTCTTGGTAGCCCGAGTAATGCCAATGATGTCTTCTTTAATAACATATATCTAGTTGCATAATCTAAGAACTTCTTACTTGGATAGTTATACCGCATACTCTTCCTTTCTATCCCGTTGAGCTAGCATGGCTCCCATAGCGGTCTTTATCGTGATGAGCTACAAAAGTAAAGGCTTCCCTGGTTTGGGTGGAACTAGTACAAGAGTATTGGCTAGATATTCCTTAACCTTCTTGAATGCTTTTTGGCACTCGTCATTTCAAAGAAGCTCGGATCCTTTCTTCAACTTCTTGAAAATGGGTTCACATACCATAATTAGTTTTGATATGAAACGAGTAATGTACTCGTGAGCGTCCTAAGAAACCATATATCTCCTTCTCTGTTTTCGGCGGTGAAATTTCCCGACTAGCTTTGATCTTGGATGGAATAACTTCGATTCCTCTATGATCGACAACATAGCCTAACAGTTTGCCCGAGGTTACTCCAAAGGCATACTTTTGAGGATTAAGGTGCATGTTATATTTTCTCGATCTTTCGAAGAACTTTCTAAGGTCGGGTAAGTGCCCCGCCCTATCCTTGGACTTAATTATCATGTCATCTCGCATAGACCTTGGCTTCCTTGTGGATCATGTCATGCAATTGCATTACAGCTGTCCTCTAATATGTTGCACCAGCATTCTTGAGCCCGAATGGCATCATCACATAACGAGTATGTCCCCCATTGAGTGATAAAGGTCGTCTCCTCCATGTCTTTTTTGGCCATCTTCACTTGATCCAAGCATAGCCATCCATGAACGAAAGCAAAGCATGTCCTATTGTATTATCTACAAGGATGTCGATATAGGGCAGCGGGAAATCATCTTTGGGACTTGCCTTGTTCAAATCCCCGAAGTCGACGCACATTCGAACCCTGTTGTCTTTCTTCGAGACCAGGTACTATGTTTGCTACCCATTGAGGATAGTGAACTACTTAAATGAACACAGACCTCTAACCGCTTCGCACTTCTTCCTTGAACTTTAATGCCCATTCAAGTTTTATCCTCCTGAGCTTCGTTTAACCGGCTTAGCGTCCTTGTAATGTGGAATTCTATGTTCCGCTATACTTGGATCTATCCCTGGCATGTCTTTGAAGGATCATGCAGAGACATTTATGAACTCTGTAAGGAGTGAAGTAAATTGCTTCGCTCTTACGGATCCAGATGTTTTCCCAATTTTGACTCCTTGGGATTGAATGACTAATTCTAGATTAATTGTTATTGTTTCCTCTATTATTGGTGAGCGATTTTCATGATATTCTATGGCTTTTATTAATTCTTTAGGGATTTCTTGTTCATCATTAGAGGCAAAATAATTGAAAATAGAAGAAGGGAAAGAGTAAGCGGAAGGTTCATCTTATTGAATGAGGAAATGAGTACATCGGACTCGAAACGGAAGATGTAGAATTAGAAACAATAGAATTAGAAGATGAACTAGAAGCAATAGAAGCGTAAACAAAAGCCCTAGTGCTAGACTCAGGAAGGGGATGCTCTCCTAAGCTAATAGCAAATTCATGGCCTCCTCGGTGTCAATCCAAGTAATGTGCTTGTACCCTTCAGACATCAACATCGGTGATGAATATGGACGGATCAAGCTGCGAGGGTGACATGGCTCGAGATAGTACCGAGACGGGATCCCCCTCTAAGTTTTTATCATGTCCGAATAGCGGACCAAAGATAGTATTCCTAGCCAAGTTGGTCCAACCTGGTATGGACTGTCCCTTTTCAAGGAGGTAGGGTGCCTCCTTTTCCAATGATATAGCGAGTCATTGAAAATTTCCAAACCGGGTACCAGAATACCCTTCTCTTTGAGGTAATAAGGGTTAGGAAAATCGTAGTAGGAAAAGTCATCCCCTTCTTTCAGGAATTGCCTATTTAGAGTATAAGGAAAGGGCTTGATGGAATGGACTGTGTGAGGTGCGGTCCTCCTAGTCCGATCTTCCCACTTGGCTTGGGCTATTTCTTTAGCAAGTGGGTTGATAGCCTATCCCGAATCTATAATTGTTGGTGGGTTCAAGGGGTGGAAAGATAGAGTGGTATGCCCTTATTCCTGCAGCTAGGCACGGAAAATACCCTTTCTTCATAAGCATTGAGTGAACGCTAGGGTTGCCACAAGGATTGAAGCCAAGAGTTGTTTCATCCTTGTCTAAGGTGGTGACAGTCTCAAATCCGTGAAGCTCCTCTCATTAGCATCATGCTTTATTTCGATGACCAATTCTTTAGAGGTGATAGTAGCACGAGATTGTCCCTGTTGACGGTTATGACTCGATCTTTGATAATCATCTTAACTTTCTAGTGTAGTATAGAGGGCACTTGCTTGATGGTCATTTAACCAAGGGTGTCCTAGAAGCGATTAAATGTAGCTGGGATATCTAGGAGTTGGAAGTAAATTTTCTTCACCATGGGCCCTACATTGATTGATAAGATCATCGTTCCCAAGACTGTTATTGTCATAAGCCCGGAGATGAGCGATCTGTTTAGAGAGTTGCTTGTTCTCTAATACCTAACCTTTTAGCGGTCCTCTAAGGACAAACAATCACAGCAGATCCATTGTTTACCAAGGTTAAGGGAATAAACCCGTTAATGCATGTTACCGTTAAATAAAGGGCATTGTTGTGTGCAACGCTTCTTCGAGAGATCTTTCGATGAAAAGTAATGATTCCGTCCCCACTATTAACCAATCTTATTACTTCCTCGGGCATGGTTTTAGGAGAGATCTCAATCTTGCTAAGTGCGTCAATTAAGGCCTGCCTCTTTTTTAGGAAGCGGTATGAGTTGTCACATTGAAATGTCGACTTTTAACTTTTAAAGTTGTTTAAGGATTGGGTCTTTTTCTTTAGCAGCTTCAGTTTCTTTTGGGGCTTCCTGAGTTTGTTGTGGACCCACGGGCGTATTATATCGTCCGGATCTAGTAAGGAATTGGATTTACGGACCTTTAGGTTCTCCCCAAAAGTATTCTTATTCTAAGGGTAGTGTGCCCCAAAAGTTATCGTCGTTGTCACTATTGTCTTTGGTTTCGTACACGTCTTCTTCATCACTTACCCACAATCCATGGACTGCTAGGTCTAATGGAGGTAAAGACTCGAGTCTAATTCTCTATCTCTCTTAGGTTTGATTCTAAGTCATTCCGAGTTAAATAGAAACTCTTATCTAAGTTTCATGTCCGACCCACTCGTAAAGCATATTCTTTATATATCTCTATTTAGTGTTTCGACCCACTCGGACATCACACGGAATCATCGTATGCTCAACTAATTTCTCTAACACATTTATTCCGAGCACTACTTTGTATCTCAAGTTAAAAAGAATTACAACTTTAGTTCATTGTCCTTAAATCAGTTTATTTATGGAGAATTATTTGTTGGATCAAGTTCACGTACTCCGATGTTTTATTCTTTTGAACTTGATCATTTAAGGATTGACTCAAGATGGAATCTGAACCTAATGGATATTAGACTAAGAAAATTCCACTCTTTTAGGCCAAAGATAATTAAGCTCTTAATTACTCGATTTAATTATTATCTGTGTCTAATCTTGGACCAAAGTATTTTTATACTTTGAGTACCAATGTGTTTTGCTTTTGTAGGTTATTCAATTAAGCCTAATCTACCTTTGAAGTATAAAAGCAACCGGTTTCTAGCCGTTAAACACCAGCGAGACAGAGATTAACCATTTCCGGACATGGCTCGGACACCATGTCGGGATTGTTTGTTTCCAAACCTAGAAAACAACGACTTTGAGTCTAACGGTTGTTTCCACCTCGGTTTTCAATCACCACCAAATGATTGGACCATCTTTCGAAGCCAAGAGCCATTGCACAATGTTCACATCCCAATGGATCTTTTCTAAGTGACTCAGAATAGCCGTTATAATGGCTCGTGAAGATCATAAGTCTAGAATCGGACTCAACAGTTATTATGCCTGGGTGCTTATAAATAGAAGCCACTTTGCAAGACTTGAAGGTTGCCGAAATTATTGTTGAACCAATTATTGGATTCATTCTTACTCAATCTTCAACTTACAACTCGAACTCTGTAATTCTTACTCTCTAAGTTGCAAAGAAAGTCTTGTAATCCCTTACATTCTTTTCTTACTTTCTTTATAAGTCCCTTGACTAAGATGTAAGGGTTAACTCAACTTACTTGTCCCCGATTGTAAGGATTAACTCAGTCGGGAAGTATTAGATCGGATAAAGGAACTTCTAAGTCTAGGAAAACATTATAAAGGAATTGTTTAAGGGAGCAATTCTGGTTAGAGTCGATCCTTTGTAATTGAGGATTCAATTAGTGGATTTGACTTGGTACTTGGATTAGCACTGTCCGTGATTTTCTACCCTAGGAGGGTTTTTACGTACTTATGTTTGTCAACCTTTTTGAGTCCAATCTAGACTCGGAATTTTCTTCTGCCTAGTTTTGTGCAAAAAGAGTTTGATTTTTATCTAAAATCTTTCATCACCCTATTCAACCCCTCCCCCTCTAGGGTGACTTAGTCTCTCCAAGAACAAACCTTCGGGAGGCAAGCTAATAAGTGGTTTGGACTCTTCTATGTCTTGAATGGAGACAGATGGGTCCCATTGACTCGGAATGGGTTTAGAGAAAATAACTAAAGTACCGCTGAAAGGATTCTTATTATTGCTTGGTTTCGAGCGGGCTTAGGAAGAAGGAGCTAACCATTGCGGAACATACTCTCTAGTTTTTCTTGAACGTCCACCATTGCTCGGTGTCATGCCCTCATGCATGATGGTATTTCTAGAATTTTCCTGCTTCCCAGCTTTTAGACTGTTTTGTAGTTTCGATTCCGCTCTTATGGGTGGCAATTCTATCTTCCCCTTAGCCAGTAGGCGGTTAAGGGCTTGAGCGTATGTGGTGTCAATTAGAGTGTAGTCATTATACCTGTTGAGGGCATTGACATCTGCACCCCTGCTAGTATTACCTTAATTAGAGGTTTTCTTATCTTTGGACTGATAATTACCTCTATACCCCATCACGACTTTTATGATCATGGTAGACAACTCTTCTTCTATCAACATATTGACATCTCCAAGGGTTGAAAAACTCATGAAAGGTAGGAATTTGAGATGCCGATTGTAGGTAGGCTGAAGGTTCTTCACGATGATCTTCACTTGATCCTTCTCGAAAGGTAGGTCTACCATGTGGGCAACCTTTGCCCTCCATCCGGTGAGAAAGTCTATAAAGCTTTCTTTCGACCTTGCTTAATCAACTTCAAGTCTCTATGTGTGACAAGTAGATCGGTGTTATAGGAGTACTGGTGCAAGAACTCCTTGCACGGATCATTCCAATTTGTGACCTTATGTGGGTCAGCCGTGTTATACCACTTCATTACGTTAGTATCAAAAGTTTATAGGAATATGATATGGTAAGTGCCTTCGGTATGTTCTTAAGAGTCATTGTTCCTAAGAAGTTACAAACATGGTGATGGGGATTCTCGAAAACTCGAAACTTGATATTGGGCATGGTGAACTTAGGGCTTAGTTTCCCTTTAGGGATTGAAGTGAATCCCTTATGGTCAAAGTAGTGATTGGTTAACATAGATGATTCCCTTAACATTTGTTCTATCTCGATCTATATGTGGATCACGCTTGGATTGATGCTTGGGACTGCCTAGAGGAGATGGACTAGGTGGAGGTGGAGGACCTCCTCCTCCTCTTCTTCTTAATCATTCTTCTTCCTCATCTCTCTTTACTATCCTCAAATAACTTTTAGGATAACCTTAAGAATGCCTGCTATGGACTCTATTTTCTTATCCTGGACCTCAATCCTAGCTTCCATTGTGGCTGCATTGTCATTGAGCAAGGTGATGATAGGTGATTGTTCTGGTACTGTCCATTGGAGAGGAATTCTCTTTAGGTACTCGTCCTACGACGGAAAATAAAGTGAACCGGTGTGGTATGCACCGAAGTATGTCGTACTAGTGTAGACCATGAGGCAAAACGTGGTGAAGATGTGCCGGACTCCTTGTTGAGGTGTTCTAACCTTTTGGAGCTTAGATTCCGACGATACTCAATTTGTAGTAGACTTCCCTATTTTGCAGCATAAAGGATGATGCTTAGGACCATGTGAAAGAATACTACTTTTGGGAGGAATAGGCTTAAGCACGAGACTTGAAGAGACTAGGAATGCTTTTTTATTTGGATGCACATAAAGTATGCAAAACAAATGAAATGTATGCAATGATGCTTTATGACTTAAGTTGGGATGATTTTATTATTTGGCTAGTACATAACTGGAATGCATAAATGATTGTTCCTAACTGAAGATGGATTTGTTTTGGCTAAGAAGAATGATGAAAATGCAAGACGAACTCACCTAATTTGAGATGGTTTTTAATTTGGCTAAATGAAAACTAAATGGACTCACCTAATTGAGATGAATCTTATTTTGGATAAATGAAAAATAAATAGACTCACCTAATTGAGATGAATTTTTTTGTTAAATGAAAGATAAAAATGCAAAATGGACTCACCTAATTTGAGATGATTTTTGTTTTGGCTAAATGAAAAATAAAAATGCAAAATGGACTCAACTAATTTGAGATGATTTTATTTTGGCTGAATGATAGAAAAATACAAAATGAAAATGCAAAAATAATAAAAAGAAGGTCTAAATCTAAAGACTCATTGACCAAAGAGATGGAGGGTACCTTGGTTAGACCTTTCTAAACCGACTAACGATAACTACCTAAACCGCCTAAACCAGGAAAGATTTTAGGATGACTCGAAAATGCAATTAATGGACCAACCTAAAAGGGAAAGGTAATTTTGACTTTGGCTATTAATGCACATAATGGACCGACTCTAGGAAAATTTTTATTATGGTATTTTATTTGCACCCATGCAAGTGCTAATCAACACTCCTCACCTACCCCTAAAGGCTCATAAGTAGAAGATTAAATCTAAAACAATCACACTCATCCTAGCGTGCAAATGAAAGGCCGAAGGAACACCTAGAGACCAAGGATCTATGGTCAAAAAGAGGGATAAATCTAGGTAGGATACATGCTGTCTCATAATCCGAGAATTTAGTCCTCCATGGGGTGCACTGAAGGATGTAGCATTGAATCATCGGTGCCTCTTGATGAGCCAAGAGTGCATGCTATAAGGGAAGAGGTACCATATCCAATGACAATCAAGCCTAATTAGGCCCGTCTCGAGACGCAGTGGGAGCCTCTTCTAAAAATTGTTCTTAGAAGGTAAAACTTAATGGTCGAACAACAAAAATAAACTATGTTCAAGGTTGCTTAAAATGAGGGATGCCTAATGAAAATACATTATTAAAACTCACTACTTAAATTTTTAAGTTTCGCCCTCTTAATAAGTGATTATCCCCAGCGGAGTCAACCCTGTAGGAACCACGGCCACGGGAGCCCCCACGGGACCGAGCTTCTCCACGAATTGGCGATGAGTTCTAAAACAATTTTTGGTTTATTAAAGAATGATTTTTGAAAGTGGGAACCTTTTATTTAGATTTTCGAATTTTATAAATTAAGTTAAAATGAATTAAATCAGATTGAGTGGCAATTTATTTAATTATTTTATTTTAGAAATTATTTTAAGAAATCTCGGGATGTTATCTCTTAACCGAAAAAGAAAGAAAACTAAGGTTCAGTGAATCTATTGCAGGGTTTTTGGGCCAAATTGGTGTGAAAACATCGATTTGGACCCAAGTCTCACCTGTTGACCACACAGTGCTAGCTTTCGCCGGCATATGGTGGTCGGTGACGCCAGCCAAGGGCCACAGACTGAGGTGATCAACCTCAGCCTCCGGCCTGGCTGGAAGATTCACTAAACTTCTTTTTCATTATCGGTCGAAAAGCCGAGAAGCAATGAAGACTCAAACTTTGCATGTATAACATTCCGAGTGCTATCAAGGAATCAAGTATAAACTTCATCTCTTGTAAGTTTTGATTTCAAGTCATTCTAAGTGCTATAGAAACTTTTCCGAGTGGTATACAACCTTTTCTTAGTGTTACGTAAACTAGTACATATGTTTTCATTTGATTCCGACTGGCTCAGAAACCATACTCTTACTCATCATTTCACACTTATAGTTCTGAGTCAATCAAACACTTAGATTTATCACCTCTTCAAACATTTCGCTCTAACACGTTTAAACTCAAGTCCGACTTCATACTCTAAATTCAAGTGAATTATTGTGTTAATTCATCTCGTTAAGTCAACATGTTTTGTTTGAAATATATTTGTCTAGATCAAGTATTCTTACTCTGATATTCTTTATCCAACTTGATCTTTCTCTAAGAAGGAATTTGAGTATAATGAATATTAGACTCGAAAATTCCATTCTTCCAGGACTCGGATAATTATGCACTTAATTATCTTAATTAAATTATTATCTCGTGTCTAATCTTGGACCAAAGTATTTTATACTTTGAGAACCAAAAGTGAATTTACTTTTGTAGGTTATCTAAACGAGGTTATCCTACTTTTGAATTACAAAAGTAACCGGCTTCAAGATGTCAAATCACCTGCAGACAACGCTTTTCTACTTCGACCAAGGCCCGGACATCGTGTTAGGGTTGTCCGTTTCCAAAAGTGAAAATTTTCAGCACTAAGCTCAACGGTGGTTTCCTCCTTACGTTTCGGACACCACCAGTGGATTGGGATATCCTAAGGAGTCAAGATCCGTTGCACAACGATCACATCTCAACAGATCTTTTCTAAGCACACTCGGAAGAATCGTTACAATGGTCACAAGAGGACTTCTAATCGGAAGCTAGTCACAATGGCTAATCTGCTTAGTCATCTATAAATAGAAGCCACTTCACAAGACTTGATGATTGTTGAACCCATTGTTGAAGTCAATTGTCAATACACATCACTTAAGCAAAAGTCTTTATATTCATATTCAATCTTCTTCTTACAACTCCAACTTTGTACTTAACATCTTTCCGAGTTGTCCCTAATTGTAAAGGTTACCTCAATAAGGAAGTACTAGATCGGATAAGGGTAACTTCGAGTTTAGGAAAACTTTGTAAGGAATTGTCTAAGGGAACAACTTCGGTGAAGTCTTTCTACTGTATTTTGTGGATTCAAAATAGTGGATTCGACTTGGTGCTTGGATTAGCACTAGTCGTGGTTTTCTCGCCCTAGGAGGGTTTCCACGTAAAATCTAAGTTCATACTTTTCGAGTCCAATCGAGACTCATACAATCTTAAAGTTTGTTTTAAACTTTAATCTTCCATTTATTGTTCAAATTGCCTCATCACCCTATTCACCCCCTCTAGGGTGACTAAGCCTCTCTAAGAGCAAACCTTTAATTGCTATCGAGCCTAGCCTTTCAGAAAGGATCTAACCATCCAAAGGTCTAAAGATCAAATGGCTCGAAACAATGGAGAGTTCGATGAAGGAAGATCTTCCAGCGAGACCACCAAAGTTTAAAGGATCAAATTTTGTATACTAGAAGAAGCTCATGGAATGCTTTCTATTGGATCACGATGAAGATGTATGGAACATCATACAAGAAGGCAACTACATTCCAATGAAGACAGAGGAAACAAGACTTGTGCCTAAAGCAAAGATCGAGTACACCATCGAAGAGGCGAGAAAAGTTCGAAAGAACTTCAAGGTGATGAACATTCTGATGTGCGCCATCAGCTCGGAAGAATACAACGAGTGTCAGCTTGTGATATAGCCAAAGAAGTGTGTGACACTCTTGCCAACACATATGAAGGCACAAGCCAAGTCGGACAAGCGAAGATAAGCCAATATCTTCACAAGTATGAGCTGTTGAAGATGGAGCTAGAAGAAAACATCACTAAGATGTTCATCCATTTCACTAAGATTACTAACAATCTCAAATCTCTAGGTAGAAAGATTTCCCATGAGGAAATGTGCAGAAAGATACTCGAAGTCTACCCAAGAGAAGATGGGGTCCCAAGGTGACAGCCATCGAGGAAGCTCGGAACCTCTCTCTATTCAAGCCAGACGAACTCATTGAAAAGCTACTCACCCATGAGATCCATCTGGAAGAAGAGGACACCGAGGTCAGCACTAAAAAGAATATTGCACTGAAGGCCTCGAAAGCAGAGAAGAAAATCCGAGTTCATCGGACTCGGAGGAAGATCCCATGGCACTTATCGCCAAAGGCTTTAAAAGAATGATGAAGCACAAAAGATGGGATAAACGGCCAAGAAAAGAGTTCTATAAGAAAGACAAGAAGGATATAAAAGGTCAACACTCTTCCCCTTCAAAATTATCTTTAACTAAAAACTCGGCTTGAAGACTCGAGACATCTGCTCAATACTTTTCCGAGTTGTAGAAATGGAATCGGGTATAACAATCTCACACCTATAGAGTTTTGATTCCAAGGCATTCTCTATATCTCCTAAACTTATTTGAGAAAAATAGTATCTTTTCTAAGTGATACAGCTCTTACTTATTATATTTCTTGCTTATCCGTAGGCGACTCGAAAAGCTGGTTCTTTGTTCCGAGTCCGAGCATCACTCGGTTTTATCGCAGATTGAATAGACCAGTATTTCCTCTTTTCTCACTCGGAATCCGACTTGTGGTTATAAGTCCTATTTTGTAATAGTCAGTATTTTTAGCTTGTTTCATCCTTAGTCTATATCAAGTTAATTCACTCGATATTCTTTACTGAACTTTATTCTTCGCTTAAACTAAGTCAGATGGAATTTCGAGTATCATGGATATTGGACTCGAAAATTCCATTTCGTTTCGACTCGGATAATCGGTTGGTTTATTTATCGTAATTATTTTATTACCTGTGTCTAATCTTGGGCCAAAGTATTTTATACTTTGAGAACCAAAATTGATTTACTTTTATAGGTTATTCAATCGAGGATACACTTTTCAAACTACAAAAGTAGCCGAGCTTCGAACGTCAAATCACCAGCGAGACATGGCTCTTCACCTTCTCTACTCCGGTCCCAATAGATTGTGTCGAGGCTGTCTATTTCCAAATCTGGAAAACTGGAACGCCAAGCTTAACGGTGGTTTGCACCTTATCTTTCAAGACATCGCTAATGGTTTTGGGACTTCCAAGAAGAGTTAAACCGTTGTCCAACGTTCATATTACAACGGATACTTTCGAGTAACTCGAAAGCTTCTATCAATGGTCACGAGAGGACTCTTAGTCGGCGAGACGAAGATAACGGCTTTTCCGCCTGGTCATCTATAAATAAAAGCCATCTCACAAGACTTGAAGAGAGACGAACATATTGCTAATACACATACTTGCTCAAAGTCGTCGTACTTACTTTCAATCTTCAACTTACAACTCCCACTCTGTAATTCTTTACTTTCGAGTTGTAAGGTCTTGTACTCGATTACAAACTCTTTCTTACATTCTCTGTAAGGTCCCTTGACTAAGTCTGTAAGGGTTAACTCAGCTTAGTTGTCCCTAGCTGTAAGGGTTATCTCAGCTAGGAAGTACTAGATCACATAAGGGAATTTCTAAGTCTAGGAAAACTTGTATAGAGTTGTCTAAGGGAACAACTCGGGTTCGATCAGTTCACGGTATTTTGTGGACTCAAAATAGTGAATTTGACTTCGTGTCCGGATTGACACGGTCCGTGGTTTTCCGCCCGGGAGGGTTTCCACGTAAATTCTAAGTGTTATCGTTCGTGTTCATTCTTGAATCGAGCAGTTTTACTCGCTCTTGCTCTTTCGCTTGATAGCCTTCGAGTCCAATCTTTTCGACCCTATTGATAGACTTAGAATCTGTCTCTGTCTTGTTTTTGACAGAAGAGGGGAAGTTTCCATGAAAAACTTCTATCACCCTATTCACCCCCCTCTAGGGTGACTCGGACTCTCCTCGAGCAAACCTTCATGGTCTGTTTTGAATGTGGCAACGAAAGAACACATAGTCAAAGACTCGTCCAAGAAGAAAGAGGGACAA